>CM049816.1:32967279-32994779 GCA_027422435.1 Schizopygopsis pylzovi | reverse complement strand
CACCGATTGAGCATGTTTAATGGTCAGTGGAGAGGGGTCAGGCTGCTGTTCAGCTTAAAAGATGCATGATAGCTGGCTGTAGTCTTTGCAAGTGTGTGTGTGTGTGTGTGTGTGTGTGTGTGTGTGTGTGTGTGTGTGTGTGTGTGTGTGTGTGTGTGTGTGTGTGTGTGTGTGTGTGTGTGTGTGTGTGTGTGTGTGTGTGTGTGTGTGTGTGTGTGTGTGTGTGTGTGTGTGTGTGTGTGTGTGTGTGTGTGTGTGTGTGGATAATATATATCTTTTTTTGACCCACAGGTGATCTGAGGTGACTTTGCTGTCAGCTTTTGATACTGCTAGATCTTTGATGTCAGTTTGGTGTGTCTGAGTCTTTAGAAATGAGTTTCAAGATGGTTACAGGGCAGTTAGTTCATAACAAACTCCTTGTGGACCATGCCTTGCCTTCTAAGATACTGTATATCTGGAAGTTGTTCTTAGCAGCATTTTATGATGACTTGTTTATGTTAGTGCACCAAGATCCAAACTAAATGTATTAAATCTTTCTCCACTGTGGAAGTCTGAGAGGGGCTGCGTCATGGACTGGAGCCTGGAACTGTTTACTTGTCAGATGAATCCCTTAGCTGTAAAAGATTTATTGTCAAAAATGTAACACACAATTTACTTATTGATACAGTTGCATAAAATCAATATTCACATTTGCAATCGTGCAGATATTTGGGGAAAACAACACTCTTGCTTGCGTGACATTATTCAAATTGAATTTTAGGGGCATATGAATACATACTAATAGGTTCTTTCATCATATTTGTCAGAAACTGCAAACGATTTTAATGACGTATGACGCATTTGAAATGCAATAATTTTAGAGTGTTGTTTTTTTCAAAATTAATTGCACCAAATTAACACGTTAAATTCATGCACTGCAAAAAAATTCTTATCTTATGTTGTATTTTTGTCTTGTTTCTAGTCAATATATCAAAAAAATCTTGTTTCCAGTAAGGGGAAACCTAAATTAAGTGCATTTTGCTTAAACAAGTAAAATTATCTGCCAGTGGGGTAAGTGAAATACTCTTGTTTTAAGACAATCTCACCCTACTGGCAGATCATTTTACTTGTTTAAGCAGAATATTTTTATACATTTTGACTAGAAACAAGACAGAAATACTACGTGAGAAGCCATTTTGTGCAGTGTATCTCTAAGATAAATGTATTTATAATGTGTATATATATATATATATCATTCAGTAGATCAAGAATAACCTGGGTTACAAAATAATTTAGTTAGTACAATGTTAAAGTACACAATGTTTAGTGTTAACTAAGGTTAAATTAATCGTTCCCTCAAAAATCTGTCCTTTATGTTTTTGTGTGTAGAGGAGTTTAATGACCAGATCCTGTGTCCTGATCTGAGCGACACGGAGATGCAGCGTTTGCATGAGGAGGTGCAGAAGATCCATGAGACGTATTGTCTGGAGGAGAGCATCGACAAGATCAGCTTTGACCCCTTCATCATAGAGGAAATCCACAACAGTCAGTCTCCTTACAGTTTTCTGTGCCGCACCGGTGTCGTGTGCCACGGTCTCTCATTCTCTCTGTCTCGGTCCCTTCCTGCAGTCGCTCAGGGGCCGTACACAGAGGTGGTGAAGCTCCAGACGATGCGATGTCTGTTTGAGGCCTATGAACATGTGCTGTCTCTGCTGGAGAATGTCTTCACCCCCATGTTCTGCCACAGCGATGAGGTAACTTCTAGGAAATCTCATTTCAGAGCTGCTTAAGATGGTGTGTTTGAATTCTCCATCATGCATCTGTCTCGGTTCTTCCTCAGTATTTTCGGCATCTGCTTTGGGGTGCTGAATCTCCTGCTAGGAATTCAAAGCTAAACAGGTATGTTTTCTTATGTGTGTGTGTGAGCTGTTACTAAACTCACACAGCAGTGGAATACAATTTAGACTGCTATAAAAAGAGTGTTTAAACAGTTTGATTATGAAAAACACTGACAACTCATTTGAGAGCGCAGAACTGAAGACCGCCTTAATATTACAATTGCAATTTTGCTGTTCAATAAAGTAAAAAAAGATTATTATTTCTCTGTACAATAGTAGCTTTACTTAAGTAAAAATATTTTATGATTTATTAACTAAATATTTTGATGATTATAATTATATTAATAATAATTAGTGGTGGGCCGTTATCGGCGTTAACGTGCTGAGTTAACGTGAGACTCTTATCGGCGATAAAAAAAATATTGCCGTTAATCTATTCTCAAAGTTGGGTTGGGAGCTGGGTCTATACTACGCAAGCTATGATGACTTTCACCCTGATATTTTAGCGCGGATGTATACCTAGCCGAATTGCACTGTAGGGGGCGAGAACGAGTCTTCAAACTAGAGGCTCGCAGTCCGTGATGGACAGATTGTTAACGGCTGGTCTATGTGGTAATACAATCGGGCAGGACATCCAAACGCTCACCTATCATTCATCAACCTCAAATATGGCTTTTCATCTGAAAGATGTATGTAGTAGCAACTTTACATGGCCGCTCAATATGATGTTAACCTAGAGAAATGTGCGCTATTGAAGTGTTTGTGTGGAAGCGCGTTTGCTGCAGGACAGGCTCCGGTGCGTTCACTTGCTCTTAAAATCTCCGTCATTTTTGGTCATACAGATAAAAGTAGCCTAATACATCTTTCGAATCTGTAAAGACTCTACGTTTATTTGTGTGCACTCAGAATAACAACGAAACGTTGCGCTTTTAAGCAAACAGGATGCGCTTTAGGTCTCATGTGAACTTGAGCGAGAAACTTCGAAACTCGAATATATCTAAAAATACAGTACATAGAAAAATATATCTATAGAGAGTGAAATGTCAAAAAAAAAAAAAATAGAAGACGTGTGTGTTAGCATGGATGATTTACATGAAATTTAATCTGTGCAACACTGTGCATAATAAGATGGCTTTCAGTTCAATATAATAACAAAAAACGACATTTTGGGTTTTTATTCAACTAATAAGGTGGGCACGCTGTGATCTGTACTATATTTTTACTGTAATTGACAGATTTCGGCAAAAAAAAAAAAAACAACAACACGGGAGTGGGAGGGAATGGGAGTCATTCTTCCGGGAGTGGAACGGGATTTTCCTCCAGTTTTTTCGTGGGATTGGGACGGGAAGAGATTAAAGTTTGTGATGCATTTTGGAAACAGGAGATGAGCCCCTGGTCTAATGTGCCACCTGGCTTGAGAAACCCGTTCTCAAAGACTTACTTTTAGTCATTATTTGGGTAGTACACATATTCTGAATGCCTTCGGCAGAATTCAAATGAGCCATTTTAATCTAGATTAATCTAGATTAATTCCAAAATTAATCTAGATTAATCTAGATTAAAAAAATTAATCTATGCCCACCTCTAATAATAATTATTATTAGAATCCCCCCATTTTTACTACAGTAATGTGAATAAATGTTGTGGTTCATAAATTTTGTTACACTGGGTGTGCCGCCTTCATTTATGGTGATATTAATAGTTATTGTGTTGTAGTAGTACAAAATCTAACACATTTCAGATTTAGAATAATAGCAATTATAGAAATAGGCTTTATTTTTTTACCCAAAATATATGATGGTTTCATTTTGATTTTGTGTGAAATATTGTATAGTTAATCGAACACTTGATGACATGGTGATTATTGTGAAATCTTTCTTTGCTGTATATCTGTGTGAGAGAGAAAGCTGAATGTGAGTGGGCTGATCACACAGTGAGTATAATGCACTTGTTACAGTCGCGTGTGCATGTGTAGCAGTGAGAGACGTCTGTAGGGCAAACTCTAACCCCTTTGCCTGTTATTCCAGCAATTTGAGTTTGGATGATTTAAGGTAAGTGTATTATTGAGGTTCAAGTGGCTGTTGTCCAGTGCTTTTACTGCATGTGATATAAAGCTGCTTGAAAGTCATAAGACGTGCCTCAATGTCATGAAGAATAATTCAACCGCTTGATCGGAGAGTTGGGCAATATATCAGATATTTAAAATATATTCAGCAATCTTTTGGTGGCAATATGAATCTAACCAGTGAATATTATAATGATTTTAGCACGTTATTTGCCTATGTTTCATGTGGCAGTAACTTGACATTTTGTATTTGAAGGTTGTTAAAGGGGTCATGAACTGAGAAACCAAAGTTTACATATAAGAGGTCATTGTACTATAAAAACATCCTGTAAGTTTCAAAACTCTTTCTCGTTAGTCTAAACACAGCTTATATTGAAGGCAGTCTGCCAAAACCACAACTTGTGGAATTTTCTTCTCTATGATTTAACCCTTGTGCGACCTTTTGGACATTTTTGTCCTTTTCAGGTTTTTTTTTTTTAATCATTTTGCCTGTGTTATTGCAGATGCATTAATTTTGGCACAGGTGTGTATTTTAATTGGAATGTGACTAATTCACCTCTATTTTTTTATTAAATCTATTTTGTAATAGGTACAGCAAATAGTTCCTCTCAGGACCTTAAGGACAAAAATGTCCCCATTAAAACTGCTATTTTTAATCGCAGTGGCATTTAACTGTAAAATGGTGCAATTTTTGTTAATATGCTTTTATTTCTTTTGGCAAGGCTTTAAAATGTTTTTTTTTATTTTTACTATTTTTTTTAACAGGTGTGCCATTTTTTTTCAGGTGTGGCCTATAAAGCAAATACTCGCTTTATTTCTGTTTTCTGCTTCTGCATATTATAGAGCCAACTGGTTAAATAATGCAGCTATAATTGTGTGGGTGTGTTGGTATGGATGTCAGAGTGTGGCAAAATATGGTACATCCTATAAGTTTCTAGGGGTTGTTTTACCAGAACGTAACAAATTACGTGTTTGAAGAGCATTTGTCTGGGCCCTGCCACAGCACCACAACAACAAGATCTCTGTTTTACAGATTTATTAGAGGCTAGTAAAGCATAGCCGGGTTTCTTTGAAACAAAAAGTACAATTTGGAAGGGAAATAAGGATTTCAGAAGGGGGCAATGCCAAAATAACAAACAAACATTTATTCTAGCTTGAGTTAAATTCTTACTAAGTCTCTCAAAGAAAAGAAAATCAACAACAGAATGTACGCTCACTCCCTGTCTAGCCACAAACCAGGAGAAAAACGTGTATATTTATTACAGATTGTTTGATATGTATTGAGTTATTTATGTGCTTGAACCTAAATCACTGCAGCATTCATCTATGAGGAACAACACAAATGTTAGCCAATCACAGCAGTGGGCGTTTATTTCCGAGTCTACAATCCTTCCCACCTATTCAAACGGAGCTTCTGTGAAGGACAGAACATAGCCTATTACTTCTAAATTATTATGTTTTTTGATGTAAAAAAAAAGCTTGAAAACATTATAAGTGACCCTCGGAGAACAGTAAAAAAAAAGCAGTTCATGACCTCTTTAAATTCTACTCAAACTGAAAATATTCACTCTTGTAAACCCTTTTAGAACTAATAAGTTTCATAAAATTCATTAAAAAAATCATTAACTGTTCCCATCTGGTGGAATGACCTGCCTAACTCAATCCGAGCAGCTGAATCCTTACCCATCTGAAAGCTCATTTGGAAAACAACTTGCTTAAAATCAATATTCACATTTGCAATCGTGCAGATATTCAGGGAAAACAACACTCTTTTTTGCGTGACATTATTAATTTTATTGAATTATTGAATTTTAGGGGCATATAAATGCATTATAATAGGCTCTTTAATCATATTTGTCAGAAACTGCAAACAATTTGAATGACGTATGACACGTTAAATGCGATAATTTTAGTGTTATTTCTTTCAAAATGAATTGCACCAAATTAACATGTTAAATTCTTTAAAATATACATATTTATAATGTGTAAATATATAATTCAGTAGATCAAGAATAACCTGGGTTACAAAATAATTTAGCTAGTATATATCATGTATTGTGAACAATAATTGCATAATGTTAAAGTACACAATGTTTAGTGTTAACAAAGGTTAAATGAATCATTCCCTCAAAAATCTGTCCTTTATGTTTTTGTGTGTAGAGGAGTTTAATGACCAGATCCTGTGTCCTGATCTGAGCGACACGGAGATGCAGCGTTTGCATGAAGAGGTGCAGAAGATCCATGAGACGTATTGTCTGGAGGAGAGCATCGACAAGATCAGCTTTGACCCCTTCATCATAGAGGAAATCCACAACAGTCAGTCTCATTACAGTTTTCTGTGCCGCACCGATGTCGTGTGCCACGGTCTCTCATTCTCTCTGTCTCGGTCACTTCCTGCAGTCGCTCAGGGGCCATACACAGGGGTGGTGAAGCTCCAGACGATGCGATGTCTGTTTGAGGCCTATGAACATGTGCTGTCTCTGCTGGAGAATGTCTTCACCCCCATGTTCTGCCACAGCGATGAGGTAACTTCCAGGAAATCTCATTTCAGAGCTGCTTAAGATGGTGTGTTTGAATTCTCCATCATGCGTCTGTCTCTGTTCTTCTTCAGTATTTCCGGCATCTGCTCTGGGGTGCTGAATCTCCTGCTAGAAATTCAAAGCTAAACAGGTACGTTTTCTTATGTGTGTGTGAGCTGTTGCTAAACTCACACAGCAGCGGAATACAATTTAGACTGCTATAAAAGGTTGTTTAAACATAGTTTGATTATAAAAAAGACTGGCAACTCATTTGAGAGCACAGAACTGAAGACCGCCTTAATATTACAATTGTAATTTTGCTGTTCAATAAAATAAAATATTATAATTATTATTTCTCTGTGCAATAGTAGTTTTACTAAAGTAAAAATATTTTATGATTTATTAACTAAATATTTTGACGATTATAATTATATTATTAATTTTATTAGAATCCCCCCATTTTTACTACAGTAATGTGAATAAATGTTGCGGTTCATACATTTTGTAACACTGGGTGTGCCGCCTTCATTTATGGTGATATTGATAGTGATTGTTGTAGTAGTACAAAATCGAGCACATTTCAGATTTAGAATAATAGCAATTATAGAAATAGGCTTTATTTTTTTACCCAAAATATATTATGGTTCCATTTTGATTTTGTGTGAAAATTTTTATAATTAATCGAACACTTAATGACATGGTCATTATTTTGACACCCGGGTGAAATCTTTCTTTGCTGTATATTCTGTGTGAGAGAGAAAGCTGAATGTGAGTGGGCTTCATGATCACACACTGAGTATTATGCACTTGTTACAGTCGCGTGTGCATGTGTAGCAGTGAGAGACGTCTGTAGGGCAAACTGTAACCCCTTTTGCCTGTTATTGCAGGAATTTGAGTTTGGATGATTTAAGGTAAGTGTATTATTGAGGTTCAAGTGGCTGTTGTCCAGTGCTTTCGCTGCATGTGATATAAAGCTGCCTGAAAGTCATAAGACGTGCCTCAATGTCACGAAGACTAATTCAACCGCTTGATCGGAGAGTTGGACAATATATCAGATATTTACAATATATTCACTAATGTTTTGCTGGCAATATGAATCTAACAGTCCAGTATAGTGAATATTATAATGATTTTAGCACATTTTATTTGCCTATTATGTATAATTTGGCAGTAACTTGACATTTTGTATTTGAAGGTTGTTAAAGGGGTCATGAACTGAGAAACCAAAGTTTACATATAAGAGGTCATTGTACTATAAAAACAACCTGTAAGTTTCAGAACTCTTTCTCGTTAGTCTAAACACAGCTTATATTGGAGGCAGTCTGCCACAACCACATCTTGTGAAATGTTCTTCTCTATAACCCTTCTGCGACCGTTTGGACATTTTTGTCCTTGTCAGGTGTTTTTTTATTTATTTATTTTTATTTTTCCTGTGTTATTGCCAGCTGCATACATTTTGGCACATGTGTGTATTTTAATTGGAATTTTACTAAATTCACCTCTATTTCCTTAATTAAATCTATTTTGTAGTAGGTACAACTAATAGTTCCTCTCAGGACCTTAAGGACAAAAATGTCCCCATTAAAACTGCTTTTTTTAATCGCATTGCTATTTAACTGTAAAATTATGCAATTTTTGTTAATATGCTTTCATTCTGTTGGCAAGGCTTTACAATGTTTTTTTTTTTTTTGTAAAAATTTTTACCGTGCCATTTTTTTCAGGTTTGGCCTATAAAGCAAATACTCGCTTTATTTCTGTTTTCTGCTTCTGCATATTATAGAGCCAACTGGACAAATAATGCAGATATAATTGTGTGGGTGTGCTGCCTCTTTAGCCCCGCCCACCGATTCTACACTGCTGCCTGTTTAGCCCCGCCCACTAATTTGTGCATGTAGTGTTTACGAGAGAGAAAAGTTTGCAGGTCTATACAGAAACCAAACGATAATGATGGCTCTGAATAAAACCAGATGCTGTAAAGTGCCACACTGTGGAAAAACACAATCTTTGCATTCCCTTTCTTCTGATCCCAACATTAGGAAAGAGTGTGAGTAACTGTTTTTATTATGTGGTAACTATTGCTTTGTCTGTTATTACAGATCGTTTGATATGTATTGAGTTATTTATGTGTTTTAACATAAATCACTGCAGCATTCATCTGTGAGGAATGTACACTGTCAAACAAACAACTGTTAGCCAATCACAGCAGTGGGTGTTTACTTCCGAGTCTACAATCCTTCCCACCTATTTAAACCAAGCTTTTGAGAAGGGAGGCCAAAACAGGACAGAAAATAGCCTATTACTTCTAAATTATGATGTTTTTTGATGTAAAAAACTTGAAAACATTATAAGTGAACCTCAGAGAACAATAAAAATAAAAAAGCAGTTCATGACCCCTTTAAATTCTACTCAAACTGAAAATATGCACTCTTGTAAACATTTTTAGAACTAATAAGTTTCATAAATGCATATCGAAATATATACAGTTGGGTCAGTGTTTTAGAGCACTAAAAAGTTAAATAGTACATTTTTTCCCGATTAAAAGTTAACAGCATAATTTGCTTTGTTGAATTTAAAAAGAGTTTAGATATGTATTTGAGTGTCATAAATGTGTATCCTGTTAATCACAGCATTACTTCAGCTGACATAAAGTGAACCTGATGATCATGTTCTCCTGTAAGATCTGAGCTCCCAAAGAGCATCTGATATCATTCAGTAGAAACATGACACTGTACAATGTTCTAAAACTTCATAATCATTTAAGTGTTTAAATGAATAAAACCGCTTTCTTAACATGTGATCTCAGACTTTTGGACCCCGCTATACACAAATCACTGGAAAATAATGAGAAATCTATAGATTTTTCTTTTTCATATTGTTATATTGCCCAGTTCAGTTTTGTATTGTTATACTGTTATATTGCTCATTTGATATTTGAGGAGTATTTCATCCGAGTTCAGGCTTTTTCATTAGGTCCTTTGTCTTCAAACCAAAAGGATTCTAGGAGATGCTTTACAGTTTTTCCATGTTTATTCTGTCAGTTTTCCTAACTGGAGGTCAGGCTTCACACAGGTTTGACCGTGTGAATGGCTAGCGGTTAAGTCAGCTGCTCATTGCGTAACTCCCAAAAGAAAAAAACAAATAATGGTTGGGAATATGATCTGGGAATATGAACAATCATCTGCTTTGCATTTACTGAAATCTTGACTCCGTTTTTGAGGCTGTCAAACCGGACACTTAAAAATGGTTAAATAAGTTAACCACTTCCTCTAAAATTTCCATCTGATCTAAATAATATTGCATATTTAATCGTATTGTTTTGGCAACAAATGAATGTAGAACAGGAGAACCACATGAACATAATCACAATGGATTACAATCGCCATCTTAACTTCACATTTATTTTTATATAGCACTTTATACATTACAGCAGCTTCACAGTAATACACAGGAAAAAGTGTTAATGTTGCAAAATTATTAAAACTTCAAAACTCAGCAGTAATGGACGACAATGATGTCATTATTCATTGAAATACATACTGATAAAAAACGTATAGTCTGAATGCACTGTAAGTCACTTAATAAAAGCTTCTGCTAAATGCATAAATGTAAAATTATTCAACTCAAGTCAGTTCAGTTTTTTAACTCTAGTAAGCGTCACACAAACTGACTTTTATTCAAAAAATTCCTACATAATCACTGGACATACATAGGGAGTCAGTGGGTATGACTGGGTAAGTGAAGAGGTAATAGCTCCTGCTGACATAATCCATAATTAAACTGTAAAAAGTCCATTACTACAGTTCTCTGTAAAGACCTGTCTTTTTTACTATTTTATTATACATAGCCAGATATAAAAGGGACAAATTTGAATGCAGTCTTTTAGTGTGTCACCTATCATCTGTTCTCCTCACTGTCTGAGAAGGGCCAAATCAACAACAACAGTTGCTAAGTTTGTCTCCCGCCCATTCAAATAGAGTTGTTTTGAGTCTGCTACTGTGCTGCCAGCTTTAGCAGGAGTTTAGTGGAGCTGTTAACATTCTCTTCCAGACTAGACTTACATAATTAGACCCTTGGTTTCCTGTGGTGTCATCAAATCTGGATCATATAACAGCTTATTTGGCCAAGAAGAACAGTCCAGTTGCCCACAGTGGAACAGAAAACACTCTTGTTTTTGTTTTTTTAAATGTATAAATACAGATTATTACACCGAATGAAAACAAAGTTTTAAATATCTCCAAAAGTTTGCAATAAAAAAAAGATTTTATTCTTGTCTCACACACTTTGGCCAATCCAGCACCTAGTTCTTCCTCCCAAGCTCTCATGTCATCAACGCAGTTTTGTTCTTTGTCAGACTGATGTTCGGATGTGTTGAATTTGCATTGTAGTTGGGCAATCTTTTTGTATTTGGCAAAAAAAAAAAAATCTTCTGGAAGTGTTATTCAGTTTTTTGGGGGTTTTGTTGCCTGTCAGTGCTCAGACCATACGCCGCACACTGCATCAAATTGGTCCGCATGGCTGTCGTCCCAGAAGGAAGCCTCTTCTAAAGATGATGCACAAGAAAGCCCACAAACAGTTTGCTGAAGACAAGCAGACTTAGGACATGGATTACTGGAACCATGTCCTGTGGTCTGATGAACATGTCTCTTCAGATGGTGTCAAGCGTGTGTGGCGGCAACCCGTGTGGAGTACAAAGACAAGTGTGTCTTGTCTACAGTGAAGCTTGGTGGTGGGGGTGTCATGGTCTGGAGCTGCATGAGTGCTGCCGGCACTGGGGAGCTACAGTTCATTGAGGGAAGTATGAATGCCAACATGTAGTGTTACATACTGAAGCAGAGCATGATCCCCTCCCTTCGGAGACTGGGCTGCATGGCAGTATTCCAACATAACAACCACTGCCTTGCTAAAGAAGCTGAGGGTAAAGGTGGTGGACTGACCAAGCATGTCTCCAGACCTAAAACCTATTGAGCATCTGTGGGGCATCCTCAAACGGACGGTGGAGAAGCGAAGGTCTCCAACCTCCACCAACTCTGTGATGTCATCATGGAGGAGTGGAAGAGGACTCCAGTGGCAACCTGTGAAGCTCTGGTGAACTCCATGCCCAAGGGGATTAAGGCAGTGCTGGAAAATAATGGTGGCCACACAAGATATTGACACTTTGGGCCCAATTTGGAAATTTTCACTTAGGGGTGTACTCACTTTTGTGGCCAGCGGTTTAGACATTTATGGCTGTGTGTTGAGTTATTTTGAGAGGACTGCAAATTTACACTATTAATACAAGCTGTACACTCACTACTTTACATTGTAGCAAAGTGTCATTTCTTCAGTATTGTCACATTAAAATATATAATAAAATATTTACACAAATGTGAGGGGTGTACTCACTTCTGTGAGATACTGAATGTGACCGGTGGCTTTCTCTGTGCATGCTTCATTATCCGACAGAACAATTTGCAAGTACCAAATTGAGATCTCACGTGTTTTATTTCCCTTTAACTTTGAAAAGATTATCTGAAATCTGTCAAGAAAATTAATGTAAAGGATAAACTTTTATGTGAACAGAATTGAGAAATAGATTAAATTAGAGTTGGCAAATATACCTAGGTAGACATTAATATACCTGGGAGGCCTGCCCAAGTAATGTCTGTGTGTGAGAAACACTTTTGTGCCATCTAAGGTTCAAACTACCCACTAACTTACATGGCTACATGCACCAGATCTCTTTTTAAATAAATCTTCATATAATCGAAGCTAGTAATGAATCTTACTTGAATGTGCATTCAAACCATTTCATTTGTCCATCTCCAGCTGTCCTTTAGTGCTGATGTTTATCCGTTTTTTCTCATTATCTGTGGTGGCATGCTTATTTGCTTTATTTAGACTTAACAGCATTCATTTGGCCAGGAACTATATCACTGGCCACAGGTCCCCATTGGTCAATTCCAGAGCCACACCCACTTCCATCTTAATAAGTCGCCCTACAGTATTACCAGCCCTCCCCAGGAAGTAATTCTGGGGTGGAAGACGCTCCCAGCTTGCTGCTCATCTTAGACCAGTTTGGCCATCTGTCTGTCAAGTCAATTCACCTTTATTTATATAGCGCTTTTAACAATACAAATTGTAACAAAGCAACTGCCCAATATCAAAATAGGAAAAAGTGTTTTAATAATGTAAAATGACAAGATTTAACACTCAATTTTCAGGAATTTCACTATTGAATTTTGTGATGGCATCATCCAGCTCAGTTCAGTTTAAATAGTATATATGCATAGTATCTGAGCAATCAAGTTGATGATATCGCTGTAAATGCAGTCTCCCTAACTAAGCAAGCCTGAGGCGACAGCGGCAAGGAACCTAAACTCCATCGGTGACAGAGTGGATAAAAACCTTGGGAGAAACCAGGCTCAGTTGCGGGGGGCAGTTCTCCTCTGGCCAGATGAACCAGCAGTTTGTTCCAACTGCAGAAAAGTCAGATTGTAAGGGCTCAACTCGTTCCAGGGGTCTTTTCCCGATGGCTGTCTAGGTGACAGGGTCCTCACTGGAGATCTGTCTCTGAGGCTCATCTAGGTGTCCTAGACTCCGCTGACGTTCAGGGCTGTAGGGGCTGTAAAGGTTGTCTCTAGGTGCTGATCCACCATCTGATCTGGAAACGGACTGGATCTGGTGACTGCAGTGATCATCTGGGCTGGATAAGGACCGGATCGGGTGGCTACAGGTGACCTTGGAATAAGAAAGAAACAGACTAATATTAGCATAGATGTCAATCTTCCTACAATGTAACAAGTACATTGTGTTTTATGGGAAGTGTTCCCGGTTCTGGTTGACCTAATTAATGCAGCCTAACAATCCTTTAACAGTTTTGAATATTATAAGTGTATTAGTGTGCTACGTGTACGCCAAGTTGAAGAGATGGGTCTTTAATCTAGATTTAAACTGACAGAGTGTGTCTGCCTCCCGAACAGTGTTGGGTAAATTGTTTCAGAGTTTGGGTGCTAAATAGAATAAGGATCTGCCACCCGCATTTGTTTTTGATATTCTAGTTATTATCAAATGGCTAGAGTTTTGAAAACTTAGCGGACGTGGAGGACTATAATGGGATAAGAGCTCGCTCAAGTACTGAGGAGCTAAACCATTCAGGGCTTTATAAGTAATTAACAAGATTTTTAAATCTATACGATGTTTAATAGGGAGCCAGTGCAGTGTTGACAGAACCGGGCTAATGTGGTCATAATTCCTGGTTCTAGTAAGAACTCTAGCTGCTGCATTTTGAACCATCTGTAGTTTGTTTATCAAGCATGAAGAACATCCACTCAATAAAGCATTACAATAATCTAACCTTGAGGTCGTAAACGTATGAATTAACATTTCTGCATTTGACATTGAGAGCATAGGTCTCAGTTTAGATATATTTTAAGATGAAAAAAATTCAGTTTTACAAATGCTAGAAACGTGGCTGTAAAGGGAGAGATTGCTATCAAATAGCACACCTAGGTTCCTGACTGATGATGAAGAATCGACAGAGCAGCTATCAAATGTTAGACAGTGTTCTAGGTTATTACTTGTGTGGTTTTTAGGTCTGATAATAAACACCTCTGTTTTTTCAGAATTTAGTAGTAAGAAATTACTTGTCATCCACTTTTTTATATCAACTATGCATTCCATAAGTTTCTCAATTTGTTGCGTTTCACCAGTCCGCGAAGAAATATAGATCTGAGTATCATCAGCATAACAGTGAAAGCTAGCCCTGTGTTTCCTGATGATATTTCCCAAGGGTAACATGTAAAGCGTTTAAAGTAATGGCCCTAATACTGAGCCTTGAGGTACTCCATACTGCACTTGTGATCGATATGATACCTCTTCATTCACTGCTACGAATTGATAGCGGTCAGATAAGTATGATTTGAACCATGCTAGTGCACTTCCACTAATGCCAACAAATGGTCTGTAAAACCAAAGGTTGTTTTCTGGAGGTAAAACTGGTCCAAGTTCAGCACAGGCAGCAGGATTAATGCATGGGTTTACTGGACTGGCTGCATTGCATTGCATTGTTTGAGCCTCTATTCCCTATGTTCTTTTAAAGGCATTTAGGTACACCCATAATTACCTGTGATCATGTTTTCATTGTATTATGTGCCTTGTCATTGGTTGTGTGACTTTGGTGCATTGTGAAATGCTGTTTATGTCTTTAAGCTACCCTTTTTGAACTTGTGACAAAACAATAACTGTGTGATTTTTTGCACAGGAACACGTCAAAGCGTGGCGAGTCATTTGGGATCAGCCGTATCGGAAGCAAAATAAAAGGCGTGTTTAAGAGTAGCACGATGGAGGGCGCAATGCTACCACAATACGCCATGGTTGAAGGAGAAGACGACATGGTAAGGAAAAACATTTCACTGAACAGTTTCAGAATTCAGGTCACACTTTATTTTGGGGACTAATTCACACTATTAACCACAACTTTTGCCTCAAAATCTTAATTTGTTGCTTATTAATAGTTGTGTTTGTCACTTTAAAACCTGGGGATACCTCAGTCCACACGCAGTACTCAAAACAAGCAACAGGAAAAGATGAAGAGTTCAAACAATCAGAGCGTTTTATATTTGTATTTCTCTCCAAACTGTCTGTTTGTGTGTCTGTGAGTCTGTGCGCTAAGAGGAGGAAACGCCTCCCCAGTAAGCGTGTGCCATATCATACCGTCCACGATAATACGGTATAAATGATATAGCGACTTGACGTATTTACTAGAAATGCACCGATTGTTAGGCAGACGAAATTATTCAGCCGAATAAGCAAAAAGACTGAATTAATTGTACCGAACAATGACGTGACACAATCAAATAGAGGCGTGCACTAATGCAGCCAGCAAATATGTCTGTAGTGTGAAAGTATTTAAAACTGTTCGAGAAAGATGCAAAAATCATTACGAGCACCGACAGCGAAAGACTGTTTAGTACGGCATCGCATGTCTTCCATGAGAAGAGGAAGGGGTGGTTGTTGCTGGTTACTGATGATTAAAATCGCAAAATGGCCTCAAACAATTAAAAACACTGCAGAACCCTGCAGAAAAGGAGGCCCTACACTCCTCTTATGATCAGTGGGACCCCTGTGGAGAGGGTGAGCAGCTTCAAGTACCTCGATGTAAACATCTCCGAGGACCTGACTTGGACTACACACATTCAAACACAGGTTAAGAAAGCCAGGCAAAGACTGTACCATCTGCGACCGCTGAGGAAATTCAGGGTCTCACCAGCAATCCTGAAAACTTTCTGTTCAGGGGCCATAGAAAGTGTATTGACTCAGTGCATCTCAGTGTAGTATGGAAACATCTCCAATCAAGGCTGCAAAGCTCTCTTCATTTTACTGCCATCTGGCAAGCACTTCAGGAGCATGATGGCAAAAACTGAGAGACTGAGGAGGAGCTTCTTCCCTCAGGCCATCAGGCTCCTAAACTCAAACTCAGTTTCATAACATTTACATGACTCAATTTAATAATCAGTAAGATATTAATTGCTGCTATGTTTATACCCTTTACAACCTGTTTGCACATTCTTCTTGCACATTCCTGCTTATATTATTTATTAAGTCAACAGTATTCTGTCCTGCACATTTCATTTTATTGCACATTTTATTCTTTTGTATTTTGTCTTCTTTTTATTTTTTTACTTCATTTTTGTCATACCTATATTTATGTATATTATCTTGTGTTTGTGTTACATATAATTGCACTGTCCGTGGAGCGGACCTGACCTACATTTCACTGCTGGTTATATTCTATATAATTGTGTATGTGACGAATTGAATCTTGAATGTTATGTTTTCTAATACACGCATGAATTGCATTCAAACAGTGATAAAGAAGCTTGTGACGCTGTGCGGTTAGCCAGGGTTCAAACCACGAGGGAAATCTGTGCTGAAACTGTTACTCGTCAGCTGCTCAGTATCACTTATATGATTTTTTTACAAGGCATCTGACAATGTGATATGTGCATCTTCCCAAATTAGTTATGAGAATAATGTATAAGTCTGCTGCTGTAAACTAAAGAATCACTGAGGACTTCCTGCGGGTTTTGGTCAAAAAAAAGCTCCATCAACATTCATTTTTTTATAACTAATCCGTTTCAATTATTATTAAGCCTTGCGGCCACTTGAGTGACAGGTGGATTGCTGCTGCTGTCACCACTGTTGCGCTAGGCGGGCGCGGTTTCAGCAACCAGCTCCACCCACCTCCCGCCATTTTGCCCATTTTCGATTATCTGGAAGTGACGCGCTGGCAAGATGGCGACGGCCGACTCCGCCCACTTTGAGCTTCAGAAACCTACGGGTGACGTCACGGACACTACGTCCATTTTTTTTTTTACAGTCTATGGATGTAACTCAGTTATTAATTAGTAACTATAACTAATTAATTTTTTTAAGTAACTTTTAAAGTCCAACTTGTCCAACACTGGTCACTAGTACTTTTGCACCTATAATGCTGCTTCTGCCACCTTATGACAATAGATTACACTTCAAATTAGGTTGCCTGACAGTAGCTCATTGGAAAAGGATGGAAAATGTTTTTGCACTATAAATACTCCAGATAAACTATACATTGTTACAATCGAGTATTTATTGAGTACTTAATGCTCTTTTTGAATCATTCAAAGCGTTTCTGTCTTCTTTTATTCAGTTACAGTGATAGCAGGATGCTTTTGTCCATGTTGGGGATTTCCTGGAGCATCATGAGCTCTGTTACTTTCGTGATACATATGTGAATTTTCTGTGCGAGTGCACCCTCAAACGTCCAGTATGAATGAAACAGACATTAACGAAAATCTGAATTATAATGGCCAATCCATAAAAATAATACTTCTCTCAAAATAAATTTGAAGTAAACATATGATAATCCATGTTTTTATACAGTGTACAGGAGTTTTTAAAAAAGCATTTTAAACTGCAAAAAATAACTTTGATGTGCCGAACCAATCAGAGCCAACCTGAAAAACGTGATTAAAAATACGAGGTATTTATTGAACTGTTTACTCTAAAATAATGTATTACAGGAATATCACAAACCGAGTGCAGACCATGAGTACTAACCTATGAAAAATATTTAACATGAAATCTTGCGTTTTGCACATTGTGCGATTACAAATTTGACATTAGCCACCAAGGAGCTTCAGGTAATAATGTATCTATCTAGAACTATGTAATATGTAATGTAATAATGTAGAATCTAGAATGCTCAATCCTTCAAAAACACGTTGCAATCGAAACCTTTGATGCCCTTTACAGAGCGTGCACACAAATATGCAGGCATTTTTTATTTTTGAAACTGCTGGCTGAGCATTCACTGCTCTGTACGCTCAGGTGGAGGAGGCAGCGATGGTGTTTGAAGACGACTCTCCAGGGCCTGTGGAGGTGGCTGGAACTCCAGGAACATTGCGCAACCTTGCTGCGTGGACCATCTCAATCCCTTATGTGGATTTTTTTGAGGATGAGGTTAAGAGAGAGCGCACTCCAGTCTTCTGCATCGACGTGGAGCGCCACGACAGGAAGAATGGTGAGTTTCAGAACTAAATTTACACAATTCTATTTGAATTAACTATTTTTTATTAGAACAGCGCCACTTTGAGAAAGTGCTTATTTGCTTTACAGTGGGGCATGAGACTGAGTGCTGGTCTGTGTACAGAAGATACCTGGAGTTTTATGTGCTGGAATCTAAACTCACAGAATTTCATGGTAAAGTTGTTTGTTGTCTCTCTCTTCATGTCAGAGACCTCGTTTATGGATTATTTATATCTCTAGTTTGTTTTTCTATTACAGGCCCATTCCAGGATGCTCAACTCCCTTCCAAAAGAATCATTGGACCAAAGAATTATGAATTCTTGTCGTCCAAACGAATTGAATTTGAGGAATATTTACAGGTAATTTACTTGAGCTTGTAGTGCTTCATCTTATTAACAAAGAGAAGTACGAACAGCATCAATCTGCCACAATGCTACTTGAAATCAGGCTTTTTAATGTATCAAAGTACATTATTAATGTATCATGTTCAAGTTGTTTAGCAGTGTAGGTGTGTATCATTAAAGCTAGTTAAATGTTGAAGTTGACAGTTAGAGAAAAATATATAATTAAATTAATGATTTGCTGCATGTATAATTTACTTTATATACTGTAGATCACCTTTTCTTTTCACATATAAATAAAGTTTCCAAGTGTGTTAATTAATTTAATTCATACATTTTTTAGTTTATGCTTAAACAGTCCTCTGTATGTATACATGTAGCATGATTGTTATCAATATTTCTGTGTATTATTTAAACTCTTGCTTTTTTTTTAAACTTCACTGTCTTCCTATATGTGTTGATTTGTGGTTATGATGACATAATGCGTAAGATAATGACATGCATCTGCTTGTTTTCTAAAGAAACTGCTGCATCACCCTGAACTGAGTAACAGTCAGCTGCTGGCAGACTTCCTGTCACCTCACAGCATTGAGTCTCAGTTCAATGACAAAATGCTTCTGGATGTCAACCTGGGTATGTTTAATCTCCCTTAACCATATCCACATAACCTGTTTAACTTCACACAACACGCCTGCTCATTTGGTTTGGTTTTATTTGACCAGCGTCTTCTAACTGAACCTGATTAGTGTGTATATTTTCACTGTTTATATACACTCTCTGAGGAACACTATTCTAGTACTGACCTTCCTTTGCTCTCAACCTTGTTTCTGGAGCCCCCCAACACTGCACATGTTGCATATCACCGTTGTCTGATTAGAAAACCAAGTACTAAAAATGGACGACAGCATTGTCAAACATGGGACCGGGAAAAAACGTGTTCGGCCCAGTGTTTCATTTTGTTCAGCTTCGGCTTCCACCAAGAATTGTAATTTCGGTGGATCCCTAATATCCATATGCATGCAATTTCATGTAGATATTTAAAGATGGCCATCTTTAAGCATGACTGTTGACATGAAAGTGTAACACTCTACAATAAGAGTACATTTGGACCATTAAGTACCATACATTTGTACCATATCTGTGGAAATTACTAAAAACATTGTATTATGGAAGCCAATTTTTGCTTTTTCAGGCCCCCAAAATGCCATATTAAAATATAGTGTATATTAATGGGCAAAACACACAAGTTTTCTCTCACGTTTCAGGTGTTGGAGTCTCTACTAATGAGCTAAATCAGGTGTGTTTGATTAAAGAGACATGCAAAATGTGCACGGTAGTTTCGGGCTGTTCAGATTCAGATCCAGTGCCACTAAATAACAGGGAATTCATTGTCATGTTCATGATACTAGTTTGAGATGACTTTTGCTTTGTGACATGCTTGAAGCAGGCTTACAAGTTTGGTCAAGTGTGGCCATGATGTGATGCATATGGTCAGCAACAATGAGCAAATAGACTTGTGGCTTTCAAGCAATGATTTATTGGTATTAATGGGACTAAAGTGTGTCAAGACATTCCTCACACCATTACACCACCGCTACCAGCCTGAACTGTTCACACATGGCAGGTTCAGTCCATGGATTCATGCGTTCATGCGTTCAGTTTTGAGATGCATCAGACCAGGCTATGTTCTTCCAGTCTGTCCTGTTGTACAGAGTGGTTATATGAGTTACATAGCCTTTCTGCCAGCTCACACTAATCTGGCTCAACTCCATAGACCTCTCTAATCAACAAGGCATTTCCACCTGCAGAAGTGCTGCTCACTTCTTTGGTACTAAAGAGTAAACTCTTAAAATGTGTGAAAGTCCCAGGAGATGTTGCGTAGTTGTTTGTGGTTCGCAGCTGGTCTGTTCTCCTTGTTGGTCCAGCTTTGACAGGAACAGACGCCCTGCAATAAAACAATGAATAACGACGTGTTCGGTTCTACCCTGCTAATGTCTATCACATATGTTTTTTCCATCATTATTGGAAGCTTTCTTCTCTAGAAAACGAGAAGAAACTGAGTACCTTATTTGTCTAAAAATGTCAAAGTATTAGCGTACGGGTACATAAAACTACTAATATGCACCTTTTAGGGGTAGATTAGGTATGACTTTGTCTCTTTAAGGGAGCTGTTGTACCCCTAAAGGTACAAATGTGAAAAAGAAATTGACAGTGCAGGAGGTTTGCATGCATTACTGTTTAATGCAGAGGGTTAAAAAAGAATGCCCCAAATTACATAATGCAGACACACTTACGGGAGTTGGGTCAAACTTTTTTAAATCAAACTATTTGGTGGGAATTTGAGGACGTGGCATTGAGTAGTTGGGACTGTAGTCATTCTGCATCGTTAACTTACTGAGTGTTGGCATTGTGCTCCTCTCACATGATTGGCTGATTATAAAATCGCATGAGTAGTAGGTTTACAGGTGTTTCTGAAAAAGTGAGTGTATACAGTGCTGCATTTCAGCAGAAGGATTAAGTAAATATTATATTTAATAATAATATTAAAAACCACGATAAGCAATTATTCCTCTGTGTAATTTACAGTAAACCCCTAAAGGTTTTGGACTATTTAGTGAAAAGTCGTTGTATTACAGTAATGATGCTAAATTCTGAGTTATTACGATTCGACTTAATTATCAACACTATTTTTTTAAATTATTTTTTTTGCTTAAAAGGTGTGTTGGTTGATTTAAAATGGCACCTTTTTTGCTAATGTCACTTAAATTGTAACTCAAGTAGCCTACTTTTTTAGGCAACTGTGAATCATTGACCTAATTTCGTTCATTTTTGCCCTTAAGCATTAATATAGACTACAGTGAATGTCTTATATGCAAGAGTATATACGCTATTTAAACTGCATCAAATGTAGAAGAAGAAGAATTTTTTATTTGTCACATACACAATTATACAGAGAATATAACCAGCAGTGGAATGTGTTCTCTGCATTTAACCCATCTAAGTGCACACACACTTGGAGCAGTGGACACACACACACACACACACACCTGGAGCAGTGTGCAGTCGACTCTGCGGCATCCGGGGAGCATTTGGGGATTCGGTGCCTTGCTCAAGGGTCTCACCTCAGTCGTGGACAATACGCCGATTTCACGCAGCCGCCATTTTGAAATCGAAAGCGAGGCTCCGGTGGGAAGAAACCCGGAAGTAAAGGTAAACAACAATGACTTGGACTATCAACCTAGAGCTGCTACCGCGATTTAATATTGCAGATGTCGAAAAATGGGCCGATGAAGGATGTCGAATCCCACGAGCTGTTTTGTAAAAAAAAAAAAAAAAAATTATAAGAATAATAATCGGCAAGCGATGAAATGACAACTCTTTATCACACTCTTTTCGTTGATAGGATGTACAGCCTGAAACACAACAATATGACCGCTGCTCCTGTGATTAAAGGCAATACTTCCGGGTTTCTTCCCACCGGAGCCTCGCTTTCGATTTCAAAATGGCGGCTGCGTGAAATCGGCGTATTCCTGCCGGAGCCGAGATTCAAACCCACAACCTCAGGTTACAAGTCCAACTCTCTATCCATTAGAGCCACGACTGCCCCCCCTGTAATGTAATGTAATGTAATGTAATGTAATGTAATGTAATATAATATAATTTAGCCACTTGATGCAGTTCTGAAACCAGATTGGATATGTAGTGAAAGTTTCCCAGGCTGGTGAAGTTTGAAGAATTGCTAGATGGTCAGTGGTGAGAAAACAGTCTACAACAGTCTGTTTGGAGTAAGCCCAGCCATAAATCAATCTGACAACATGAGTTAAACATTGCCTGTGGAGACCACAGTTGTGGGGATTACCAGAGTGGTTCTTGGTGTTCTGTGAGAAACTCAGCTGGACAGCCTAAATGATAATCCCATGTTTTCCTTTTCCAGTTGGACACAACTTGAGAACATCTGCAGCAATAAAAAAGGAAATTATTTAACCAACAGATGCCAAAAATCCTCTTCGGTCCATTCAGAAATGATTATAAGATCTAAAAATCTAAATAGCATGGGAAAAGTAGGCTCTCAATATAATTAATTTCTGTTTGTCTCTGCAGGGAAGATGTTTAAGTCTGTGCCAGGCAAACTGATCAAAGAGGTAAGAATCTGGATCTTATTTTCTGCATTATTTTCACTTTTGAGGCACAATGAAATCACAATATATTAACTTTTTACATCCCCTTCATGCTGGCTATCGCTGGGTCAAGCCCCACATGGAGGGGGTAAAACACAAAGGCCAAAAAAAAGAGAGTAATCTTTTACCAAAATTTTACTTGATCCACCCCATAGTTCAAATATTCCCAATAGTTAGCTCAATAATTTAATGCAGTTAAGGTCATACTAATACATAAGAATTGTGATGCATGACGATGGTCTGTATAGTAAACTTGGACTTCAGTCTCCTTTCACTTTCAAATCCTCCTTATTAAAAGTGTGTTCCAGTTAGAGGTCTGCACGGGCTCAAAACTGAAGCCCGAACCCGGCCCGTACCCGAGATCGTCTGACCCGACCCGACCCGACCCGAGCGGCACAGTTAAATTTAGAGCCCGAACCCGACCCGAAATCCCGCCCCCCCCCACAACGAATAACTAAAAAAAAAGGAAAAAGGTTGCATTTCACGATTGCATGCAAAGAAACGGATTAATCAAGGCTCTGCCATTTCACAAACATTTACCAGTTATTAAAGTTTGTGAACATCAGGTGCAGCGGTCGCATACATTCTGCCGAGTTTATGAATTTTGTATGGACAAGATGATGACCGTGCAAATTATGGTCATTTTTTGTCAGTTAAGGCTCGTTAGCATTCTGTCTACTTTAAATCAGACATAAGATCTTAAATAAGATTGTATTTATTTGAATGAATTAATCATTTATTTGAGAGAGAGAGAGAGAGAGAGAGAGAGAGAGAGAGAGAGAGAGAGAGAGAGAGAGAGAGAGAGAGAGAGAGAGAGAGAGAGAGAGAGAGAGAGAGAGAGAGAGAGAGAGAGAGAGAGAGAGAGAGAGAGAGAGAGAGAGAGACCGAGGAAAGTTGTGCGTGCATGTGAACCTGCGTCTGCGCGTCTCTCTCTACAAGCAATGAGGCTTAGTTACTTCAAAAACAGCGATTTTGCCAACTCATTGCAGATAAATATAATGTTGTGACTTGCGAGTCAGTAGCCTGTCGAAGCTATTTTACTAATAAAAGTTTCCGTGCTGTTTGTGTGCGATCTCTGATATGTGCGTGCATGCGTGCGTCTATGAAAGCAGCGAAGCCTCTGCATATAGTTTGGGTTTAGCTACAAACCCGACCCGACCCGAGCCCGAAGCTATCCATTAAACATTAACCCGAAACCCGACAGTATTTCGGGACCCGCGGGTTCGGGTCGGGTAGCAGACCTCTAGTTCCAGTCCACTGCAGTTTACTGATTCAGTATTCATGTTCAGTAGGGAATATTCAGTGTTGACAGTAAATGACAGTTATCCCAGCCTGTTCAGGAATGCTGTCAGGCTTGTCTTTTGTGGTGTTTTTGCTAAATGAGTGGTATTAGTCTTTAAGTGCAGCTGTACCATTGAGTTCTGCCCTGTGCGAGTTCCCAGATGTACTCTAATTTCTTCATGACTTTATTCTGCCGTTCTGTTTGTTTGACCAAATGATAGATGCGAGGAATGTTCGGGTAACCTGAACATGGACAACGGTCATTGTTTTTATTATTTCGTTTGGTGGTGCAAAAATGACAAACTTTTGCTCTGACTGTTTTTATATTTAATATGTCAGCTGTATAATTTTTTTTTATGTTTGTGTGGTGAAAAAAAAATCACAAGTCACTGGAGACTTTTTTTTTGCTGTACAGCATGTGTCTCTAGATTTCTTTTAGATTTTATGTATGGGATGAAATAACTATAGTTGTTTTGCATCAGGTGTAAATATAATAAAATATCAGACTAGAGATAGAGGCTATTTTTCCGCTCATTAACCGATTATGAACCCGTTAACAAAATTATTTTAAATTAGAACTGAATTAAATTTGAAAGAATAAGTGTCTGTGACCCGTTAAAAATACTAACATTTGTTTTACATGCACAAAAAGCAGCAAACAACATAACATGATTATTCACATGATCATCATATCTATCACATCACGCACCTGCAGCGCTTCTGCGAGCGGAGAAAAACATAATAAAGCTAGGCGCTATATATTATAACAAATAAATAGGCCTATACGAGAAATATATTTTCACTTAAGAAAATGAAAGAAAAACTGTGCATCAAGTAGCCTAGTATGCAAAGTTTCGGTTCATTTTTGTGCTGCACGAAAGGAAGCCAGACGGCAGAATGTGGCATCCTATTGTTTTTAGGCGTATTTTACAAAAGCGCAAAGATTAGTTTTTATTATCGATTAATTATCTTCATGACTAAGAGGAATTGCTTCCACTGTTAGAAGGGAAAACATCAAGTGTTTGCACCAGCACCGCATGCGCTCACAGTTAAGCATCTTGACACTACAGCCTGTTCATTATCATTATAAAAAAACAATCAGTCAAACATATGGAATAAACAGACTGCTCAGTTTAAATATGTAGTCAAACCTGTGCCGTTAAGCGTTATCTCCGTACCGCCGTGAAGTTATGCAAAACATTTTGTTTTCCGTGGATATTGGGATGCGAGTGAAGTCGGCCTACATAAAAGGTCAATAATATTTTGGCATTCAAATACATCGCGAATACAGAAACATTTGATTTGGTGTCGAACGAGAGACTGGTTTCAGTTTCGTTTTAGACTAAATTAATTTGTTTTGGTTTGTCGTTTATAGCTTCTTATTTTCAATTCTTGTTCTTTTCTAAATAGCCTACTATTAATTGAAAGGATTTGATTGGAGTGAGGGGGACTAAAATAGCCGAGCTATGTTTACAGTGTTTATTATAATGTTTGTAATTCGTGTCAGCCTATTTCTGAATGAAATAATACAATACTACTTATACGCGACTTATGTTTCTCTCTCGCTCTAAAAAAAACATATATTTTAATATGCGTAGCTTATTTTAACCATGCAGAAAACCTTTTAAAATATTTTGATAAATTGCTGTAAAAAATAAATAAGTGACTTTAAACCGTTTAACTGATTGTATTAATCGGTCAAAATTCTTATCGACCGATAAACGGTTAAAATTAACATCCCTATGTCAGACACAGTCTACAACAGTCTGTTTGGAGTAAGCCCGGCCATAAATCAATCTGACAAACATGAGTTAAACATTGCCTGTGGAGACCACAGTTGTGGGGATGTTTCTCAGAGGGAGAAGAGGAGTCCTTTGAGAAATATTCAGAGCAAAAGCTACCAGATTCTGATGCAAAAAATCATTTTCTTAAAAGCTCTCGAGGAGTTTTTGGAGTGCTTGCCAGAGTGGTTCTTGGTGTTCTGTGAGAAACTCAGCTGGACAGCCTAAATGATAATCCCATGTTTTCCTTTTCCAGTTGGACACAACTTGAGAACATCTGCTAGCAATAAAGGAGGAAATCCCACAGTTTAATACTTAGAATTATGGTTTATTTAACCAACAGATGCCAAAAATCCTCTTCGGTCCATTCAGTAATGATTATAATATATAAAAATCTATATAGCATGGGAAAAGTAGGCTCTCAATATAATGCATTTCTGTTTGTCTCCGCAGGGAAGATGTTTAAGTCTGTGCCAGGAAAACTGATCAAAGAGGTAAGAATCTGGATCTTATTTTCTGTATTATTTTCACTTTTGAGGCACACACATCCCCTTCATGCTGGCTATCGCTGGGTCAAGCCCAACATGGAGGGGGTAAAACACAAAGGCCAAAAAAAAGTAATCTTTTACCAAAATTTTACTTGATCCACCCCATAGTTAAAATATTCCCAATAGTTGGCTCAATAATTTAATGCAGTTAAGGTCATAATAATAAATAAGAATTGTGACGCATGACGATGGTCTGTATAGTAAACTTGGACTTCATTCTCCTTTCACTTTTAAATCCTCCTTATTAAAAGTGTGTTCCTGTCCAGTGCAGTTTACTGATTCAGTATTCATGTTGAGTAGGGAATATTCATAGGGAACATCCTAGGAGTTACCTCCTTAAACTCAAATGCAGGGTGGCATATCAGTGTTGACAGTAAATGACAGTTATCCCAGCCTGTTCAGGAATGCTATCAGGCTTGTCTTTTATGGTGTTTTTGCCAAATGAGTGGTATTAGTATTTAAGTGCAGCTGTACCATTGAGTTCTGCTCTGTGCGAGTTCCCAGATGTACTCTAATTTCTTTATGACTTCATTATTCGGCTGTACTGTTTGTTCGACCAAATGATAGATGCGAGGAGTGTTCGAGTAACCTGAGCGTGGACAGCGGTCATTGTTTTTATTATTTAGTTTGGTGGTGCAAAAATTACAAACTTTTGCTCTGACTGTTTTTATATTTAATATGTCAGCTGTATTATATTTTTTTTATATGTTTGTATGGTGAAAAAAAATCAGATCACAATAACTAAGTCACTGGAGACATTTTTTACTGTACAACATGCCTCTAGAACTCTTTAGATTGTATGTATGGGATGAAATAACTATTGTTGTTTTGCATCAGGTATAAATATAATTAAATGGAATAAAATTAGAAAGAATATGTGTCTGTGACCCGTTAAAAATACTAACATTTGTTTTACATGCGCAAAAAGCAGCAAACAACAGAACATGAGGATTCACATGATCATCATATCTATCACATCACGCACCTGCAGCGCTTCTGTGAGCGGAGAAAAACATAATAAAGCTAGGCGCTATATATATATATATATATATATATATATGAATAAATAGGCCTATACGAGAAATACAAGGCTCGAAATTGCAACCATTTTGGTCGCATATGCTCCCATAATTTTATCTGTGCAACTTAAAAATATATTTAGGAGCATTTGTGCGAGTGCATATAATTGTTGTAGTGCGACTTGTTTTCATTTCTCTAAAGCGTTTTTTCACTGCATGTTTCAGTCTAAAATGCATCACATAATTCAAGATATGGGGGCTTTGTCATTTCATATAGTTAATTTCACACGAAGAGTGACGTTTTTTCCTCCAAAAATCAGCATGAATACAAATTTTATATTTATTGTATACAACAGTTCAATAAACAATAAGTTAATATTGAGAGACTTACATTTTAGACACCATAT
>CM049816.1:32911458-32967179 GCA_027422435.1 Schizopygopsis pylzovi | reverse complement strand
ACATAAGAGGTCGTGATGAACTGTTTACAGTTTCCATTGGGAAGCTTCTTAAAAATAAATTTTCCCTGAAGCAAACCCGGCGGCTTCATAGCTGCATCCATGTTAGCACGTCACGTCTGATGTGGTAATTTCACAGTAACGCTAGGCATACACACAGGTTCGAAGTAGAGGGTGACACGGGAGTGAATTCTCAAGTTCACATGAGACCTAAAGCGCATCCTGTTTGCTTAAAAGCGCAACGTTTCGTTGTTATTCTGAGTGCACACAAATAAACGTAGAGTCTTTACAGATTCGAAAGATGTATTAGGCTACTTTTATCTGTATGACCAAAAATGTCGGAGATTTTAAGAGCAAGTGAACGCACCGGAGCCTGTCCTGCGCAAACGCGCTTCCACACAAACACTTCAATAGCGCACATTTCTCTAGGTTAACATCATATTGAGCGGCCATGTAAAGTTGCTACTACATATATCTTTCAGATGAAAAGCCATATTTGAGGTTGATGAATGATAGGTGAGTGTTTGGATGTCCTGCCCGATTGTATTACCACATAGACCAGCCGTTAACAATCTGTCCATCACGGACTGCGAGCCTCTAGTTCGAAGACTCGTTCTCGCCCCCTACAGTGCAATTCGGCTAGGTATACATCCGCGCTAAAATATCAGGGTGAAAGTCATCATAGCTTGCGTAGTATAGACCCAGCTCCCAACCCAACTTTGAGAATAGATTAACGGCGATATTTTTTTTATCGCCGATAAGAGTCTCGCGTTAACGCAGCACGTTAACGCCGATAACGGCCCACCACTAGTATATATATATATATATACATATACACATACACACAGTGGCATGCGAAAGTTTGGGAACTCCTTGCAGAATCTTTGAAAATGTGAATAATTTTAACAAAATAAGAGATCATACAAAATGCATGTTATTTTTTTATTTAGTACTGGAAACAAGCAAGTATCGCTTTTTATTTATCCTCTTTCCTACTACTTGTTTCACTTCTGTTTTCGTTTTTATAACCAATGCTTACTATGTGTTTGCAGATCAATACCACTCGCAAACCATGCATCACACACTGTAGACAGCGCAATCCTAACAACCTGCGTACTTTGCCTATGTCTGCTAATACATTACTTTCTTTTTCTATTGGTCTCTGGAATTGTCAGGCTGCTGTCAACAAAGCTGATTTCATTACTTCCATTACTAGTCATTCAAGGCTAAACCTCATGGCCCTGACAGAGACCTGGATCAAACCAGAGGACAATGCTACACCTGCAGCACTCTCCAATAATTTCTCCTTTTCCCACACCCCCCGTTTGACTGGAAGAGGTGGAGGTACTGGTCTGCTCATCTCTAATAATTGGAAATTCACTCCTTTATCATCTCAGAGTATAAACAGCTCCTTTGAATCACATTCGGTTACTATTACCTACCCTCTAAAAATCCATTTTGTAGTTGTTTATCGTCCTCCAGGACCACCAGTTAACTTTGTGGAAGAATTAGATTTGTTGCTCTCAACCTTTCCTGAGGATGGTACACCCTTAGTTATACTTGGAGACTTTAACATCCACCTAGATAAACCTCAGGCTGCAGACTTCCACACTCTACTTGCCTCTTTTGATCTCAAGAGAGTGTTAACTACGGCTACTCGCAAATCAGGCAACCAACTGGACCTTATTTACACACGACACTGCTCCACTGATCATGTGCTGGTTACTCCACTGCACACCTCGGACCTCTTCCTCCTCACTCTTAACCTCAACATGATTCCTGACACATCACATACCCCTCCACATGTCACTTTTCGACGTAACTTACGCTTGCTCTCACCCTCCCGGCTATCTGCTATTGTTTCATCTTCGCTTCCTCCCCTTAAACAGTTATCATATCTTGATGCTAACAGTGCTACTGACACTTTCTGTTCCACTCTGATGTCTTGTTTTGATACTTTCTGCCCCTTATCTTCCAGGCCAGCCTGTACCACTCCTTCTGCCCCTTGTCTATCTGTTGTTCTCCGCGAACATCGTTCTAAACTCAGGGCTGCAGAAAGGGTATGGCGCAAATCACAAAATCCTACTGACCTTAATTTTTATCGATCGCTCCTCTCTGACTTCTCTGCTAATGTCACCATTACTAAAACGACATACTATCATGACAAAATTTAAAATTTGCCTAATTCTCACATGCTCTTTAAAACATTTTCCTCCCTCCTTTGTCCTCCTCCTCCCCCTCCTTCATCAACTCTAACAGCTGACGACTTTACCACATTCTTCATTAATAAAATTACAAACCTCACTGCACAATTTTCCACACCACAATCTGTCAAACACATCTTACCATCAAACATACACTCGTTCACATACTTCTCTCCACTCTGAGGCAGAAATCTCTAAACTCATCCTTTCCAGTCATCCTACTACTAGTCTGCTTGATCCTATTTCATCTCATCTCCTTCAAGCCCTTTCTCCTGTAGTTGTTCCTGCACTCACTCACATCCTTAATACATCCCTTCACACTGGAATTGTTCCCTCAGTATTTAAACAGAAACCCACTCTTAACCCAACTCTTTTAGGGAACTATAGACCGGTTTCACTTCTACCTTTCATTGCAAAAACACTTGAACGAGTTGTGTTCAACCAAGTCACTGCCTTTCTCACACAGAACAACCTCCTGGACAGTAACCAATCTGGCTTCAGAAGTGGACATTGAACCGAGACTGCCTTGCTCTCAGTTGTTGAAGATCTAAGACTTGCAAGAATGGCTTCAAAGTCTTCATTACTTATATTGCTGGATCTGTCTGCTGCTTTTGATACGATCAACCACCAGATCCTCCTGTCAACACTATTGAGAAAGGGCATCTCAGGAACCGCACTCCAGTGGTTTGACTCTTACCTCTCAGATAGGTCCTTCAAAGTATCTTGGTAGTGAGGTGTCCAAGTCGCAACATCTAGCTACAGGGGTGCCACAGGGCTCAGTTGGACCACTTGGACCACTTCTCTTTTCTGTCTGCATGGCTTCACTAGGTTCTGTCATTCAGAAACATGGCTTTTCATATCACTGCTATGCTGATGACACTCAACTCTACCTCTCATTCCATCCTGATGATCTGACGATAGCTGCTCGCATCTCAGCTTGTCTAACATACACTTCTTGCTGGATGAAGACCATCACCTTCAACTCAACCTAGCTGAGACAGAACTGCTTGTGGTTTCAGCAAACCCATCATTTCATTACAATTTCACCATCCAATTAGGCTCATCAACCATAACTCCTTCAAAAACAGCCAGAAACCTTGGAGTTGTGATTGATGATAAGCTGAATTTCACAGACCACATTACTAAAACTGCCCAGTCCTGCAAATTTGCATTGTGTAATATTAAGAAGATCAGGCCCTTTCTCTTGGAACTTGCAACACAACTCCTTGTTCAGGCTCTTGTTCTGTCCAGACTTGACTATTGCAATGCTCTCTTGGCAGGTCTTCCAGCCAGTTCCATCAAACCTCTACAATTAATCCACGACGCATTACTGTACCATCCCAAAGAGGCAAAAATCACTTTCACAGACTTTTTCATTAACTGTTCCCATCTGGTGGAACGACCTCGAACTCAATCCCAGCAGCTGAATCCTTACCCATCTTCAAGAAACTGATAAAAACACATCTCTTCCATCTTTATTTGACCCTCTAACTCTAGCACTCTCTATTCTAAATGTATTTTATCTAATATGTCTTTTTAATAAAGAAAAACACAAACATTTGACCCTCTATCAATTGCATATTTATTCTCTAACTGCTAGCTTTTCTTGTAAAACTAACACTAAGTTTAATGTTTCTATATTTTACTTACTAGTTTTCTGAAAAAAAAAAAAAAATCCTTCCTACGTGTACTGCGTTAGGCTAACCAGGACTTGTAATGTCACTTGCATGTTGTTGCTCTTTTGTTGGTTTTGATTGCTTCTATAATGTCCTCATTTGTAAGTCGCTTTGGATAAAAGCGTCTGCTAAATGACTAAACATGATGCATTAAGAGCGAGGTCGGGAGGTTCAAACTTTTGAACAGGAAAAATATATATATATATATTTTAAATATACTTTTTTTTTCATTTAGTACTGCCCTTCAGAAGTAACAGAAGATACTTGCATGTTTCTCGGAAAACAAATTAAGTACAATTTACCTTGATCTTCAAATTCCAAAAGTTTTCACCCCCGGCTCTTAATGCATCGTGTCTCCTTCTGGAGCATCAGTGAATGTTTGAATCTTTTTTAATAGTTGTGTTTGAGTCCCTCAATTGTCCTCGGTGTGAAAAGATAGATACAGTCACTGCTGGAAAGGGTTCAAATATGCAAAAGATGCTGGGAAACTGAAACATCTGCAGGACATGGAGGATTTTTCTGAAGAACAGAGCTCAGTTTAACTGTTCAGAACAAACAAGGGACTCATGAACAACCATCACAAAACAAAAAACTGGATCAGCCAGGTAACCACACACAGTGTTAAGAACCAAGGGTTCACAAACTTTTGAAGGGTTATTTTAATAATGTCAGCTGTTTTTTGTTGTCTTGTGGACTATATGTAAACATCTTATATGTGTATATATACACTGCTCAAAAAATGAAGGGAATGTTTAATCATCTCAGTTTAACACCAAGTGAGTTAAACTTAAGGGATATCGATCTGTCCAGTTAAGAAGCATAAGTGATTGTGAATCAGTTTCTCATACCATTTCTGTTTCGCTCATCAATAGGTGATCGAATGGCTCCACCGTTCAGAATACAAGAGCTGACATGGTTCCACTGGATTTCATCAGCATATTTAATATTATTATGGACCTGAAATACAAGCAGAAAATGTGTCCTATGGGTATTAGGAGCACGATTTTCAGCAAATCTAGCATAATTACTCTAATTTACCATTTAGGTAAAATTTTTATTTTCACTTTGCCACTGGTTAAAATGTTTGCTGCTTGGGTGATTTTATTACTTTCAAGATTTGATGTACTTCTGAGACTGCTGTTAGTTCATATTGGGGTTGAGGTTTTGTGTTTTGGCTGAGCGATAAGTACTTGATTGTACTTTTTCAGGTACAAAGATTGTTTCTAAATGTGTTTGTTTGCACCTGGTATCAACGTCTTTCTCTAGTGATCCAATGACAAGAAAAGACCGACGTTAATACAAGATTCAATCACACAATCTGTCTCTGTAGTTCTTCAGTGTGCTTGATATCAACATGCAAAGTTTTGGCATGTTTGGTGCGCCAATTTAAAGCTGTGAAATAAATACAAAACACTCTGGATACAGTTTACGTCTAGATTGCTCTGATCACACTACACTAATGATAATACATAAATGGGGCCTAATATTAACATCTGCATTGTGACTGAATGCATTTGTAAGTGTTAAAGTTGAACGATTTTGTACACAGTATCATGTTCTACAGAATCTACAGTAGTCCTCATCTCCATGTAAAACAATATGCTAAATAATACTATCCAAAAACAAATTAACGGCAAATTTATATTTAAAATGACAGACTTATTCACTCACCATGGCATCACAGATCAAATTTCCCAAATTACATTCACGAAATCGACATTCCTCAAATGTCCCATTGAGATAGACTAGAGTCTGCCCCACATGCTGAGCAGAGTAATTGGCCAGATTCTTCCTCCAAGAGTCCACTTCAGCCTGAATGACTGGATCTAGACAGAGTTAGATCACATGTTGACCGATTGAAACGGGCATATCAATAATCCATCACATCTGATAGATACAGTATAGTACAGGGGTGTCCAATCCTGCTCCAACACACCATCCTGAAGTCTCTAGTACTCTTGAAAACCTTGATTAGCTGGTTCAGGAGTGTTTAATTAGGGTTGGAGAGAAACTCTGTAGGACAGTGGCCCTTCAGGAGCACGACTGGGCACTCTAATATGTTATAGTAGTATACTAATGTCCATTGAGTCACGAGTGCCCAAGTTTTCAGTGGCCCTGGTTTCATTAAGTATGTTCCCTGTTCATTTTCTCCATATTTAATCAAGAGTTCTAAGACTTGAACTAAACCAGTCCAAGATCACAACATCGCAAGCTTAAAGCAAATCTGGAAAAATCCAAGAGAAGAGTTGCATTGTATTACACATTTATTTAAGCAGAATTCCTCATTAGAAATGGCTAAACTCCAAACTGTCCATGTTTGCTGGTGTTTTCAGCTCATCAGTGCTTTTTCAATTAGCTAGAGAGAGCTCATGCGAATGGTAGCCTGGATGGAAGATCAAGTAAACCACTGGGCAGAAAATGCATCAATTCAAGATAAAAGCTTGTTTAAGGATGAGTAACCAGCAGGCAACTAGTGCAGATGGATAAACTAGTATAAGTAGCATACATGGTAATTCAAACACGATTTACCGTGCAGCCCTATCTGAACTGATCTGAATTAGTGACACACTGACAATGTTGTCGTTTAGAGCTGCTTTACAGCAGAATCTAAATAGTTGTATAAGTGATTATTAATTTCCTGTTTATTACTGTAAACCAAATCCATTGCATCCTTGGCAAAGCTTCATCAGCTTAGGCAGTTTCTGCTCAACTACCTTGTTACGGTTTTCATGATGAGAATTCTTCGCTCAGATTTGACCACTAAACACTGTTTAAATGTCTGTTTCTATACTGCGCAGATGGGCTTTTATCTTCCAGAACCCTGTTATCCTGTAAGCTTTATTGACTTGCCATGTGCTTTCAATTCTCTGATTTGTTTCCATGTTTACAGTTCTCCTACCTGGTTGGATTGAGCTATCCAGAAGAATTGGATTGCCTGAAGACTTCACAACATTTCCATTTGAATCAAAAGTCACTTTTAGGAATCCCAGATACTTCCCAAAGGCATAGGCCTGGACCACAGGAACCTGGCGCCCATCGTCTGACTGGACCATGAACGGATATGTTCCTGCAGGAACTTCTGTGGATGGTGGAGTTCCTACACAAATGAGCACACAATATAAATGGACAGAGCGTAAATACTTACGTTGAATACAGAAATAATACTGTGCAAGTCTTAAGCACATTAAATGCTTCCCAAAAACATTTGTTTTCGTGGTTATTAATAATAATGTGCTGTTGAAGGACATTAATCCAGAGGGGTTTTTTGGCGTATGGGCTCACCATCATCATCTCTCTGGCATTACATCAAGTGACAGAAACAATTGAGACCGCCTAGACTTCTCCAAGATGCTTGGGACAACCAAACTGCAAACCATGGCCAAAGTAAGGATGTTTTCAAAAAGAACTTCAACTAATTCAACTTTTCCAAAACATAATGCATATAAATAAACCATTTATTGTAGGTTTAATAATTACGAGAAGTCAATTCATGCGTATTACAATGAAATTACCCATTTAATTACTGAGTAATGTTTATTAACCACGTGTACTTCCTAAAGGCTTAGGGTGGTTTAGGGATAGTTGCTGGTAATTATCCATAATTTACTGTTATAACTATAAGTAATTATAACAGAAACTCTTGTTGTGTTACTGACTTTTGGAGATGATATTGATTTTAGATTGAATTGTGGATTTATTAAATGTCATGCAATAACCACATAAATGAGGAGTATTCTTACACGATAAGAACAAACGTTAAACGTCCATTATTTTCAGCTGTGTAGATATAGCTTGGGTCTCTCCTTTACTGTAAGTCTTTGCATGTTCCCATCGTATCAGCCAGATTAATCTGGCCACTTGATAACACAAAATATGAATACACCTCTTCCTGGGAAGTTACACAGTTTATGGCATCATTCATGCCGAGAGGACAGAAGTGAACACCCATGTCTAATACTCGGGGTTAGTGGTTTATTCCGGCTTGCGTAACATGCTAATGAGTGGCGGCTTGACCAGAGTTTCTGAAGAGAAAGAAACTCACGTCAGCGCTGTTTGGATCAAAATAAAACCGTTTCATCTTTAGTCCAACACACCCGTTATGGTCACAAAGCTCATGTCTTTTATTAAAGCACAGATTAATCACAGTTAATGAGAGTGGTAATAGAGGCGCATGGGCGTCACTTTGTTTGAGGTGGGATCAGCAGTCCTTGGGTAAATTCACCTGTGCATATAAACACTTTCATGTATTTTTGCAGAGCTGTTTCAAGAGACCGCGGCCCTTATTAAGAGTGGAAATGAAAGTTGATCTTATCATGAGTGTTATTTTGTTTTGAAACGTGTTGGGAACATGGAAGTTCAATGCACACCTATAATAAATCAAATGATTCACAAATTATCCTCCAACTTGTGGACCTAGTAAAACAGAGTGGACCTCTATTCTACATCTTATGGCAAATTTCATTATTTGAGAGAAAATTAGGAAGTGTACCCCTTTGTTTAGCCTCTGTGAAATTATATTTTCTTATCTAATGCAGCTCCACAACAACAGAAACAGCACAATTTAGTTGCAAATTCTCATTAATTGGTAAATGCAAGACAAAATCTGGCGTTTAGAGGTGAGTGAATTCTGACTGTGTTTGTCACGTTGCTCAATGCTACAAAAACACGTTGTAAACAGACCGTTTTAATGCAGTCTGCGCCGACATACAGCGCTGTCCAAGATCCCCCCTCTCTTTCTCATTTCACTTCCTGTCAGATCTAAACTGTCCCATCATAATAACTGCAAAACGGCAAAAACAAAGTTTGGTCGCTTTCCAGAGCGCAAACACAAATATACACAGTAGCCTTTACCAAATCTGTTTCACCAAAATCCTATTATTACAGTTTTAACTGAGGTTGTTTTTGACTGCGTGAGAAAATGGACGTGAGAAAAATGTCAATTGTGTAAGTCTTACACTGAATGTGTTAGAGTTGGCAGCTCTGCAAAAAACATCAGGTAAAACCGACACACTAATAATAATACACATAACACCGTGAGCAATTAAATGAAACATACCTGTGTATAGGAATGTATTGGTGTGCCCTCCAATCACAACATCCACTCCTCGTACCTTCTTTGCTATATATTGGTCCACTTTGAACCCAGAATGTCCAAGCGCGATGATCTTATTAACACCCAAAGTGATGAGTTTGTCCACTTGAGGCTGTAACGCAGTAACCTCGTCCTCAAACTGGAGATCGGGGCCTGAAAACCATATACATATGAAAAAACTCCATCATACTACTAATGGCTGAAACCAAATCTATTCTACTGTCGACCCTAATCTGCTTAAATGTGCCACCAGGCAAGTCAATCCCTGTCAACTGAATCTGATTTTAGGATCCATATAATCTCAAATGATATGGATTAGTGGACGTTTAATGTTAGAAGCACTAAACATGGAGTCAAGAGGAAGAGACTGAATTATTGGTGACAGCTTTGGGTGTGTAGTGTATGATTTGAGAATAGGAAAGAGCCCACAGATGCATTTCAATAAAATCTGTATAATGTACATAAACTGACCAGTACTTGTCCATTTCTTTTGGATGTTCTCAAATTGCCAGTTTATAACAGAAAACTGCATGAAACTTGAAGCATAAGAGAGAAAGTGTGAATTGTGTGTACCATTGCAGCTCTATTAATAATTGCTGGAAGATAGTCCATCTCGGTTGAGTTTTTTTGGTAAAAGCAGCTCAAAGATGCCAGTTGTGAGGTCAACACGTTGCATTATCAATAGGTCACAGTTAATTAATACATCAGTTTAGAGGAATCGTTCTTGAATTGAAATGAGGATGAAACGATATTCTGCAGTCCACACATTCTTTGTGATGAAATTATGTGACAGTTTTCATGTTTGTCAATACTTTCCAACTATTTCTACATTTAGCAGACGCTTTTAATCAAAGTGGCTTACAGTGGAGTTAGGATTCTGCTTACAAATCCTTGATCCAGAACCGGTGAATGAAACTTGTATCACTTTCTCAGTTTAAAGGACCATGAAGCACTAAACTACATTTTCTGAAATGTTAATAGAAATGTTTGTTGCACAAGAAGATGTTAGCCTCCATTAATGTATGTAATGAATTCATGTCAGCTTGGCTGAAATTCTCTTTTATAGACAGCCTTCGACACAAATGCAATCCATTAAACAGTTCTTCAGAACAGCTACAGCTACACCTTATAAGTGTATTTGCATGATGCACTTTCTGCTGGTGTATATTTGTTCCTTTCGTCGCGTGCAAAAGTGAACCGCAGCATGCATGTGTGGGATGTTTTGATGCTCAATGAAAGTGAAATAAAACGAGTTAGAAGCCATTGTTGTGTAGTCTCTCCTGTTGTTTTTCACCCCTCCGCTAAACCTCAAGTACACCACACCTAGTTGTTGTCACATTGTTCAAAAAATGTGGTGATATCTAAACCGTGCAAAAAAGAGGTTTTCAGGACCGTTTAAGCCTGAACTTAAACTCTACAATGAATAACTGCCCTTTGTAGAACTGATACCGCTGAGCTGAACTCGCTTCAAAATCTGATGAATTCAGTTATTGATTTCAACTGAATTAATACTAGTCTAACTTGATCTGAACAATGACACAGCTTTCTTTCAGAGTCTGAAAACATGATGCATACTTTATCACTTTATCAGTCAATCTAATGAAGAATGGCGTCTGGTAGCTCTTTATTTTGATAGTCCACTTGAAACGAGTAACTTTACAACTACATGACAACTACAAGTCACTTGAGTATTAGCAGACTGTCTGCTTAATTTACATGTAGATGGTCCCCATTAGACATTCGACTGACTTTAACTAACTTTGCACGTGCATGTCAACTAATTCTACTAACCCTAGCACTAATGAAATTGCACATTAATGAGGGTTAGTTGACATAGTTGCAATGTTACTTACAGTTAGTAAAAAAAAACGTTAACATGAAGAGACACCTATAAGTAGACTATTTCAAATGACACATTTCACTTAGATACAAACAGTGTACATGCTGGTTTGTGAAAGCACGGTAATTTAAGAAGTGCTTAAGTGTGTCAACATTTCGTGAAAGCCTGGCCTGGCTGTAATAAAGTATCTTACCTGGTAGAGACAAAGCAGGGGTCTCCACGGACGTGTAGCCAACAACCCCTACTTTCTCTGAGTTAACGGTGAAGATCTTATATGGGAGAAAGTAGCCGCTGATCTGAGGAGCAATCTTTTGATTGGCTTTAATATTTGCACTAAGAACAGAGCAGTTCAGTTCATGAAGGAAAGGTTTTACGAGACCGTCCACTCCATTGTCAAATTCATGATTTCCTAAGGCCTAGAAACACACAAACAATGGTTAATACAGTAATCAATGACATATAGGCCTATGCTATGAACATAAAATCTGTTTAAAGGCACAGGTTTGTATTTGCATTTTTGTAGCATTTGCATGCATGCACCAGTAATTGGTCATAAATACATATTACATTTTTCATTGTGGTTTGATAAAGGCATGTTAATGCAGCACTGAACATGTTCTGAAGAATTACATGCACATCAAAATAGTTTTCCGGAAGGTGCCAAATCACATAATGACACCAACCATTAGAGCAAATAGAGGCTTCGCACGACGTATGCTTTACTGTAGAATTCAATGAATATGACGGCTAGTGGTCAGGAGCTTTAGCCTTCATGATTATTTATTACTGCGTGGAGCATAGAGTATGCAGATCTCCTAACGATCTACTGTAGAGTAAGACAACTGATCAACAAATAAAACGATATTTTACAAGAGGGCCATCATCAGGCACGAGGTCAGAAATAATATGAGTTCCTGTATCGTAAAATACAACCTGATAACAATGCTCCATGTTTCCAGTCTGATGAGCTTCAGAAGGTATTCTTTAAAGACAGCCCATATTACATGTGAAAATAATACTTTATTACAATATTTATTAATATTCCATTTGGAAATATTATTCAAAAGCTGACTTTTTTTCAGTCACTCAATCACAATTTAAAGATCCGATAAAATAAATTGCAATTATATAATACATATTTCAAGTATTCCTGAACTGTAAAAACACGTCTTAAAATAGTTTTCCAAGATAATATTGTACAGAAGAACCGTGTTTCTAACTTCAATTTAAAACTTTTACATTTATATTATATTGTAACAATTAAATAGGAATATACATACATTTAAATATAAACAACATATTAAAAATATATAGTTCAATAATTATATTCTATCAAAAATGTAAGTTTGCTGTTTCTGGCTCTGTTGTTTTTTAGAATAGAAGAATTCACTCAACCGTTTCTAAATAGTCTTTGACAGGGGTGATGATAAGCTACCATTTGGGAAACACCTGTGTTTCTGTTCCACAAGTTTGAGTCCCTCTACACCTGAACAGGTGCTCTGTCCACTGTAATGAAGACTCCAGTGACCCAGCACGCTCTGTCCACTTCTGCTCTGCATTACGTCAATGATCATCCCTGGCGCCTACAATGATGGAGACCCTGTCAACACGTTAAACCGAGGTCCTGACTCTCTGTGGTCAGTAAAGATCCCAAGGCACTTCTCGTAAAGAGTAGGGGTGTAATCCTGGTGTCCTGGACAAATTCCCCCCTCAGGCCCTTGTCAATCATGACCTCCTAATAATCCCCATCCACTTGATTGACTCTATGACTCTCTCTCTTATCCACCTGTAGCTGGATGCTAAACACTGTTGGTGATTGAGGAGAGACAAGTGATTGTAAAGCGCTCTGGGTGTACAACAACACACAATAGAGAGCAATATAAATGCTTAATTCATTCACTGAAACATGTTTGATAGCTGGTTAAATCAAAGAAACCCTGAGTCATTGTGATGATGAGCAACTTTCAGAAAGGATATTTCACAACATGTCATTTCTTGCACACTCCTTCTGAAATAGCTAGATGTTGTAAAGAGTTTGGACAGATTATGAATGAACCCTTTAGGTGTGCAGACATAACATAATGTGCAAAACACTCAAATGGAGCAATGAACACAACACAGAAGCTGACCTGACTTTCTTAAAATAACTCTTGAATTGTCCAAATCGAATAGAAATCTTTCCTCACTTCTCAGAAGTGCACGGTTTGTATAGACACTGAATCGCATCGAGCTGCTGCTGGTGTGCGACGCGTTAGACACGCGCTGTGAACTTTCCCATCGCATGCAAGGGTGTCGCCTAATTACTATCCTTTACTGTAGACTACTTTATTATCAACAGCATATAAGAAAAACATGCAAGATACAAAACAAATGTAAAAACGCGTTCTGCATTTTTAAAAGCGTCAAGAGTTCTGAGTTTTTAACGGTCCGATGCAAATCAGTTCTTTAACTTCGGCTACATTAACCTGAGTATTACTGGAAATAACACGCTATTCTTACCATCGCATCATACCCGAGTTTATTCATGAAGTGCGCCGCTTCTGCGCCTTTATAGAAGTTAAACCACACGGTCCCCTGAAACTGGTCGCCCGCGTCCAGCAGCAGAACATTCCTCTCCTTGCTCCGAACTTCTCGGATCTTCGTCCATCTGCGCGCGACTCCTGCGAAACAAGGCGCTTTAGTGCATTTACCCGAGTCCTTGTTGGTCTCCTCCACCCGTGCGTGGACATCATTAGTGTGGAGCAAAGTCAGCTCAAACTCGGTCCTGCACACATGACAGTGAATCCAGATGAGAGCCAACGCGTGGAGCCCGTGCATCCTCTTCATCTTCATCTTGTGTGGACTGACAGACCCATCATCATCATCAGAGGAGTTCAGCAGGCTTCAGTCTGGAGGCGGGGTTAGTGTGCTGAACAAAACAAAACACTTATTCGAGTAGCCTATAGAACTGTATATGCAGGGGACCACGGGCACATCTTAAGAAATAGATCTATGTGTATGTATGCATCGATTGAGCAACAGATTCTGTGTGGAAGCAAATCATAAAAGTGCTTTGTTTAGTTAAAACTCGTATAAATGTATGAAGTGCACTTTTACCTCAGAGTAGGCTCAGCATGGGGCAAAAGACACTATTTATACAAACACTTTAACAATGTAATACTTTCACAACAATCACTTTAGCGAAGTTTGCACTAGCATGATATCAAACACGTTTCATTTTAAATATGGTCATTATTTCCACGGTGGGTTAATATATTATATTGGCCATCTGAATCTAACATGTCATTGTCAGCTAATTGAAAAGTCAGCCAGCTATTTCTAATCATGTCTTTAACCCCAACAGCAGGGGTGCTTTTGACCCCAAATACACATTCCTCTGTTCAATTGAAATAAATACATACGCTTGAATTACCTTGAACAAAGCTTAAAAGCATCAAGACGTGTGTCTGAATATAGCTAACAGTTTTATGGATTCTTCATTTACTACATAAATCTACAATATTAAAAACAGACAGTGTCTTGCTGTCCGGCCACATGTCCCGATGCATGGTCACACTCGGTTAAGTGCATTACGTTCATAAGGCTACTTAACACATCAAGAAACCTTAATATACCGACCTTGAACTTGGAAAAAGGTCACACAATATCTCATGAATGTCTACGCTGTTTTTAATTTTCATTTCATCTGAATGTCAACATTTTGAAATATAGTCAGCTGAGTTTTGAAGACCCTGAGGAAATATTTATTGCTCAGGGGTTTCTCTAAGATTCTCATATCTTCCCCAAAAATGCCTTTCTTAGGAGAAATAGAAGTAGACACAGGTGAGACGTGAGAAATATTTCAGAAAAGAGTCAAAACTGAGAATGTGGCGGGAGTAACATCAATATCTCTTCTCTGTCTTGCTCAGTGGTTGCTCTTAACCTCAGGAGATTAAACATGTGTCATGTGTAACGGATGTATGCCAGTAAGAGCTGTGTGTAAACCTCACTCCCCTGACCTCAAAAAGAGGCGCTCTAGCGACTGACACTAGCGGCTGTAGCCTTTGGCGTTCCTTGTTAGAGCGCCCGCCTCCCGTGCCGGAGTCCTGGGTTCGAGACCCGCTCGGTGAGTTGGTGCGGACCCGTGTCGGGGGGGTTACACATGCACATTGTGTTCTTCACCTTTAATGTTCTCAGCAGGAAGAGCAGAGACAGGAAACAGTGTTAGATGAGAAGGGAGCAGATGTAGGTCAGTGTGCAGGCGACGAGGACAGAGCTTACTCTACACTTCTCTTATATGTCCCATTAAGATATCAGCTTTGTCTTCAACTTTTACTAACATTGTAAATACTAAAACGATCATTTATTGCACAATACATCAAGGTTTAGTGAAGGATCTGAGGACCTGTGTGTGTTTTGCTTCAAGCGAGCAACCATGTTTATTCTGTTTTACTTTCTTTTATATTCATTTATTCTACATTCCTTTATAATAATTGATCATTTAATTATTTTTAATCATATATAATAATCATAATAGTCATTTATATACACATTTCATTGATTCGTTCATTGATTAGTCATTATTATATTATATTGTTGTATATATATATTATTTTCAATTGTTAGTCTTATGACTGTGTGGTTTGAAGGGCTGTTTGTCTTCATGAATTAGAGATATGAGACAATGTTTATGGAAACTCAAGGTTTATGGGATGTTATTTTGAAGCACGTTGGTATAACAGTACTTGTTGAATTTGTGTCATGTATTAGAGATATGACACAATGTTTATGGAAACTCAAGGTTTATGGGATGTTATTTTGAAGCACGTTGGTATAACAGTACTTGTTGGATGTGTGTCATGTATTAGAGATATGAGACAATGTTTATGGAAACTCAAGGTTTATGGGATGTTATTTTGAAGCACGTTGGTATAACAGTACTTGTTGAATGTGAGCTGGTCAGACGAAGTCTAGAACGAAGACTATTTAATAAACTCTGCTTCTTTTCATCATCTCTTCTTCTCCTGCTTCTGCTCTTGTCTTTTTCCTCAGTCAGCTTCTGGGCTGACAGAAGACTGTTGATAGAGTTTGTGGGTATATTACGTATGGTTTTGGTTCTTTAATGAAGAGTTGTTCTGTTACCAGACAGAAGTGATATTTTCTGACGGGATCTGGCATCCCTGGGTCTTAATTATCTGGCGTGGAGGCATGATAACACTAGATTAAATGTATCTTCAGTGCCACTGTCTATACATCACATTTCCCAAACACAGAACAAAGGGCTTATAGAAGAGCAAGATGTTGTTCAAGAGAAATACTTCTTTTTTTAAACAAATATAACACTAGTGTACCAGTTGGTGGTATTCAATATCATTGTTTAGCATTAAAATGCTGTCTTGTACAGCCCAATTTGCATGTACCTTTAAAATGAAAGTTTCTTCACAATGTCATAGAAGAACCTTTTTTGTCTAAATGGTTGTATGGTGTATGTAAATATAGGTTATGTTAAATCATTGTGTAATACCCTTTCTATATAAAACAGCTTCAAATATGGCAATGCATGTATTGTGTTTGATTAAAGTGGTGTGGATACAGGACATCGAAGCTAACCAGAGGGAAGAATATTAAATAAAAAAGTTTAATATCTTAAATGCTTCTGCTAGTCAGAAATGAGGTTACTTCAACATCAAATGGAGACTTTCCAGAGGAAAGAAGAATCAAAAGTGAGATCTCTTAAACATCTCACATATTTCTAGACAGAAATTAGGAGACTTTAAGATCGAATAGACGTTTGCTTGCTTCTTAAACTGGTTTTAAAGCTTTACAAGTGACAAATGTGACAGATCAGTCAATAGACAGATAGATAGACAGACAGATTCAATAAGCCAAGCTTTATCATTTGTTTCTCTTTGCTATATACATTTTTTATTTGTTGAACATCGATTAAGTTGTTATTCGTAGACTGGTTTGCATGTTTTTTGTATTTTCTAGTTCGGGGAACAGACAGAGTCTCTATAGTGTGATATCTAGGTGAAAGGGTCTCTATGTGCTGAGAATTAACTGACTTCTGTGACGTGAGGCGGCTAGCAAACGGTCGGTTTAGCCGGTCTGTCTGCTTCCTGACCTGGGCCCTAGTTAGTCAAGTATGAACTCTAAGACTATGTGCCATATTTCTAGAGAGAAGAGCAGCACCGCCCCAGAAGGAATGAAGAGCATCTCTATTCAACAGGTCAGCTCTGCCCCAAAAACTATTCCAGTTGTCTATAAAACCTATGTTATTCTGCGGGCACCTCTTAGACATCCAGCTATTGAGTGATGACAGTCTGCTATATACAGGTGCTTCTCAATAAAATAGAATGTTGTGGAAAATTTCATTTATTTCAGTAATTCAATTCAAATTGTGAAACTCGTGTATTAAATACATTCAATGCACACAGACTGAAGTAGTTTAAGTCTTTGGTTCTTTTAATTAGGATGACGGTTGAACTTTTAACAGTTGAAGGTCAAAATGACAGTTTCAGTGCAGCTTCAAAGGGCTATAAATGATACCAGACGATGAATAAGGGTCTTATCTAGCGAAACAATCGGTCATTTAAAAAAAAAAAATATGTATATGCTTTATGAACACAAATGCTTGCCTGTTTTGCACGTAATAACATTGAAAAGGTCACGCTTGATGTAGGCGGAAGTACCGAGTCAGTGTTTACAAGTTGATTGAGCAAATACTAAGTCACACGCAGTGTACAAAAAAAGGGAGTTACAACTCAATGATTTCTTTTTGACTGAAGAAAGAAATACATAAACATCTTGGATGACATGGGGGTGCGTAAATTATAAGGACATTTTCATTTGAAAGTGAACTAATCCTTCAAGCTCTGTCAGGTTGGATGGGGGTTTGTCCAGAAATATTTGATTGGGTTCAAGCTCAGGCTCTGTCTGGCCCACTCAAGGACATTCACAGAGTTGTCTATAAACCACTCTTGCTGTGTGTTTAGGTCCGTGGCCCTGTTGGAAGGTGAATCTTCTGCCCGTCTGAGGTTCTGAATGCTCTGGACTGGGTTTTCATTAAGTATATCTCTATATTTTGGTGAATTGAGCTTTTATTCTATTCTGAGTCCCTTAGTCCATGACAGGTATATAGACAGATATATACATTTATAGATTAAAATGTATCTATTAATATAATTTATTTATGCACAGTTTTGTTTTGTAGTCCTGTGTCCAGTGTTAAACCAAGTGAGGAACACTTTTTTTGTACAGGCTGTATAGAGCTGAAATTATAATAAAACTACAGTACTCTGACATGTCACTCATTTTATTTTTTTAAGTGAAAGTGACATGACACAGCCAAGTATGGTGACCCATTCGCAGAATTTGTGCTCTGCATTTACCCATCCAAGTGCACACACACACACACCGTGGCGTGAACACACACACAGCAGTGAACACACACTCGGAGCAGTGGACAGCCATTTATACTGCGGCGCCCGGGGAGCAGTTGGGGGTTTGGTGTTTTGCTCAAGGGTCTCATCTCAGTCGTGGTATTGAAGGTGGAGAGAGCACTGTACATTCACTCCCCCCACCTACAATCGCTGCCGGAGCGGAGACTCGAACCCATCACCTTTTGATTACGAGTCCGACTCTCTAACCATTAGGCCACAAATCCCCCTAACTAACTTTTAACTGCTATATTTCTGTTCAACTGTATTCTCTTTTTCATTTTCAGCTGTTCCTGTTAGAGTTAACACAATGGACCATACACACACACTACTGGTCAAAAGTTCAATGGGTCATATGACGATGCTAAAAATAACATTATTTGGTGTATTTGGTGTAAGAAAATGTGCTTATGCGGTTTAAGGTTGCTCCTCTTTGCCCCACCTTTCTGAAAAGTGCATTTTTACAGAGCTCATCGCTCTGAAAAGTGCGGTGTGCTCTGATTGGCAGTCCGTTGTGATTGGCCGAATACCTCTAGCATGTTATGGAAATGTTACGCCCCTCAACATATTTGGAAACACACAGCGTCTCCACGCCATGGCGGCAACAATACTACAGCGAGAATAAAAGTTACACCTTCTTTCATTCTATATACATTTGGGTGGTGTTCTTCCAAAACAGTGACGTAGATTTGTGGGGGTGTTTAAATGAGGCGTTTTAGGAAGGCGTGGAAGAGTCTTAAACTTTTATAAAGAATATAGGTTTGAGACTTTAGTCTTTACAACTTCAGGGATCTTGTCTATGCACAAACAGCTTGTAACACTCTTGAAAACTTGAAATCGCATCATATGACCCCTTTAAGATTTGTACGCTTTTGATAGAAGACCCATATGCTCACCAAAGCTTTTTTATTTGATGAACAACACAGTAAAACTAGAATGTACATTTCCTGAAGAAAATGTGGCAAAACTCGTTGTTGGACAGATACTACAATGTTCTGTGCGATTGCAAAAGAGACAACCACCATGTGTGTATGATGTTGTGGAGCTGAGATATGGCTTCTTTTTATTGCTATACTGGTTGCTAGGGTGCTCGATATGGTTGCTAGGGCAAGGCTAGAGGCTAAGATCATAGGTCATTACTTATTACTTCTTTAAAAGATGAGTCAAATGAGTGTGTGGGAGTTACAGAGAGAGAGAGAGAGAGAGAGAGAGAGAGAGGGGGTTTCTAAGGGCCTGCATGTGTGTGAGAAAGTGACAGTTGAGATTCAAATTCACGAACATTCCGCCACTGTAAGTCAATGGGACTTTTTTGTTCACTTTTTCGTCCGCTGTGCAAACATCGTAGGTCCGATCTCTTAGAAAATATATAACACACCTCTCCTCAATGAGCCGGTCGATTTAACACCTCATCCATGGGTCTATGACAAAATGTGCAGGAGGAGTAGCGTGCCGAAGTTTGGTCAGGGCGAATAGTAATAACAATAGTAGAATGTACATTTCCTGAAGAAAATGTGAGTGGTGCTTGCAGTGGCAACATTTTAACGCAAATAACGTTGTTAACATGAAATTAGCATGTTTGTTAATATGTTTCTAACATTATAAGTAAGTGACTAGCATGTTGCTAGCATGTTTCTAACATTATTAGCATGTTACTAGAATGTTTGCTAGCATTATTAACAAGTGACTAGCATGTTGCTAGCATGATTAGCATGTTACTAGCATGTTGTTAGCATGTTGTTAGCATGATTAGCATGTTACTAGCATTTTGCTAGCATGATTAGCAAGTGACTAGCATGTTGCTAGCATGATTAGCATTGTTGCTAACATGTTGCTAGCATTATTAGCATGTGACTAGCATTGTTGCTAGCATGATTAGCATGTTGCTAGCATGATTAGCATGTTGCTAGCATGATTAGCATGTTGCTAGCATTGTTGCTAGCATTTTTCTAACATGATTAGCATGTCTTTAGCATGATCATAGTTGCTAGGTACTGTGTTTGGTTGCTAGGGCGTGGTTTGATGGCTTCACAAAGATTCTGAGAGTCTGATTGGTTGCCTGCGTACAATGAGCCCACCCTCATGTCTCTATGACATTGTGAAGCAAATATACCGTCTTGGTAGACGGTTGCTAGGGTATACAGTTTGGTTGCTATGTAGTGGTTTGAGAGCTGCCAATGGTTATACTCCAAAGGTAGCTTGTCAGTATGCATGAAATAAACAAACCCCCATATCTCTATGACATTCAGATTTGAAGATACACCTCTTTGGGTTTGGGTTGCTAGGGTCGTCAATAATGGTTGCTATGGTGTGGCTAGGAAGTGCCAGTGATGGTTCATGATTGGTTGTTTGCTGTCTTGAGTCTAAAACACCCACCCCATGTCTCCACGATACTGTGATCTAAAGATATCCATCTGGCCCTTTATAATGGCAGTCTATGGGATCAGTTGCTAGGGTGCTCTAAATGGTTGCTAGGGCATGGCGTGACAGCTTCACAAAGATCCTGAGAGTCTGATTGGTTGCCTGAGTAAAATGTGCCCACCCCCCCCCATGTCTCTATGACATTGTGATGCAGAGTTATGTTCAATGCAAAATTCCTGTGTAAATTACCATAGTAGGAAAAACATGTGTTTTCATGGGCCGTCCCTCACCATAGTATGTCAATGGGGAAACTTTGGGGGGCTCTTGCGCCCCAGGAGTACAACTTATAACCCACTGCGGTGTATGTTCTCACACAGCTTGATAGCCTCTTCAAGTGTGGTGATTCACAAGTTTCTACGAAATTCTCGCTCTGAGCTACGACCCACCAAAGTTTGCTGCCATGCATTGTCAATGGAGTTTTTTGGCAAGCACCACTAATAATAAATAAGTTTAAAAGCTACAACAGTAAGTTGGCTTTCCCAAGCCAACTTAATAATAAGTATGCAAGAGAGTAATAGTGATGCCTTGCCTTTGGCAAGCACCACTAATAATAATGTTTTATAACGTAATTCATTCCTCGAGTTGCAAAGCTGAATTTTCAGCACCCATTGATCAATTTTTCAGTGTCACGTGATCCTTCAGAAATCATTATAATATACTGATTTGGTGTAACTTATTGTCGTGTAACACTTTACAGTGAAATCAACCTATGATTGATCAAAACTAGACTTCCAAAGAACACAACAATAACTGACTGGTTTAAAATGAATTAAACAACAGTTAATTTATTTATTTTTCTTAATTAATGCACTTCATGTAAAGTGAGCTTTTAAAAAGACCGACCGTAGCGAGTCTACATCTGCTCATGTGTGTCCTGCCCTGAAGAGTCCTCCGATCCGCCACATATACAAAGAGAACAGGGGAAACTCATCTGCGAGAGGAAATGCTTTGGTTTCCAGCTGGATCACAAGCTCCTGGTTTACATTATAATCACTGTCCTGGGCAAGACGTTCCAGCAGCCAGAACACATAGAATGAGTTTTCATAGCAGATCCAGTCCACCTGATGATGCCGCTCCTCTCTGGACTTCTGCACAGAACAAAACCCTACCATCATTCAGCCATTATACACAGTATGTATCCACATGGATGATATATGCAGAACTGTTTAGAAAGCAAGATTAGTGGATAGTCTCATGGTCGCATGATGGAAAAAATAGTTTCAAAAAGTGGGTCATTATCAGTGTTGGGTGTAACGCATTACAAGTAACGCGAGTTACGTAATAATATTACTTTTTTCAAGTAACTAGTAAAGTAACGCATTACTTTTTCATTTACTAGAAAACATCTGAGTTACTTTTTCAAAAAAGTAACGCCAGTTACTTTGTTTTTCCATTTGCAGACTGCGCTGTGTGAACATGATCTTACTGTAGTTTTAGACTAAATATGAATGTGTATTAATTCATCCCACTCAAAAAAAATAGATTCAGTATTCATCACAATGAATTAAAACCGTGAAATGCAAACTCAGAATATGACGCAAACCTGCAATAATAAAATATGTTAAACAACAGAAATATATCTAATCTCATTTTATTAACCAATGTATTTGCTGTTGACCTTTGATGATCCAGTTCAATCATACTAATAAACACAAATTACTGTGCTTCATTGTTTTGTTTTTTTCTTGCTGAAGAGTGTTGAACTTTTTCTGTGTTCTTCTGTACAGACGTGATTTACTCTTCCTTCAGTCTGAGGTTTATTCATTACACTTTTTGGTGTGAAGCTTTTACATTTGCTATAAATAGCTTGCAGTGGCAAAACTCGGCGCTGGGCAGATATTACAATGTTCTGCGCGATTGCAAAAGAGACAACCACCATGTCTGTATGATGTTGTGGAGCTGAGATATGGCTTATTTTTATTGCTATACGGTTGCTAGGGTGCTCGATATGGTTGCTAGGGCGAGGCTAAGATCATAGGTCATTATTTATTAGTTCTTTAAAAGATGAGTCAAATGAGTTGTGTGGGAGTTACAGAGAGAGAGAGAGAGAAGGGGTTCCTAAGGGCCTGCATGTGTGTGAGAAAGTAACATTTGAGATTCAAATTCACGAACATTCCGCTACTGTAAGTCAATGGGACTTTTTTGCCTACTTTTTCGTCCGCTGTGCAAACATCGTAGGTCCGATCTCTTAGAAAATATATAGCACACCTCTCCTCAATGAGCCGGTCGATTTAACACCTCATTCATGGGTCTATGACAAACTTTGCAGGAGGAGTAGCGTGCCGAAGTTTGGTCAGGGCGAATAGTAATAACAATAGTAGAATGTACATTTCCTGAAGAAAATGTGAGTGGTGCTTGCAGTGGCAACATTTTAACGCAAGTAACGTTCAATAAGCCAAAACAGAGACAAGTTTAGGATGAACTTTGTAGGCTCTGTGCCTGTAGGATAACAAAAAGGTAAATCAACTATAGTGTGTTTTGTTATATTCCATATCTTGTTCTCTTTATTTTCTAGAAAAATGCTAAGGGTGGACATAGAAGTTATATCTTTTTACCATTTGTCCAATTCCAATCCTGATAAAACCGAATGCAGGATGACAGTGTTTGGCATCCTGTCAAATTATTGGAAACATTTTGTTAAATTGTTATGAATTCTTCACTTGTCAGAAGTATTTTGTGCACTGTTACATCACACTGTTCAAAATGATTGATAGGAATTATTAAAATATTACATAGACTAATGTCACTTATTTGGAAATGACTTGCAGATGCAATAGCATTCCTGTGAAATGAGATGTGGCAAAAATACAACAAAAAGTCTACTGTGCATGACACCAACAACACTCAGCGCCACATCTTCCGGTGGCGCTGCTGAGTTCAGTCGCCTGTGAATTAGCTCCGCTCAGAATTGTGCTTTTATGTGTGTTTTCTTACCTATTTTTTATTTTTTTACTTCTCTTTTGATACGTGTATCGTCTGCAATGATTATGTACGACAGAAGAACACTTTTGGACATTGGACAACCCTACACTAACCTGATTCAGAACACTTTATCCACGGACCCAGCGTGGCCATTGGAGATACTTCGGAGCACCGAGTTGAACAATGACCACCTGAATAACCGCAGGAGGCGAAGGAAACACCGCGGGAGACGTGCTGGAATACGCAACAGACTGAGGAAAAAGGCTTACAGCCCTCCTCTACCAAGTATTCTGCTCGCTAATGTCCAATCCTTGGAGAATAAGATGGACGATCTTAGAGCCAGGATTAGTTTCCAACGAGACATTAGAGACTGCAACATCTTTTGTTTGACTGAAACGTGGCTCACGCCCTCGGTCCCGGACACCGCTGTAACGCCGTCTGATAACTTTTCTGTTTTACGGATGGACAGATCAGCCGAGGCCGGAAAAAACAAAGGTGGAGGAGTGTGTTTCTTTATTAACAAGAAATGGTGTGACCCCAGGAATATCTCCATTCTGTCGCGTTCCTGTTCGCCTCATCTGGAGCATCTCTCCATTATCTGCCGCCCCTTCTATCTGCCCCGGGAATTTACATCGATCCTCGTGTCTGCCGTTTATATTCCTCCACAAGCAGACACTAGCGTGGCTTTGTCCAATCTCCACGATGAAATCAGCGGATATGTCAACAAACATCCCGACGCTGCTTGTATCATCACTGGGGACTTTAACAAGGCCAACCTCAAGAAAGTCCTGCCGAACTTTCATCAACACATATCCTGTCCAACCAGAGGACTGAATACACTGGATCACTGCTACACTCCGCTCAATAACGCCTACAAAGCCCACTCACTGCCGGCTTTTGGCGAATCAGATCATGTCGCCATCTTTCTCACACCGGAATACAAACAGAGGATCGCTCGCGAACCGCCGGTGGAGAGGGAAGTGACGCGTTGGTCCCCCCACTCTGAAGCTACGCTACAGGCGTCTCTTGATGACGTCGACTGGGACATGTTCCGGGCGAGTTCATCTGACGTCAGCGAATTCACGGATGTAGCAGTAAGCTTCGTAAACACGCTAACCGAGCAAGCCACTGAAACAGTAACAATAAGGACATTTACTAATCAGAAACCGTGGGTGGACAGATCAATCCGTGATGCGGTTAACCATCGCACTGCCGCATACAATGCCGGTCTGTTGTCAGGAAACATGAGCGAGTATAAAACATCATGCTACGCTTTCCGGCGTGCAATACGAGCCGCTAAGCGCCGGTACAGTGAGAAAATTGGGTCACATTTCCAGCTCAATGACTCTCGACGCATGTGGCAGGGACTGAAGACCATCTGTTCCTCTGGAAATAAATCCCCCGCAGAGGTGAGAGCAGATCCGCTGCTGGCCAAAGAACTAAACACCTTCTTCGGTCGCTTTGACTGCAATGGCGGCGCAAATCTGCCGAACAGCCCGTCAGGAAGCTGCAGACAGAGCAGCAATGATCATGTAATCACCTTTTCAGAGGACGACGTTCGGAGGGAACTAAAGAGAGTGAACGTAAGGAAAGCAGCAGGACCTGATGGGATTACTGGCCGCGTTCTGAGGTCCTGTGCTGATCAGCTTGCTGGTTTGTTTACTTCCATCTTTAATGAGTCCCTTGCTACCTCTGTTGTTCCCACCTCCTTTAAAAAATCTGTCATAATCCCTGTGCCTAAGAACAGTAAACCCTCTTGCCTGAATGACTATCGTCCAGTTGCCCTCACATCGACGGTCATGAAGGTTTTTGAGAGACTTTTAAAGAAACACATTTGCTCCTCCATCCCTGCTACCTTGGACCCTCTTCAGTTTGCCTATCGGCCAAATAGGTCTACTGATGATGCCATCACCCAGGTACTGCACTCCTCCCTCACTCACATCGACAGCAAGAATGGCAACTATGTCAGGCTGCTATTCATAGACTATAGCTCAGCTTTCAACACTATAGTCCCCACCAAGCTGACTGTTAAACTCTCAGACCTTGGCCTAAACACTTCACTTTGTGACTGGATTCAAGATTTCCTCACCGCCAGACCACAAGTGGTGAAAGTCGGCCAGTTCACCTCCAACTCCATCACCCTGAACATAGGAGCCCCACAGGGCTGTGTCCTGAGCCCCCTGCTCTACTCTCTCTACACCCACAACTGCGTGTCCTCACACAGCTCCACCTCTATTGTCAAATTTGCGGATGATACTGTGGTTCTGGGCCTCATTAACAACGATGACGAGGCCGCATACTTGGATGAGGTGGAGAGACTTACATCATGGTGCCAGGACAACTGTCTCTCTCTGAACGTGAGCAAAACTAAGGAGCTGATCGTGGACTTCAGGAAGAGACAGCAGCAGCCCTACACTCCTCTTATGATCAGTGGGACCCCTGTGGAGAGGGTGAGTAGCTTCAAGTACCTCGGTGTAAACATCTCCGAGGACCTGACTTGGACTACACACATTCAAACACAGGTTAAGAAAGCCAGGCAAAGACTGTACCATCTGCGTCAGCTGAGGAAATTCAGGGTCTCACCAGCTATCCTGAAAACTTTCTATTCAGGGGCCATAGAAAGTGTTCTGACTCAGTGCATCTCAGTGTGGTATAATAATGCCACAAACCAGGACTGCAAAGCCCTACAGAGAGTCGTGCGCTTAGCTGAGCGCATCTCAGGGTCTGCTCTCCCCTCTCTGCAGCACATCTACCTCAAACGCTGCAGAAGCAGAGCTGTAAAAATCATCAAAGACTCAACTCACCCCGGTAACCATCTTTTCTGTTTACTGCCATCTGGCAGGCGCTTCAGGAGCATGATGGCAAAGACTGAAAGACTGAGGAAGAGCTTCTTCCCTCAGGCCATCAGGCTCCTAAACACAAACTCTGTTTCATAAACACTCACAAGACCCATTGTTAACTGTAAATATCATCACATTCTCATCATTGCTGCTCTATGTACATTACCATGAACAACCCGTCTGCACATCCCTCTTATTCACATTACTATTTATTAAGTCCCAGTACACTGTTTTTTCTTTTTTTGTACATCTTATTGTTTTTTGCACATCTTGTTGTTTTTTTGCACATCTTTTTTGCACATCTTATTGTCTTTTGCACATCTTATTGTTTTTTGCACATCTTATTGTTTTGCACTTTTTTTATTTCATTGCACATTTTACTCTTATTGCTCCTTTTCTTACCATATGTATGCCCTTGTGTTATGTTACTTTATATAATTTGTATTCTTATTATTTTGCACTGTCCACTGAGCGGACCTGATTCGATTACATTTCACTTCTAATTATACCCTGTATAACTATTATGTGACAAATAAAGAAACCTTGAACCTTGAACCTTAAACCTTTGTGCAGCAGCAGTTGTACTGTACTGTGTCACTGGACCATTTAATTTGGTCAATGGACCATTCAACCACAGAAGGACTCCAGCAGGTTATGTTTGTTGCAAAGCCATTTTCTGAGTGCCTATCACTAATCCTTATTGCACAAAAAATATTTATTTTCAAGATTGATGAGGACTGAACTTTTCCACTGATAAGGAAGTCCCTCAATAGGGATGTTTTGTTAGGTAAAAATGTTACAGTGATCTCTAGTTGTGGTGTGGTGTAACCTACCTCACAGGTGTCCCATAGCTGCTGTGCCAGCTGAATGATCTTAGACATCAGGAGTTGAACAAGTGCAGTTCTTACGACAGGACTTCCTCCCAGAGCCAGCAGACACTCTGACAGCACGCCATGGACTGAGAACTAACAGTAGAAAGAGACCATGTCAGACTGATCAGTCTCTCTTCACATTAGACAGTCAAACTGACCCAATTTATGAACCCTCCAATTCACAACAGAAAATAATTATTCCGTTTATAATAAAATAAACAGACTGTTCATAATAATACCCAAACTGAAAACATTTTGTTAATCCTTGCAGTGGGGCAAATAAGTATTTAGTCAGCCACCAATTGTGCAAGTTCTCCCACTTAAAAAGATGAGAGAGGCCTGTAATTTTCATCATAGGTATACCTCAACTATGAGAGACAAAATAAGAAAAAAAATCCAGAAAATCACATTGTAGGATTTTTAAAGACTTTATTTGCAAATTATGGTGGAAAATAAGTATTTGGTCACCTACAAACAAGCAAGATTGCTGGCTCTCACAGACCTGTAACTTCTTCTTTAAGAGGCTCCTCTGTCCTCCACTTGTTACCTGTATTAATGGCATCTGTTTGAACTCGTTATCAGTATAAAAGACACCTGTCCACAACCTCAAACAGTCACACTCCAAACTCCACTATGGCCAAGACCAAAGAGCTGTCAAAGGACACCAGAAACAAAATTGTAGACCTGCACCAGGCTGGGAACGCTGAATCTGCAATAGGTAAGCAGCTTGGTGTGAAGAAATCAACCGTGGGAGCAATTATTAGAAAATGGAAGACATACAAGACCACTGATAATCTCCCTCGATCTGGGGCTCCACGCAAGATCTCACTCCGTGGGGTCAAAATGATCACAAGAACTGTGAGCAAAAATCCCAGAACCACACGGGGGACCTAGTGAATGACCTGCAGAGAGCTGGGACCAAAGTAACAAAGGCTACCATCAGTAACACACTGCGCCGCCAGGGACTCAAATCCTGCAGTGGCAGACGTGTCCCCCTGCTTAAGCCAGTACATGTCCAGACACGTCTGAAGTTTGCTAGAGAGCATTTGGATGATCCAGAAGAGGATTGGGAGAATGTCATATGGTCAGATGAAACCAAAACAGAACTTTTTGGTAAAAACTCAACTTGTCGTGTTTGGAGGAGAAAGAATGCTGAGTTGCATCCAAAGAACACCATACCTACTGTGAAGCATGGGGGTGGAAACATCATGCTTTGGGGCTGTTTTTCTGCAAAGGGACCAGGACGACTGATCTGTGTAAAGGAAAGAATGAATGGGGCCATGTATCGTGAGATTTTGAGTGAAAACCTCCTTCCATCAGCAAGGGCATTGAAGATGAAACGTGGCTGGGTCTTTCAGCATGACAATGATCCCAAACACACCGCCTGGGCAACGAAGGAGTGGCTTCGTAAGAAGCATTTCAAGGTCCTGGAGTGGCCTAGCCAGTCTCCAGATCTCAACCCCATAGAAAATCTTTGGAGGGAGTTGAAAGTCCCTGTTGCCCAGCGACAGCCCCAAAACATCACTGCTCTAGAGGAGATCTGCATGGAGGAATGGGCCAAAATACCAGCAACAGTGTGTGAAAACCTTGTGAAGACTTACAGAAAACGTTTGACCTCTGGCATTGCCAACAAAGGGTATATAACAAAGTATTGAGATTAAATTTTGTTATTGACCAAATACTTATTTTCCACCATAATTTGCAAATAAATTCTTTAAAAATCCTACACTGTGATTTTCTGGATTTTCTTTTCTTATTTTGTCTCTCATAGTTGAGGTATACCTATGATGAAAATCACAGGCCTCTCTCATCTTTTTAAGTGGGAGAACTTGCACAATTGGTGGCTGACTAAATACTTTTTTGCCCCACTGTATATTGTTGTAACTGAAAACATTTTGTTAATCCTAGCACAGGGGATGCTTCCAAACAAAGGGGAAAAAAATGTATGTATATTGTTGTAATAGGAAAAATATTGTATAACAGAAATTAAAAAAATCAATAATGTTCATCCCTACTTAGCATTGTTGTATATTATCAATATATAATTTTCTAATTTACATTATATGTCATTTAGCAGATGCTTTTATCCAAAGCGACTTACAAATGAGGGCAATGGAAGCAATCAAAATCAACAAAAGAGCAATGAATCCAAGAGTTATAACAAGTCTCAATTAGCTTTTTTATAGAAAAGAATAGAGCAAGCTAGTGTTAGAGGCCTTTTTTGCTCTTGTTTATTGTGTAATATATAAAAATAAAACAAATAGATAAAATACAAAAAGATTAGAAGCTAGTGTTTTTTAAAGAATAGAATTAGAATAGAGAGTGCTAGAGTTAGAGGGTCAAATAAAGATGGAAGAGATGTGTTTTTAGCCAATTCTTGAAGATGGATTGAGTCGGGCCGGTCATTCCACCAGGAGGGAACATTAAAAGTCTGTGAAAGTGATTTTGTGCCTCTTTGGGATTGTACAGTAATGCGTCTTCACTTGCAGAACGCAAGCTTCTAGAGGGCATAGAAGTCTGAAGAACTGAATTTAGGTGAAGGGGTGCAGAGCCAGAGGTGGTTCTGTAGGCAAACATTAATGCCTTGAATTTTAAGCAAGCAGCTATTGGTAGCCAGTGCAAATTGATGAAAAGAGGTGTGACGTGCATTCTCGGTAGGGGTGGGCGATATGGAAAAAATATGATTTTTTTTAGAAATATCATGATTCACGATTTTATCACGATTATTTGTCATGTTGGCTTTACTATTTTGCAAGTTGTCTGAGCAGTACAGCCAAACGAATTTCACTATTATAAAGCCTTTCAAGGTAACAAAAAAGGGGAAAAAAGAATGGCAGATATTTAGGCCATAGTGGGCAAAGAAAATAAAATTGTCATTATTTTATCTTTCTTATTAAAAAATAAGAACAAAGATACAGATTACAAATACACATAATATACAAATAAAACAAACAGTGATATATTTTCAGGTACAATAGGTGTATTTAGCAGAAGCATTCAAGAAACTCAATGAACAAATGTAAAAATATATAGACGGATTCCTAAAGAAACTGTATTAAAGTTTTTCAGTCAAGAATAGTGAGTGATTTTTCTCTGTGTTTTGTTGTTTTATTAACATTAAAGGAATGGTTTACCCAAAAATAACAATTCTGTCATCTGTCTGTCGATTCTGTCATTGTGTTTTATGTTTATTCCATCATTTACTCAAAAGTTGTTTTAAACCTCTGAGTTTCTTTCTTCTGCTGAACGTAAATGCTACTTTGAGGAACAAGGAAAACCAAACAGTTGCTGGTCCTCGGTGACTTCCATATTTTCCCTTCTATCAAAGTCAATGTGGACCAGCAACTGTTTGGTTTCCCAGATTCACCAAAATATCATATTTTGTGTTAAGCTCAAGAAAGAAATTAATACAGGTTTGGGACAACATGAGAGTGAGTAAATAATGACAGAAATAAAATTGTAGGGTGAACTATCCCTTTAATGACAGTCGGCAGCAATTTAGTACTGTTCCTTTAAGACCTGTACGTGTCTAATATACATGCGCGCATCCGTTTGTCTCGGCTGTTTACTTTCATTTTAGACATAACCAACTGAGTCTGTACATAAACCTTGTGTGTTTTGACCGTATTAGCTTAAAAGATAACGTAGTTCAGTAATCAGGTGCTGTTAGACAGGGTTTTAGTGCGCACGCTTCTGGTGTATGCGCTCAGAAAAAGCAGACGTCAGACCAGCGCGCGAATGAAACATTTAACCGGCAAGGCTTGTATGCAAATAATGTACCCGCGAATAAGTGCAGTGTCCTGTCAGAGTAACTCTAGCGCTGTATGTCGTGTTGTACACTATATAGAGATGGAGGCGCCAGAACTGTAACTGATAGACTGTGTGCTGTAGAACGATACCACGATATTTCTATTCAGCGATAAGCAGATCGTGGAAACATTTTTATCGTCCACGATCAAAAATCGTCTTATCACACACCCCTAATTCTCGGCTCATTAAAAGTTAATCTTGCTGCCGCGTTCTGGATTAATTGTAAAGGTTTGATAGAACTGGCTGGAAGACCTGCCAATAGAGCATTGCAATAGTCCAGCCTGGACAGAACAAGAGCCTTAATAAGGAGCTGTGAAGCATGTTCCGAAAGAAAGGGCCTGATCTTCTTGATGTTAAATAAAGCAAATCTGCAGGACTGGGCAGTTTTGGCAACGTGGTCTGAGAAAGTTAGCTTATCATCAATCATAACTCCAAGATCTTTGGCTGTTTTTGAAGGAGTTATGGTTGATGAGCCTAATTGGATGGTGAAATTGTGATGAAACAATGGGTTTGATGGAACCACAAGCAGTTCTGTCTTGGTAAGGTTGTGTTGAAGGTGATGGTCTTCATCCAGATAGAAATGTATGTTAGACATGCTGAGATGCGAGCAGCTATCGTCGGATCATCAGGATGGAATGAGAGGTAGAGTTGAGTGTCATCAGCATAGCAGTGATATGAAAAGCCATGTTTCTGAATGACAGAACCTAGTGAAGCCATGTAGACAGAAAAGAGAAGTGGTCCAAGAACTGAGCCCTGTGGCACCCCTGTAGCTAGATGTTACGACTTGGACACCTCACCTCTCCAAGATACACTGCAGGACCTATCTGATAGGTAAGACTCAAACCACTGGAGTGTGGTTCCTGAGATGCCCTTTCTCAATAGGGTTGACATGAGGATCTGGTAGTTAACCGTGTCAAAAGCAGCGGACAGATCCAGCAAGATAAGTATTGAAAATTTGGAATCCGCTCTCGCAGATTAGTATTAGGGCTTCAACAACTGAGAGCAAAGCAGTCTCGGTTGAATGTCTACTTCTGAAACCAGACTGGTTGCGTTCGAGGAGGTTGTTCTGTGTGAGAAAGGCAGAGACTTGGTTGAACACAGCTTTTTCAAGTGTTTATGCAATGAAAGGAAGAAGAGAAACTGGTCTGTAGTAGAGGGTGACACGGGAGTGAATTCTCAAACCTCTCCCGTCCCACTCCCACAAAAAATAATCTCTTCCCGTCCCAATCCCACGAAAAAACTGGGGGGAAATCCCGTCCTGTTCCACTCCCGGAAGAATGACTCCCATTCCCTCCCACTCCCGTGTTGTTGTTTTTTTTGTTTTTTTTGCCGAAATCTGTCAGTTACAGTAAAAATATAGTACAGATCACAGCGTGCCCACCTTATTAGTTGAATAAAAACCCAAAATGTAGTTTTTTGTTATTATATTGAACTGAAAGTCATTTTTTGCACAGTGTTGCACAGATTAAATTTCATGTAAATCATCCATGCTAACACACACGTCTTCTATTTTTTTTTCTTTTCTTTTCATACATTTCACTCTCTATATGTAACGGATGTATGCCAGTAAGGGCTGTGTGTAAACCTCACTCCCCTGACCTCAAAAAGAGACGCTCTAGCGGCTGTAACCTTTGGCGTTCCTTGTTAGAGCGCCCGCCTCCCACGCCGGAATCCCGGGTTTGCGACCCGCTCGGAGCAAGAACGAGTTGTGGTGGTGTGGACCTGGGAGGGAGTGTTACATATTAGGGATGGGCATTTTAAGCAAATGTAATATTCGATAATCGCTGGGTATTATTCGATTACTATTCGAAAATCGCACCCCTCCCGCGCATGCACCCGCCCACCCACGCGCACACACACACACACGCGCGCGCGCGCGCGCACACACACACACACACACACACAGAGAGAGAGGGGGAGAGAGACCATCCAGGCTTTCAATCTGTATGATAACAAACTGTTTAGTTAATTAGAGAATAGTCTATCTTAACCCAAGAAAATTAATGGTTGTAAAGTATGATTGCTGAAACAGATTAATATAACATAAACGAATGACGGCATTTATTAACAGAACATTCCGTCGATTATCAACTGCTCATAAGGCTAGGACATTTCTATTTTAAAAATGAACATGAACATTCATATTATTAAAAAGAAAATCTTAAATCTGATTAATGCATCAATGAATATTAGGCGTAAAACATATTGCGCGCTAAACAGAATATCATTCTTAAAACATATTACACGCTAAAACATATTGTGAACCGCCTGAATGACGGCACTTATTATGTGAACATTAATTTTAACGTCTGTCTTCATAACAATAACCTATTTCATAGATACAAATATATTAAATGAACATGTTCACATGCTCGGGAAGACAGGAGTGTTGTTCACAATTAGTTCAGTGAACTTTGAATTGAAACAAGGGAACGAATATAGAGCAGAATATATTCTCAGAATTCCCCGCCTGAGTCTGATCCCGTCTCTCTCTCTCTCTCTCTCTCTCTCTCTCTCTCTCTCTCTCTCGCTCTCTCTCTCTCTCTCTCTCTCTCTCTCTCTCTCTCTCTCTCTCTCTCTCTCTCTCTCTCTCTCGCGCTCTCTCTCTCTCTCTCTCTCTCTCTCTCTCTCTCTCTAGCTGAGCCATTTAAATAGTTCAGTTTTGGTTTTTAATAGCAAATTGGTCATTATTGTGTTTCCTTTCTTTATTAATTTAATTTAGAAATATGATTGGAACATCCTTTGTTTGTTAAATTCAAGTTTGATTTTTTTTTAAATACCAAGCGGCCAGCGCAAGTTTGATCAGTTTATCTTTCTCAAATAAATAACTAAATAATTAACGTCATAATATTTTAAGAATAAAGTCAAAATTACGATCATAAAATCATGTTACATTGCCTGAAGTTAAAGTTAAAATTACACCTGTATACTCTGCCAAAAAAATAATAATAAGTGTGGCATCCAACCTGTAATTCTTCAAATTTAACACGAAAAACAACACAAATATTTTGCATATAAATATAATATATCAACCAGTGGAATATTATTATTTCAGCAAAAAACGAATAATTTAAATGCAGGGAGCTCGCCACGGCTTCATTAATGGGAAACAGCACGTGAAGGCGACGGAGAAGCACTCTCGTGCAAAGTTTTGTTAACTTTGGTTTATTATTTTGAGTTGTTTAGGACGCTGTAGCAAACGGCCCTCTCACAATATATTGTTTAACAGGTCTATTGTTCACGCAATCAGGCTGAACGTATCGGAAGTTCTGTTCTCCAGCGTAGTTAGCGCTCACACATAGTGTGTGTGTGTGTGTATGTGTGCCGCGCCCGAGTGCCGACAGTGCAGTTCGCGCATGAACTGAAAGGAGTTGTCTTTCGCGCCCAAATGCTTTTTAATCGCTTACATTTTTAAACAAACAAGGCTTAAAAACGCATGCAAATGATACAATTTAGTGACCACCTGCAGTGGCCCGATCTGGCAAGTGACAAATCAGAGCGTCCTTCACGCCATCGGACAGTCTTTATTGTCAAGCCCTGTTACACCTTTAGAAAATAATCGCACAACCTAATCGATATTCTATAATAAAATAGAATATTCGAATATTCGATAATCGTGACCCATCCCTATTACATATAGATATATTTTTCAAAGACGGAGTTTCGAAGTTTCTCGCTCAAGTTCACATGAGACCTAAAGCGCATCCTGTTTGCTTAAAAGCGCAACGTTTCGTTGTTATTCTGAGTGCACACAAATAAACGTAGAGTCTTTACAGATTCGAAAGATGTATTAGGCTACTTTTATCTGTATGACCAAAAATGACGGAGATTTTAAGAGCAAGTGAGCGCACCGGAGCCTGTCCTGCAGCAAACGCGCTTCCACTCTCCACACACACACACACACACACACACACACACACACACACACACACACACACACACACACACACACACACACACACACACACACACACACAAACAAACAAACAAACACTTCAATAGCGCACATTTCTCTAGGTTAACATCATATTGAGCGGCCATGTAAAGTTGCTACTACATACATCTTTCAGATGAAAAGCCATATTTGAGGTTGATGAATGATAGGTGAGCGTTTGGATGTCCTGCCCGAGTGTATTACCACATAGACCAGCCGTTAACAATCTGTCCATCACGGACTGCGTCATTCACTTAACCAGCCACACCAAAGCAAACAGGAGGAGAGCATAAAGAGACAGGGCAACTAGAATTGAGTTCAGAATTAAAATATACAGCTTATAGTTTATTTATATAAAAGGTATATTTGTGTGTAAAGTTGGGTATTTTTTACTATTCCCGGTCCCGCCCACTCCCGATTAAATATTTTCCTCTCCCGTCCCAATCACGTGATTCGTAGCGATTTTGTTTCCCATCCCGTGGGATTCCCGAAAAAATGTCAGCCTCTAGTCTGTAGTTCTCTGAAAGAGATGGGTTAAGGGTGGGATTCTTAAGTACTGGGGTTATACGAGCCTGTCTAAAATGCTGAGGGAAAAACACCAGTATGAAGGGATGTATTAATGAAGTGATTGAGTACAGGAACAACTGCAGGAGAAATAGTTTGAAGGAGATGAGATGGAATAGGATCAAGCGGACAAGTAGTAGGATTAGGGGTGTGCGATATATATCGTCTGCGATATTATCGTAATTGTTGTTTTAACGATGTGCAATTTGACAATATCAAGTATTTTGCAAAACCACAACTAACACCTACATAGTGCACGCATACATTCGCCTGCGTGGTGACGAAGGGGTTAAACAGCGCACGTGCGCATTCAGAGCGTGTTCTTTCACTGCATGGTTCAGTCGATTAAAATGCATTAAGAATGATCGCAAAATTCAAGATATGGGGAAGAAAATGTATATATTTACATTTCATATAGCTAAAATCACACGAAGGGTGCCGTTTTTTCTTCAAAAATAAGCATGATTACAAATGTGATATTGATTTCATACAACAGTTCAATAAACAATAAGTTAATATTAAGAGACTTATGTTTTAGACACCATATTGCCTGTGTTTGCTGCATTTCGCCGACAAAAAATTATTCCAAACAGCTACAGCGAGGTTTTGAGTCTCAGTGATTCGTTCCTGAATGATTCAATCGTTTAAATGATTCAGTTCAGTCGCAACGACTCACTTATTAACAGTGACGTGCTGCCACCTGCTGGTGGTTTAATTTCACATTTAAAGTCTATTTTCATTTTAAAAATAATTTTAAATATCAGTATTCAATGTTTTATTTGCACTTCTAGGTCGGTGTTTATTGGCTGACTCGACTGCCAATCATCATTCTGACGTCAGCACGAACGTGAAGGTGTGGAGCCTGATCTATACTCGCCTCATCAGCACGAGCACGAAGGTGTGGAGCCTGATCTATACTCGCCTCATCAGCACGAGCACGAAGGTGTGGAGCCTGATCTATACTCGCCTCATCAGCACGAGCACGAAGGTGTGGAGCCTGATCTATACTCGCCTCATCAGCACGAGCACGAAGGTGTGGAGCCTGATCTATACTCGCCTCATCAGCACGAGCGTGAAGGTGTGGAGCCTGATCTATACTCGCCTCATAAGCAGGAGCGTGAAGGTGTGGAGCCTGATCTATACTCGCCGCGTCAGCACGAGCGTGAAGATGTGGAGCCTGATCTATACTCGCCCCATCAGCACGTGCGTGAAGGTGTGGAGCCTGATCTATACTCGCCCCGTCAGCACGAGCGTGAAGGTGTGGAGCCTGATCTATACTCGCCCCATCAGCACGAGTACGAAGGTGTGGAGCCTGATCTATACTCGCCCCGTCAGCACGAGCGTGAAGGTGTGGAGCCTGCTCTATACTCGCCCCATCAGCACGAGCGTGAAGATCTGGAGCCTGATCTATACTCGCCGTGTCAGCACGAGCGTGAAGGTGTGGAGCCTGATCTATACTCGCCGCGTCAGCACGAGCGTGAAGGTGTAGAGCTTGATCTATATTCGCATCATCAGCACGAGCCTGAAGGTGTGGAGCCTGATTTATACTTGCTGCGTCAGCAGGAGCGTTAAGGTGTGGAGCCTGATCTATATTCGCCTCATCAGCACGAGTGTGAAGGTGTGGAGCCTGATCTATACTCGCCTCATCAGCACGAGCGTGAAGCTGTAGAGCCTGCTCTATACTCGCTGCGTTAGCACGAGCGTGAAGGTGTGGAGCCTGATCTATACTCGCCCCATCAGCACGAGTACGAAGGTGTGGAGCCTGATCTATACTCGCCCCATCAGCACGAGCGTGAAGGTGTGGAGCCTGCTCTATACTCGCCCCATCAGCACGAGCGTGAAGATCTGGAGCCTGATCTATACTCGCCGTGTCAGCACGAGCGTGAAGGTGTGGAGCCTGATCTATACTCGCCGCGTCAGCACGAGCGTGAAGGTGTAGAGCTTGATTTATATTCGCCTCATCAGCACGAGCGTGAAAGTGTGGAGCCTGATTTATACTCGCTGCATCAGCACGAACGCTAAGGTGTGGAGCCTGATCTATACTCGCCTCATCAGCACAAACGTGAAGGTGTGGAGCCTGATCTATACTCGCCTCATCAGCACGAGCGTGAAAGTGTAGAACCTGATCTATACTCGCCGTGTCAGCACAAACGTGAAGGTGTAGAACCTGATCTATACTCACCGCGTCAGCACAAACGTGAAGGTGTGGAGCCTGATCTATACTCGCCGCGTCAGCACAAACGTGAAGGTGTAGAACCTGATCTATACTCGCCGCGTCAGCACAAACGTGAAGGTGTAGAACCTGATCTATACTCGCCGCGTCAGCACAAACGTGAAGGTGTGGAGCCTGATCTATACTCGCCTCATCAGCACGAGCGTGAAGCTGTAGAGCCTGCTCTATACTCGCTGCGTTAGCACGAGCGTGAAGGTGTGGAGCCTGGTTTAGTAATACTCGCCTCATCAGCACGAACGCTAAGGTGTGGAGCCTGATCTATACTCGCCTCATCAGCACAAACGTGAAGGTGTGGAGCCTGATCTATACTCGCCGCGTCAGCACAAACGTGAAGGTGTAGAACCTGATCTATACTCGCCACGTCAGCACAAACGTGAAGGTGTAGAACCTGATCTATACTCACCGCGTCAGCACAAACGTGAAGGTGTGGAGCCTGATCTATACTCGCCGCGTCAGCACAAACGTGAAGGTGTAGAACCTGATCTATACTCGCCGCGTCAGCACAAACGTGAAGGTGTAGAACCTGATCTATACTCGCCGCGTCAGCACAAACGTGAAGGTGTGGAGCCTGATCTATACTCGCCTCATCAGCACGAGCGTGAAGCTGTAGAGCCTGCTCTATACTCGCTGCGTTAGCACGAGCGTGAAGGTGTGGAGCCTGGTTTAGTAATACTCGCCTCATCAGCACGAGCGCGAAGGTGTGGAGCCTGATCTATACTCGCCTCATCAGCACAAACGTGAAGGTGTGGAGCCTGATCTATACTCGCCGCGTCAGCACAAACGTGAAGGTGTGGAGCCTGCTCTATACTCGCCTCATCAGCACGAGCGCGAAGGTGTGGAGCCTGATCTATACTTGCCTCATCAACACAAACGTGAAGGTGTGGAGCCTGATCTATACTCGCCGCGTCAGCACAAACGTGAAGGTGTAGAACCTGATCTATACTCGCCGCGTCAGCACAAACGTGAAGGTGTAGAACCTGATCTATACTCGCCGCGTCAGCACAAACGTGAAGGTGTAGAACCTGATCTATACTCGCCGCGTCAGCACAAACGTGAAGGTGTGGAGCCTGATCTATACTCGCCTCATCAGCACAAACGTGAAGGTGTGGAGCCTGATCTATACTCGCCGCGTCAGCACAAACGTGAAGGTGTAGAACCTGATCTATACTCGCCACGTCAGCACAAACGTGAAGGTGTAGAACCTGATCTATACTCGCCGCGTCAGCACAAACGTGAAGGTGTAGAACCTGATCTATACTCGCCGCGTCAGCACAAACGTGAAGGTGTAGAACCTGATCTATACTCGCCGCGTCAGCACAAACGTGAAGGTGTGGAGCCTGATCTATACTCGCCTCATCAGCACGAGCGTGAAGCTGTAGAGCCTGCTCTATACTCGCTGCGTTAGCACGAGCGTGAAGGTGTGGAGCCTGGTTTAGTAATACTCGCCTCATCAGCACGAGCGCGAAGGTGTGGAGCCTGATCTATACTCGCCTCATCAGCACAAACGTGAAGGTGTGGAGCCTGATCTATACTCGCCGCGTCAGCACAAACGTGAAGGTGTGGAGCCTGCTCTATACTCGCCTCATCAGCACGAGCGCGAAGGTGTGGAGCCTGATCTATACTTGCCTCATCAACACAAACGTGAAGGTGTGGAGCCTGATCTATACTCGCCGCGTCAGCACAAACGTGAAGGTGTAGAACCTGATCTATACTCGCCGCGTCAGCACAAATGTGAAGGTGTAGAACCTGATCTATACTCGCCGCGTCAGCACAAACGTGAAGGTGTAGAACCTGATCTATACTCGCCGCGTCAGCACAAACGTGAAGGTGTGGAGCCTGATCTATACTCGCCTCATCAGCACAAACGTGAAGGTGTGGAGCCTGATCTATACTCGCCGCGTCAGCACAAACGTGAAGGTGTGGAGCCTGCTCTATACTCGCCTCATCAGCACGAGCGCGAAGGTGTGGAGCCTGATCTATACTTGCCTCATCAACACAAACGTGAAGGTGTGGAGCCTGATCTATACTCGCCGCGTCAGCACAAACGTGAAGGTGTGGAGCCTGATCTATACTTGCCGCGTCAGCACAAACGTGAAGGTGTAGAACCTGATCTATACTCGCCGCGTCAGCACGAGCACGAAGGTGTGGGCCTGGTTTATACTTGCCACGTCAGCACAATCAGCGGACGGAGCCCAACAGAGGATTTGGTTTTCAAACTAAAGTAAAAGACCACTTCTTAAACCAGAGAAGGTAAACATGTTGGTATTCTTGTAGAAAAAAAAACATGCAAGTTCTGTCAGCGACAGCCAGTTTAGTTTAAATTTTCTTTTTGTTTTGAAAAGCTTATCTTTGCTGTTTACCTCACGTTACGCTATGGAAGATTTTCTTAATTTTTTTATATTATTATTTATTTGATTTCTCAGTGTTTGCTAAAAATTCAGTAATTTTATTAGTCTGTATATAAGACAGCATGTGATGTGTCCTACGCCATGCCTCGTCTTTTTCGTTTTTGTTAATACATTTTATTTAAGCTAGTTTGTCATTGTAGCATACTGTTTTCTTGTAGTTGTGCTTTTTAATTAAGAATAATAATGAATACATCTTTTGTTTTAGACTTAAAAAAGTGAAAGGTGTGTAGATATAAGAAAAACAGACAATTATCTTTTCTTGTAAAACGTGACACCAAGATCGCGAATTTGAAAGTGAAAGCACAAGAAAAAAGGATTTTCAGTTCACAAAATTTTTATTACAAATAATACTGAGGAAAAAGAACGGGTTGAATGTTGAACACTTTCGTTACCATATAACTATAAACTATGATAAAAGTTAATCAGCATTCATTTATTAATCAAATGTTGTATCAAAAATAAAATTATAATAATATTTGTGACCAAATTATGTGCTTGTGCGACCAACTGAGGAAGTGCGACCAGTGGGAAGAATGAGTTTAGAGCCCTGTACTGTTAAATTTGCACTTTTAAACATCCTCTCACTTAAAAATAAATCACTTTTAGTCAATGGTAATAACTTGTCCTTGGAATAATTTAGTATTGTGCTAATAGTTGCTCCACATATTCTATTTATCATTATTTATTGGCCTCTAAATTTTCTCAAGCCTGTTATCAGCATTTTAATATTCACATAGACAATGCTAGAATCAATTCTGTACAAGAACAATTTAAACATTTTGATTTGACTCAGCAGGAGCCACACACAATAACTTTACAGATTTACTTATCAGTAAGAGTCTAAACATTTAATCTGTTGTCATTAAGGATTTAGCACTATCTGATTATTTCTGTGTGGTCTGTACAGTGTGTGCATAATTATTAGGCACATTGATGTTATGGTCATATTTTTTTCCAAGCACATTTGATCAAATCCTAACCACATCAATCTTCATAACTACTATTAATTTTGTATTTAATCATTTATAAGTGCTATATGATTGTCCATGAAGACTGGAAGTGAAAAACCAGGAGTGCATAATTATTAGGCATGTTTTTTTTTACAGATAAAAAGAGCCAAAAAAGAGAATTAAATCAAAAATTATAAAATGCCCATGAGAAGGATGCAATGCAAATGCAATACTAGAATTTGCAAAGTTAAGGCATGACCATTGTACTCTTGACGGACCAGCATCACATCCTCGTGTACCACTGTTTGAATAATTTATCTTCCAGAATCTGGCAGTGAGTTTTGGGAGTTCATTTTTAGTTAATCTCTGCAAGACAGACTTTTCAGGAGATGGACTAAAAAATGAAATCCCAAAACTTACAGCCAGATTCTGGAAGAAAAATTTTTCAAACAGTGGTACACGAGGATGTGGTGCTGGTACTTCAAGAGTCACACTCAATTTATCTGTCTATAAAGCCTATTAGAAAATAGGGCTGTGTATGGCAATAATCTGGCGATGCAATACGTATCACGATACAGGGGTTGCGATACGATATATTACGATACTTTAAGCAAGGCGATATATTGGGATATTTCTTATTTTAGGCATATGATATATTTTTAGGAAAGCTGTCATTTAAGAACACACCACCATATGCAAACCTTAGTAAAAAGTAAATAAATACAAATTATTTAACCAGAACACACTGGGATATGCATTTGCAATAATCAGTCCCTGTAACATTCAACATAATTGAACGGCTTTTTGTGTCTACTACGAATAAAGGAGGGAAAAATGTAAGAGCTTGCAGGATTCTTTAGTTAAATGTATATGTATAAAATAAAATAAATACAATTGAATACCATATGAGCAGGGTAGGGCAATGTCTATATTACCATATTAAACAGTAAAATTACTGTTACCAAGCAAATTAAATCAGTATCAACAAAATGTATTTGCAATGCAGAGCAAACACAGAAGCTACATCTGAAGTGGCATTTAGATCTTCATATTGATACACTGTTTAATGCAGCTCAGAGGGACATAGGGTGCTTTAACCTGCAATTACAAATGCATAAACAATGTTTTGATATTTTAGACATAAAACATTGAAAACTGATGTTTGAAATTATTTGTAAAAAATTAAGATACTTTAAATGTGACATTAAAGCCACCAGTAGGTGGCAGCACATCACTGTTTATGAGTGAGTCATTGCAATTGAACCGAATCATTTAAACGATTGATTCATTCAGGAACAAAACACCATCATGTGCTCAAAGACGCAAAAATAGTGCTGTGGCAGTTTTTGGAAATATGGTATTTAAAACGTAAGTCTCTTAATATTAACTGAACTGTTGTATAAAAATCAATATCACATTTGTAATCATGCTGACTTTTGGAGAGAAAAAAAAGTCACTCTTTGTGTGATATTAACTATATGAAATAATATAAATATAGGCTATACATTTTCTGCCCCCATATCTTAAATTATGTGATAATTCAAAATGCATTTTAATAGACTTCATCTGGGAACGCAACGTGCGCCATTTCATCAGATTTGTAAGGTAAATAATTTATAAATCTAAGCAAACATCGCAGTTTCAAAATAAAAGCTCAACCCCTCACTCCGATTCGCGTCATGGGCGGGGCTTCTGCCAGACAGCTCCAGTCTCCTTGCAAAATGTATTCCCGTTTTTGTAAAAGTACGAAGTAGTATCGTACAGCTCCGGGGACCCACATACAACCATTACTTTGTCCTCCATTGTTGTTTGGGATTTTCTGCCTCCGCTCGTAATCACGTCACTGCCAGAGCAAGCTCCTGATTGGTTAACGCGGCGCGAATATCCTCCAAAGTTCAAATTTTTCAACTCGCGGAATTCGTGCTGCCTCATTCGCGCGAATAGCGCCGCAGGATTGTCTATCGCGTAAGACAGTTCTGGGAAGCAAATATACAAAAATACTTTGATCACAGACTTTCCTCTGGCATTTCAGAATGACCATAACAACATGTCAGATGCTATGGAACGAGATCAGTCTGCTGGTTAGTCACATGACTTTTTTGATGCGCATGGAGGAATTTATTCAGAAAATGCGTTTCCATCTGCCATTATTTGCATTAACCCTTTTTAAGTAAAAAAAACACCTCAAGTGAGCGTAAAAACTTTTTTGCAGATTTATTCGCAATTTGGTGTTTGGTGTATTAAAAACAGGGCGTAACTATTGTTTTGGTCTGCAGGCTTAAGCATGCAAGTACAAAAAGACGCATAGATGTGTTTTACCTATAAGTTTCCTGGCCCACTTCTTGTCTAGTCTGCAAGCGGTTTAACCCACAGTACATAAACCTTTCTCTCTTACCGAACTGGATTGTTGGTTGGTGAGCAGTAGGTTGATCATTTCCTTCAACAGATCATCCACTTTGCTGAAGTGCTGCACTGAACACCCTCCTCGACTCAGGGTCTGTGCCACCACCTGTGTGGCATGATGCAGCTGCTTTGGGTGATGCAGAGGCTGTCCAACATGCGCCTGCCGGAAAACCTCCACCACAGAATCCAGCAACTGCACTACTGAATCCCAGACCACATCACCATCAGTACACAGAGACGACTCATAGCCTCTGCTCAAGCCACTCAGACAGCGTAGGAACTGCATGCGTTTTAGCAGCCTGTGATCCTGGCGCCATTTCCAGTCCTGGAGGGAAAAGCTCTGACTGTTTGGAGGAGTCGGAGGCAAGCAAGGTCCCCGAGCAACATATATCTGTGTTTGTGAGCTGTTATCAGTGTCACAGCCAGAGTCGCCCTTTAACTGACGTGGGTCGTCCTGAGAGAGTTCTTTGGCAATCTCTTGACCTGTGAAAGCAAAACACAGACATAATCAGACAGTGTCCAGAGTAGACGTCTAAACTCATTTTTTTCAATAAAGATTAAACATTTCTCCTTTGTTTTGTACTCTTGGGCCTTTTTTATGCCTGGCCTGCTTGGAGCATGTGTTTCAGAACCTGGCACAAATTTCTCCTTTAGTTCAGCTTGTTTAGGCATTTATAAACACAAGGCTCATATAAACACAGCAATCACGCTCAAGATCCACACCACATCAACCTTAATTCAAAATGGAAAACGTGTTACGTAAAAAGCATCAGTGTTTACTTCTAAGAGTGAGCACATCAGTGATCGAAGTGCCGTACACCCCCTACACCCTGAATCTTGTCTAATAGCTTTTCTGTGCAAGAATGTGGTCTCGAAAAGCCTTTATTCCCACTAAGTGATATATAGTAGTATAGCTTAATAGAGCTAACTCAATCCACCCTGATGCATGAAGCTATAGGCTCTGTGCACAAGGGTAGCAACGAACTTCCGCTGTCGCCAGAAGTCGGGATATCAGTTTCCGGTTTACTTCCTGTCTTCATCCGCATCCGTAACCAAACAAGATCAGTGCTGCTGTACGGAAAAAGAAGTATAATGTGCGTGACTCATTTAAGCTTCAGAGAACTGAGGTTGAATCTACGAATCATTGCTGTGTGCCACATTGCTCGGCTTCAGGTCTGTATAACAGCCATTTGAGCTTCCACCGCTTTCCCAAGAACACCAGCCTTCGTGCACGGTGGCTGCACAAAATAAAGAGGGCGGGATTACAGGGATTGACTTTCGTCAATCCGGGATTACATCACTCTTAACGCCTGACATGGCCATCATGGTGGACAAAGGATTCTTGGTGGATGACCTTGTACCTGGGACTGTTCATCGTCCTTGCTTCCTCTCCAAGCGGACCCAAATGTCAGAGGAGGATGTTCTGAAGACACAGTCCATTGCTCGTTTGAGGGTGCATGTCGAAAGGATAATCAGAAGAGTGAAAGAGAATAAACTCTTTGATACCACTATCCATCTCTCCATTGCAGGCAGCATAAACCAACTCTTCACAGTTGCTTGTCTCCTTTCAAATTACCAAAATGGACCTCTGGTCAAGAAATGGAGATCGGAAGTGTGATATTGTAAGCCATATCTTCTAAATAAATCAATATCAACTGTTTTTCAGTGTCCAACAGACATAATTCATAAGAATAACATTTTGTAAATTTCCTTTGATGTCATTTGTCTTTTGACTCTTTTTTTTGTAAAAACTTGAAGGTGCAAAATAATAATAATACAAAAAAACACCTAAAAATCACAGGCATGGTCATGTAATCATTTAGTTACAGTAATAATTGACTGGTCTTTTTTGAGGGGGGTAAAAACTTTTATTGTGCTCAATCATAACTTAACATTCACTTGTAATGGTAACACAGAGCAAAAAAAACATTAGCTCTATTGTTTATAATACTTTATGTATTTTGACAGTTTTGTTAAAAAAAAACATATGATTTATTGCTTTTGACACTTATGATACTTTGATCATTATTATTGCCTCATTGCTATTATATATGTATTTTAAGTCATTTTAAAAGCTGTTGTTCACTTATATCTATTTTTATTAGCACAAAACAAATTAATTATACTTATAGGGCCCTATGAAATCCATTTATTTCCAAATTCAGTTTTTTCCACTTTAATTTTTCTATACTCTGTTTTAATGATTAAATTTAATTGTATTAATAAAAAAGCCTGTCTAATTAATTTAGTTTTACAGTTTTATATTTACCAAATTCTGTTTTACATTATTTTATGGATTCCGTTTTAATGGTTCCAAAATATTTTAATAATCAAAAGCATCTGCAATTAATACATTTTATTATTGCTTTTCAGAAATACTGCATATTTACATTTTTCACCTAAATAAATTCTGCTAAATACTCCTTTAAAAAGTGTTTTTTGATTATAATTGTATTATTAGACTAGAACACGAGGATATGTTGTAATTCTTACACTATAATACTGAACTGATTTCAGTGATTTGGACACTTGCTTCTTGCACTCTATGTTGCACTTTACTTTTGCTTTAAAAAAAGGATTTCATAGAAATTTGGATTTCATTTGGTTTAATAAAATATAGTTTAATAAAAAGTTAAATAGTTTATTTTTTTGTGGGAAATAAATCATTTAGATTAATCGATAAATTAGTCGATAGATTAATCTAAATAAAAATAGTCATTAGTGGCAGCCCTAAACTCGGCCCGTCAGATGCTCTGAGAGAAAGGCTGCGTGTGAGGCTGACAGAGACTGTACTCGAGCTGTTTAATGTGTTTGAGATGTGCTGTTTACCTTAATACTTCAAACTTGCATTTTACAGGTATATTCTCCATCTATTCTGCCGCTATACATTCTCAAGCTTGTTATAGCAGGATTGATTCTGATTGGCTGACTGTCAATGTTTTATCGCTCAACAGCTGGAAAAAATCGTTCTCCAAGTGATTCCAACAATATCGTTCCTCTGTGCCTTTATCGATATAGCTGTGGACTTAATATTGAGAAAGATTTTCAGAACTATATCTTTATTGTTATCTTTAAGGTGCGTTCACACCAGATGCGAATAAATCGCGCTATTCGCGAGTAGTTGGACGCTTGAACATTTTGAGTTTAACGTTACTCGCTTCATTCGCGCGTGAAATTCACTTCATTCGCGCGTGAAATTCACTACACAACAGACGTAAATTCGCGTCATGGGCGGGGTTTCCCAGGAGGCCGCTAATCTGCCCTATTCAAGTGACAGGATTGACATGCTCTTTGATTGACTTACATTAAATCATTGCGCTACGTTCATTGTCTTTGTGAGCACCTTTTAGTTATGTCTTAGTTTAAGACACGTAATACAGTTCAGCAATTCACTTGATCACAGACTTCCGCAATTCAGAATGACATAAAAGCATTCAGATTTATGGAAGGTGATCATCTGTGTAGTTGTCACAACTATTTTTGATGCTCTGTGGAATATTCGAAAATGCCGTTTCCATCTGATATATTGCAGTATAGACCTTTTAAGGCTAATCAAAAACCATCTAAGCTTAGCGTAAAATGTGGTGACTAATTCGCATTCGCAATATATCGTGTCGTTATCGTGTATCGTGACCAAAACAGGGCGTACATGTATATTGGTACTCACTTAAGCTCAAGTACAAAGTGACGATATCATTGTTTTCCATATTTCGGCCCCTTCTGTCTGTAAACAGTCCTTTGGCTCAGTTTAGACATCGCTGTCAGGCGCAAAAGGTGGGGCGATTCAGGGCATACTTACTAATGATAAATTTAACCTGAATGATTGTACGACTTTGGATATTGTCCTGCAAATGTCATAATTTGTTCTCAAGCGGACCCAAAGTCATAAACTTTCTTACGAACGATTGTTTACGTTTGATCATTCGTTCAGAAGATGAGTCTTCTATTGTGCACTACATCCTCGCTCAGGGTCTTCCATCCACAGTTGCTGATCATTTAACTTATGCGAGGCAAAATTGGAATAATTGCATAAGAACCATTTGCAAATAACAAATTTTCAATAAATTTAATTCTTTTTTTTTTTTTAAAATAGAAAAAAAAAAAACAAAAGGATTTAATGTTTTTGGGGGAAAATTTTAATATTAGAAAAAAAATTATTTTTACCGAGCAAAAGAACAACATCCTCACTTCCTGATAAACTGGCACTAAACATCACTAAGAAAAGTAGAAGAAGCCACTGCATATAATAATTATCATTATAATAAATTACTTGTGTTACTTGTGTTTACGAAATAAATGCGGTCATTGCTTTCGGAGTGGAGTGCTGCTCTTTGGGAGCCAAGTCGTGTAAAGCCCCGCTCACACCGAAAACGATAACTATAAAGATAACTGTATTAGCGGCCACACCAGCGAACTATATCGTCTGTTTCTTCTAAGCGCATGCTTGTCTGCCGCTATACATTCTCGAGCTTGTTATAGCAGGATTGATTCTGATTGGCTGTCAATGTTTTTATCGCTCAATAGCTGGAAAAAATCGTTCTGCAAGGGATTCCAACAATATCATTCCTCTGTGCATTTAGCGTTATAGCTGTGGACTCTGCTATTCTTTAATATTGATTGATTTTAAGAAACTATATATTTATTGATCTTTATAGTTATGGTCCTTGGTGTGAACGGGACAGTTCTGGGAAGCAATTATACAAAAATACTTTGATCACGACTTTCCTAGGCATTTCGAATGAGCACATTACTTTATGATGCCATCGTATAACTTTGTTTTGGTGCCATGAAATTTTCAAATTCCGGTTTCCAACCCTATGTGTACCCTTTGTTAGAAAGCAAAACACCTGAGGCGTAGCGTACCTGAAAGAAATTTTTATGGTTTGGGTTGAGGAAGTACATGGCTTTGTTTTGGTGCAGGTTAAGCATGCAGTAAAAAGACGCGTAGATGTGTTTTACCTATAAGTTTCCTGGCCCCCTTCTTGTCTAGTCAGAACATGTTCCTGTGTGGCTCAGTGGTAGAGCATCGCGTCAGCAGCGCAAAAGGTTGTGGGTTCGATTCCCAGGGAACACACTTACTAATGAAAATGTATAACCTGAATGTAATTGTAAGTCGCTTTGGATAAAATCGTCTGCTAAATGCATAAATGTAAATGTAGTCTGCAAGCGGTTTAACCCACAGTACATAAACCTTTCTCTCTTACCGAACTGGATTGTTGGTTGGTGAGCAGTAGGTTGATCATTTCCTTCAACAGATCATCCACTTTGCTGAAGTGCTGCACTGAACACCCTCCTCGACTCAGGGTCTGTGCCACCACCTGTGTGGCATGATGCAGTTGCTTTGGGTGATGCAGAGGCTGTCCAACATGCGCCTGCCGGAAAACCTCCACCACAGAATCCAGCAACTGCACTACTGAATCCCAGACCACATCACCATCAGTACACAGAGACGACTCATAGCCTCTGCTCAAGCCACTCAGACAGCGTAGGAACTGCATGCGTTTTAGCAGCCTGTGATCCTGGCGCCATTTCCAGTCCTGGAGAGAAAAGCTCTGACTGTTTGGAGGAGTCGGAGGCAAGCAAGGTCCCCGAGCAACATATATCTGTGTTTGTGAGCTGTTATCAGTGTCACAGCCAGAGTCGCCCTTTAACTGATGTGGGTCGTCTTGACAGAGTTCTTTGGCAATCTCTTGACCTGTGAAAGCAAAACACAGACATAATCAGACAGTGTCCAGAGTAGACGTCTAAACTCATTTTTTTCAATAAAGATTAAACATTTCTCCTTTGTTTTGTACTCTTGGGCCTTTTTCATGCCTGGCCTGCTTGGAGCATGTGTTTCAGAACCTGGCACAATTTTCTCCTTTAGTTCAGCTTGTTTAGGCATTTATAAACACAAGGCTCATATAAACACAGCAATCACGCTCAAGATCCACACCACATCAACCTTAATTCAAAATGGAAAACGTGTTACGTAAAAAGCATCAGTGTTTACTTCTAAGAGTGAGCACATCAGTGATCGAAGTGCCGTACACCCCCTACACCCTGAATCTTGTCTAATAGCTTTTCTGTGCAAGAATGTGGTCTCGAAAAGCCTTTATTCCCACTAAGTGATATATAGTAGTATAGCTTAATAGAGCTAACTCAATCCACCCTGATGCATGAAGCTATAGGCTCTGTGCACAAGGGTAGCAACGAACTTCCGCTGTCGCCAGAAGTCGGGATATCAGTTTCCGGTTTACTTCCTGTCTTCATCCGCATCCGTAACCAAACAAGATGAGTGCTGCTGTACGGAAAAAGAAGTATAATGTGCGTGACTCATTTAAGCTTCAGAGAACTGAGGTTGAATCTACGAATCACTGCTGTGTGCCACATTGCTCGGCTTCAGGTCTGTATAACAGCCATTTGAGCTTCCACCGCTTTCCCAAGAACACCAGCCTTCGTGCACGGTGGCTGCACAAAATAAAGAGGGCGGGATTACAGGGATTGACTTTCGTCAATCCGGGATTACATCACTCTTAACGCCTGACATGGCCATCATGGTGGACAAAGGATTCTTGGTGGATGACCTTGTACCTGGGACTGTTCATCGTCCTTGCTTCCTCTCCAAGCGGACCCAAATGTCAGAGGAGGATGTTCTGAAGACACAGTCCATTGCCCGTTTGAGGGTGCATGTCGAAAGGATAATCAGAAGAGTGAAAGAGAATAAACTCTTTGATACCACTATCCATCTCTCCATTGCAGGCAGCATAAACCAACTCTTCACAGTTGCTTGTCTCCTTTCAAATTACCAAAATGGACCTCTGGTCAAGAAATGGAGATCGGAAGTGTGATATTGTAAGCCATATCTTCTAAATAAATCAATATCAACTGTTTTTCAGTGTCCAACAGACATAATTCATAAGAATAACATTTTGTAAATTTCCTTTGATGTCATTTGTCTTTTGACTCTTTTTTTTGTAAAAACTTGAAGGTGCAAAATAATAATAATACAAAAAAACACCTAAAAATCACAGGCATGGTCATGTAATCATTTAGTTACAGTAATAATTGACTGGTCTTTTTTGAGGGGGGTAAAAACTTTTATTGTGCTCAATCATAACTTAACATTCACTTGTAATGGTAACACAGAGCAAAAAAAACATTTAAGTGCATTTTATTTCGAATCCTGCATAGAGCTGCAACAATTACTCAACTGATTGGTTATCTATTATTGTCTATTAAATTAATCAACTTTTTATTAGACATTTCTGCAGATAGACATTGAAATAAAACCTGTCTACTTTCTCTCTGATCACATCCAACACACCATTGTCTCTGTAAATTCTTTGAATGAGTATGTCTTCCTCAGTTGAAACTACAAAATCACACCAATTCATTCCTGTCATTAGCATCTGCCCCTGTACTTGCCAGTAGTAAGCATGTGTTTGTTGTAGCTCCAATTTGCCTGACTTCACTTTGAGATATGGGCAGTCAACATAGCTTTTAACATTCGGGCATTTCATCTCAATCAGCCCAAACTGACATGGCTCTGAAGGGTCAAAGATTAACCCATCTGGAGATGCCCCCAGCCAAGGAGCATCCGGATGAATGACAAATCCACAGGGGTAGTGGTTCACCCTTTTCATCTGGCAGTATTCACAGATAGCATCTGCCTCTAATTCGAGCCCCCTCTTCATAGCCGCCGTCTGACGGGTTCCTTGCAGTATCCGGTTAGCCAGACTTTCTTCAGAGTTCTCTCGAACCTGGCAGATCTCCCTGAAACGTGAGGCAGTCAGTCTATGCCTTCTTAGCTGATGCCATTCAGTACATGAACTTTGTTCTCTGGTAGCACATTCAAAATTGTGCGCCATGTCCCAGGTGACTTCCAGACTCCTATGGTGTAGCTGTTGTGGTTCAGTACAGACAAACATGCAACTGGATGGCTGTAGGCGGTAACCCTGAAGAGGCACAGATGGACGTGGTGGGGCAGCATTGAAGGACAGGTTTCTTTTTGCTGTTGCAGGTTGTTGGTAGGATAAGGGACTACCGGCTTGAACCTTGCCAAGGGCGGAGTCGACCAGGGGAATTTCACAGCTGATGCCCATACTGCAGATCATCGGTGCCTCAGCTGTAGGGAAATCTTTATATACCTCAGTCACCTGGCAAGTAATAATATACTGATAAGCAATATACTAAATATAATAATATATAATATAAAACAACCACAATTATCATACCAGTAACTTTCCCTGTAATTCCTATACACAATATGTTGCACATTATGCATGGCACATAAGTTCATAAAGGAGGACCCTTCTGTGAACATTCTCCTATTGTTATATCCCTACTCACCTGAAGGACAGATAGATCAGGCATATCTCCACTCAGGCCTTTGTAGAGTGTGCTCCTGTGTAGAACATAAAACGTTCATGAGTGGAAAGTGGCATATCCACACAGGTATTTTAATTCAAACATGCAACATATTGAAATAAATCTATAATATTCAGCTTTTACCTCACTCCCTCTGTTGTTGCTCTATACTTTGGTTTAGCAGACAGCACAACCATCTTTTCCACAGGGCCTGGTTTTATACCCTATCAAGTTATTTAGGATACAGTTAGAAGTTAAATGTAGTTAGAAAATATAGCCAACAGGTCTATAATAATTTGTTACATTTATATAGCACTTTCTAGACACTCAAAGCGCTTTACATGGATAGGGGGAATCTCAACTCAATGCAAACTTACCAAAGTTCTGGGCTTGTGCCACTGCTGTTCCCCTTCAGTACAGCTTAGCACAGGAGGGACCGCCGGCACATTCAGCTGTGAGTAATGTGCTGACTGGAACAGCAAAGCAACACAGTGATTGCATAATGCTGCTCCAGCAACACATGTGCAGCTGTGTTGAATCAGCTCAACCGGACTTGAATCTTTCAGTACCACCTGCATCAGTAAAATATTATAGTAAATACTTATGTATCTTAGGTTGGTAACGGTTTAATCATTTGTTTAGGACGTAATCTTGTGTTTACTTTTTTTAGATCTTATATTCTATATAAACAGACCAAATGTCATGTATTTCTATATGTTTGATTAGATTATGTTTTGTAATGTGCTAACTGCGTTAGATCAAAATCCCTAATCGTTTATTTGAAACACATGATAGCCTAATACCTTTAACACAAGATTACATCTTAAATGAATGAGTTGAGGAAAACTTGAACAAGAACATATTTTACCCGGAGGGGACTGGCTAGGTAAACTTACCTGCCTACTAATACTGACTTCATTAGATTTGAAAGTTACATTAAACCTGAATGACCTTAGCTCAATCCCCTGGAACATCAGGAACACCGGGTTATAATAATTAACAAGTTATAACATGAACAAGAACGCATGCAGTAACCCGAATGGGGACCAGCAAGGTAAACTCACCTGTCAGTTTTACGTACTAATTTAAGAGTTATATTAAACATGAATTACCTAAACTAAATCCCCAGGAACATTAGAAATGTCGGGTTATTAAAGTAACAAGCTTATAACTGTTGGTTTATAAGTCCTAGCTTTGCCATACACTCAAACTGTGAGGTTTCTCAGCTTTCCTCATGAATCTGTAGCACAATGACCTGACAATGACTTCACCTCTGCCCTGATCTTTAGTAGAAACTGAGAGGGGGAGAAAGTTAATACAACTGATGATTCTATACTAACGTTACACTACAAATAAACACGTCGCTAACTTGCTTAGCCACTAGCTGTCGGCACACCACATTAGATTAAACTACTTACCCTCGTAGTTGTGGATATAACTTGATATGTACAGCTTGAATCCTTTGTCCCGCTTGCTTGTTGGAGCAGAGGACCTGGGCATCAACGATGCGGTGTACATCGCTAATGCTTATTTTTGGCAGATCTTGAAGACATCTTGTAAACACTGACATTTTGCGCGGTGTGAGAGCAAACCGGAAACTGACATTCCGACTTCTGGCGACAGCGGAAGTTCGTCGCTACCCTTGTGCACAGAGCCTATTAGCAGAATCCCAGAACATACACAGGTGCACTCTGACCTATGAGAAGTCAGATTTACTCACATGTGACTTGCATAAATAGGCTACATTTTGGTACACTCTGAAATGCTGCCTTGGGAAAGCAGTGGTGGTCAGTAACGAAGTACAACTACTTCGTTACTGTACTTAAGTACATTTTTCAAGTATCTGTACTTTACTGGAGTAGTTTTATTTTGAGTAACTTTTACTTTTACTTCACTACATTTCAAAGCATAAGATCGTACTTTTTACTTCACTACATTTCATAAAACATATCGTTACTCACGTGATACATCATGTGCTCCGATACGCAGAAGCGGTGTCTGAATTCATATAACAAACTTATTCTTTTCAATGAACCTGTTCAATCGGTTCGCAAATCGCAACAAACGATTCATTCACGAATTGGAAAGATCGGATTGCAGCTGTTCTCGAGTCGAAAACTCACTGATTCAAATGATCCGTTTAGAGCGAGTCTTCTTCAGTGAACTGAACTCACAAGTAAAGAACCGGGAGATCTCGTGAGCGCGCGCTACTGATGCTGTGAAAAGTACGTTACTAATGTCGAATTTTAGGATTCATTATTGTAACTGAAAATAATATTTAGGTCAAAACTGTCAGTTGTTATGAACTAAATCTGCTGTAAAGGGTGATCTATTTAAGCCCACTGAAAGTGTTTGAATGCAGACATGATCAACATCAGTGTCTCTAACGTTATGTTTCAGGTCAAAAAACAAAACATTAAAATAACACAGGATTAAATAAAATAACGGCATGCACGTTCATATTCCCCGTTGCTGTAACGTTAGCGGATTTGTATTAAAATGCTATGCATTTAGACCTATTTGTGCAAATCTGTTTTTATGATTGTTTATCAACAGTATAGGGCATTTTTATATTGTTTAGATCAACTAGCCGAGTAGACAGATATGAATGTTTATTCATAACCATACTGAAAATAAGTAAATATTGTTAGCTGATGCTAACTGTCTAGCTAATAAGCTTGCTGGTGCTAAGTTGAGGAAATGTTTAGATATAAAGTCCGAAATATCTTTCTTCAGCCACCTAGGTAGATTCCATCTGAGGGAAAAAGAAAGGATGTGATGTTCAGAACATAGTAACTACAGTAATTATCATGAGAGGGAACGCTCGGATGCCCTCTGGGGGCACTTGGGCCAGATCGGTGTTTTTACACCACTGCAGGTTTGAGAAGAAAAAAAATCATTATGAAAATGTATCAATTTGCAATGTTCGTTTTTAAGCCTATGTTTGTTTAAAAATGTAAGCGATTAAAAAGCATTTGGGCGCGAAAGACAACTCCTTTTAGTACATGCGCGCTGTGTTCTGTTCTGTGTGAACAGCGCGAGCACATACAACCGGTCTGACATGCGCGAGACGCCTGAACGGGCAAATACATGAAGTATGTCAAACTACCCCTCTTGGCAAGTAACTTTAGCAATAATTAATCTATATTGAATTTATATACTGGAGTACAGATGCACAGATCAACAGGATATTTGTTTGTTTTATTTTAGAGCATCTTCTGTTCCGTTCTTGAACACAAACTGCCCTGTCGGCACTCGGACGCGGCACACAGTGTGAGCGCTAACCACGCCGGAGAACGAACTTCTGATACGTGCAGGCTGATTGCGTGAACAATAGACCTGTTAAACTATATATTGTGAGAGGGCCGTTTGTTACAGTGTCCCAAACAACTCAAAATAATAAACCAAAGTTAACAAAACGATGCACTCCAGAGTGCTTCTCTGCCGCCTTCACGTGCTGTTTCCCATTAATGAAGCCGTGACGAGCTCCCTGCATTCAAATTATTCGTTTTTTGCTGAAATAATAACATAATATTCCACTGGTTGATATATTATATTTATATGCAAAATATTTGTGTTGTTTTTCGTGTTAAATGTGAAGAATGACAGGTTGGATGCCACACTTATTATTATAATTTTTTTTTGGCAGACAGGTGTAATTTTCACTTTAACTTCAGGCAATGTATAACATGATTTTATGATCTTAATTTTGACTTTATTCTTAAAATATTATGACGTTAATTATTTAATTATTTATTTGAGAAAGATAAACTGATCAAACTTGCGCTGGC
>CM049816.1:32878958-32906458 GCA_027422435.1 Schizopygopsis pylzovi | reverse complement strand
ACAATTGCCATGTTCACTGTTTATAAGGGATAATGGATTTTCATATTATTTAAAAAAAGCAATTGATACTTTCATTCAACAACAAGGCATATAAGCATGTAACTATTTTTTTTCAGATTGAACACAGTACTTGCGCTACACTACAAAATGGAGTAAAATAGTGCAGAAGTGTGTGATGGGACACACCTATAGTGTATAGTGTAGTGGTTTTCAATCCTGCTCTGCACATTTTGTATGTCTCCCTAATCAGACACACCCAATGTAGTTCTAGCAGTCTGTACTAACGAGCTGATGAGTGGAATCAGGTGTGTTAGATAAGCGAGACATAAGGGTGCAGGACAGGTTTGGGTTGCACAGGTGTACAGTGTAAGTTCATGGAATGACTTGGAACACAAATAAGGCTCAGTGGTGCTAACTTGGGGGTGGGGAGGGCTAATGTCCCTGCAGAGTTTAGCTCCAACCCTAATCAAACACAGCTGATGCAGCTAATCAAGGTCTTCAGGATGAAGTTAAGTATTTTTTTTCAGGGTTTGAGCTAAACTCTGCAGAAGAGTGGCCCTCCAGGATCAAGAGAAGCCCACCCCCGTGTTAACTGAATACAAACCATTCAGATCAAGTCCGAAATACCAAGGTTTCATTCAAAACAAGAAGAATCTGCTTTTAGCTATTATGCCACACATAGTTCGAAGCTTTTATTCTTAGCTGTTTGGATTATTGTTTGTATTACTTTTAATTTAAAGCACTTTGAATTACCGTTGCGTATGAAATGTGCAATATAACGTTAAATAAACTTGCCTTGACTAAGGCGGCGCCAAAAATATGTAACGTTAGTTCACGTCAAACAAGTCAAGAAAACTCCATCGTTTAGAAGAAACAATGTTGACGATTGTAGTTTGGAAACGTCTTTTATTAACTGTTTCTACAGCAATGCAAACCTCTGGTAATCTCGTCAGTATAACACGGCACAGATGACAATTTTAGATTTGATACGCTAATGTGGGACGGTAACGTTACTTAACACGGTTTTTGCAGCAACATGCTTTTTGAATTATACCATCCAATAATCACTTTAAAAACTCAATAACAGTTTTGGCTGTGCCAACGTTTTGTAGGCTTAATTTATCGCCTAACGTTAGATTATCATTAACCTGTATCGTGTGTGACGTTACTGAGTGATATTACCTTCATAACCTGAGGCAGATTTCTCCTCCATTCTTCTCCAAACATTAGGATGTCAATCTGAGACGCTTAATACATTCAAACTAACGTCAAAAAAAGTATGTTTCTTGAAAATCCATTGATAAATAACTTCTAATTGACGAGAGTGCAACCAAACAGTCAACGCTCAACATAACAGACACGCCCCCTCACAAATGCCCCGCCCATTCTAATGAATATTCATAAAACAGGGGACAGAATGCGGCCATATAATTGGTCAGGCATGTTGGGTCAAAGCATATTTCACACGCTTTTAACTTTTCAGTGAATACAATTTAAAGTGCACAATTTCAAGGCTGCTACAGTTTCTCAGTGCTATTATTTAGGCATAAATCAACGGTTGCTCTTTCTTTTCTCTACAGTCAATGCACAATGTTCAGTACTTTGGGGGTGTAAAGTCAAACAATCCAAGCCTAGGCTAGACCACTCCATCATTATTACATGAGTGAGACGAGAGAGAACAGTTAGAGAACACGTGTTGTTATGCTGAAATCTATAACTAGACGGCGCTGTTTCTCATGTGTGTTACACTTTCATAGGTCTGGTGAGGGTTGCTGTATACAATTAAATGTGACCCTGGACCACAAAACCAGTCTTAAGTGTCAAAATTGAGATTTATACGTCATCTGAAAGCTGAATAAATAAGCTTTCCACTGATGTATGGTTTGTTTGGACAATATTTGACTGAGATACAACAATTAGAAAATCTGGAATCTGAGGGTGCAAAAAAATCTAAACTATTGAGAAAATCACCTTTAAAATTGTTCAAATGAAGTTCTTAGCAATGCATATTATTAAACAAATATTACGTTTCAATATATTTACGGTAGGAAATTTACTAAATCTTCATAGGACATGATCTTTACTTAATATCCTAATGATTTTTGGCATAAGATAAAAACTATAATTATGACCCATACAATGTATTTTTGGCTATTGCTACAAACATACCCCAGCGACTTAAGACTGGTTTTGTGCTCCAGGGACACGTATAGTCTAGCGACTATATTTCAAAACCTTATATGATTAAATGCTTAACAAATCATTAATTTGCATTCATATATAAATTATGTGTAACTGCTAACTATTTATATTTGTATTATTTTAATATAATTCATATTTTAATGTACATGCACTGGTCATTTTGTGTTATTTTCACCATTGTTGTTTAGGGAAAAAAATAGTGTATTCCACACACGTTTGACTCTATAATAATGTTTTAGTAGATTTACATTATTCTGTTTTGTGTGTAGCTCTAACAGTTGTTTGATTGCAGAATATTTGTTGGCAACAGTGAATGATTCTTTATAAGTCGCACAGTGTGACTAATTTTAGAGAGAAAAAAAACGCCTTAATGCATGTTGTCCTCAAACAATCTTGTTTGCCATTTTTTTTCAGAGGTCTATTATAAAGTACTTGATCTTGTATATTAAGATTTACAAGTGATTGTATAAATAATTTGAATACTGAGAGAAAGAGACTGTTCACACAGGTGCGCCAATGCTGGGGAACTGTCTTCCATTGAGATCCAAACAACACTGTACCGTACTTTTATTCTATTCTTTTGTATTGTACAGAAGAACTTGTTTGGAAAACCATTGGAATAAGTAAATTACAAATTACATTTTTGGGTGAACTATCCTTTTAAAAATGTATGACTACACATGAAACATGACAGTAAATCTTATTTGTTTTAAAGAAAAATGTACACAACTAATATTACTGTTGAAAAACACAAAGATGAAACATGTTCATAATAATGTCTTAGAGTAAACCAGTTGAACGGGTAATCTAATGTACAGGTTTGCTTGAATAGATGTACATATTTTTGAAAAATAATACTTTCATTCAACAAAGGGGGATTATATTTATCAAAAACAATACAGCAAAGCATGAATAATCATAAGGATACACCGTAAGTGTTTCTTAATAGACTGAAGTAAAGGCTGCATCTTAACGATTGAATTCATAATGGAATAATGGAATACATAATAACATATTTCAGACAGTAGGCTACTAATAATTTAGATTATTACTGTTTTACATTCTGCTTGCAGTGCGGTGAAGTTTTTTGTATATTTGTTTGTGATTCCAAATTGTGGTAGAAGTACCACAAATACTTCATAAAGCTTTGGCCTATTTGAAGATCTCTGAAGTGAATTAAACAATAAACCACGGACCAGACAGAGAGCTGCAAAACAAGACAGTTCAATCGGATTAGACTTCCGTACAAAATTAGCCCTTTATCAGGAATTCGGTTTACATACTGGGATTAAAACAACAGACAGATTGTGTTTGTTAGTTTGTTTCATTTTGCGGATGTGGAGAGACGATTGTAAGTTTTATGTACTTTGTGTGGACTATAACGATGAAGCACAAATTATTGCGTGATTGCTGTTACGATCAATTTTGAATGTTTCAAAGTCAAGCAGTGAGTGTTGACGGAAATGGACACGAGTATCAGTCAGTGTAACCCTGGAGTCTGGGTCAGAGTCACGTTGACATCCTCAGCATCTCACGGCGTAAGCTCGCTGTCGTCATTTGAAGTGAAGTAAATACACTCCAGCCTTCACCTCTGATCAGAGTGTCATATAAAGATCAAATAAAACATCAAATCAAATGTACTCAAACTTTGATGCAAAGGACTGAATTATTTCTTAAACAACACAAAACATTTACCGACAACTATTTTACATTTGACAAATATAACCAATGTCAAAATATTATATTAAAACTCGTATTACATCATAGCTATAAAGACTGAAATGAGTAAAGTAAGTGTTTCTTGACCATAAAAACTGATTTTTAAAAACCAGTTGATATTTTGCAGTGAATTAGCATGCAATTCATCCAATGCCAAGGCTTTAGTATTTATAGACTAAGTCTTTGGACCATCAATGGAAGTAGTGATTACTTTCCTTCACTCATCCCTATCATGGCGGTCATAGTTCAAAAGCAGTCAGACTCAACAGGCTTTAAAAAGCATGCAGTTTTGAGAAAGGACACCCACTTTAAACCCTGCAATAATATCAGGAATCATTGGCAGCTCTGTCCACACATGCACTCACATGGCAGGCCTGACTGGGACAGAACTGGGGTGAGTCCGGCTACGTGGAGATGGGTCGGCAGCCCTAGATGAATTGGACGATTGAGCTGGCACTGCAGGTGACAGATGCTTGCATGGAAAAGCCAATAATTGGATGAGGTGGGTGGGCCACGGGTAAAGCGGGATTATGTCTGAGCATCAGATAATCAGATTATTCCAGAAACAGATCTTGCTTTTTTAACTCATTCACCGTAATCTGTCACACAATGTCATGCCTCTACACCAAGACTGCTCTTTAGTAGTCTTAGTATCGTTCATCAGTTCCCGCTCTCTCTTGCGCTCTGCTTTTTACGTTCATGGTTTTGTCTTCAGTCAGACACTGAAAATCAGTTTTTTCAGTTTCCTGCATTTTTAGGTCTCAATGCTTGGCTACAAGGTCAGGAGCCATAATGGTGTTTCCTGCTATTGACGGATACATCCAAGAAAAAGGACTTAGCACCTGAAGTCTTGTGCTGTCTGAATACAGCATGGGGTTAGATGTAAGACTTGAAGTCAGCATGTCTTTGAAATGTGGGCATCTCTTCACACTCCTCTTCTTCATCGTGTCTGTCACAGGAATTCAAGGTAACAAAGTTAACTTTTATCACAAGATGTAGATGAGGACAGACATTTTGGTTTACATTTGTAAATGGCTGATTTCTACAGTCCAGTGTTACAGTTAAGAATGAGGATGCTCTTTTGGGCAAATATTGTGATTAGTATTGTAACCTATCAACAAAATAATGAAGAAGGTGTATTGTGTAGTAGAAGGTTCCACAATTTTCTGTTTTAAGTTGTTTTAATTTACTGCAAGTGTAAAATAACGACGAGTTTCAAATTACCATAAATTTGAAAGATTAGATCATGTGGGCATGATCCATTGACCCCCCCTCCCAGTAATGTCTTCAACCAAAGAACAACACAATTTGTGTCCGTAGATTGGCCTGAGATAAACTGTTGGCAATTTTTTTTTCAAATACCAAAGGGAAATGCAAAAGTTTCTCCAAAATAAAAAAGATGCCAGAATTTGTATTGGTAGAACCATACAGTTCCAGCTATATTTTCAAAATGTAAATTTGCTTGCTCTTTTCTTTAAAATAGCTTGGGGGTTTTGAGAGCTGAGTAATATCAACCTTCTAAAGAATATTTTAGTAGAAATAAGGCGAATTACAGCAAAAGTTACTAATCTATTTTTTTTTGACGAATTCATTTTTTGTTGTTGTTCTCACAGACAGAAGCAGGCTAAATCCATCAGAGACTCTTCACACTATCAGCTTAACAAACCTGCCAAACCCACCAAAGCAGAATTCAGGGATCAGGACTATATTTGAAATGGAAAAGCGTCGCATCAAGAGGTCAGAGTTCTTCCACTCAGAGGTGAAAGTATGTCCACAGGAGACGATGAGGGAAGTCATAGCAAGTCACCAAACATACTACACACTGAGAGGTAAATCATGGCCGTAAAACATGTAAAAGGAATATATTTTCAAGTTTTACCAGCCAAATGCATCAATGGTTCTGTTTAGTGCAGTGGCTCTCTCCAAATTCCTGGAAGCTGCCCTCAAAACTGTACATTTTGTGTGTAAGAATGAATCAGAATGAGCTTTATTGTCAGGTATGTTTACATATACGAGGAATTTGTTATAGTGACAGCAACTCCACAGTGCAACAGAATGACAGTGACAGGACACAGATAATAAAGAATAATATACAAATAGACAATGTACAAAAAAGCAAAAACACAATATATAATATAGACAATTATGTATGTACAGGTATGAAATGTACAAATTGAAATAAAAATAAGTATGTGTGAGAAATAAGTAGTGTATAATTCAAGAGATTCAAGATTTTTATTCATCACATAAATAATTATACAGAATATAACCAGCAGTGAAATGTAAGTCAGGTCCGCTCTATGGACAGTGCAATTATATGTAACAAAACACAAGAGAATATACATAAATATAGGTATGGAAAACAAATAAAATAAAAAATGAAGTAAAAAAAATAACAAATAGTGTAAAAATAATAAAATATAAGACAAAATGTGCAATTAAATAGAATGTGCAGGACAGCATACTGTAGACTTAATAAATTATAATAATAGCAGGGATGTGCAAGAAGAATGTGCAAACAGGTTGTACAGGGTATATACATTGCAGCAATAATTAATATCTTACTGATTATTAAATGGAGTCATGTAAATGTTATGAGACTGAGTTTGAGTTTAGGAGCCTGATGGCTTGGGGGAAGAAACTCCTCCTCAGTCTCTCAGTTTTGTCCATCATGCTACGGAAGCGCTTACCAGATGGCAGTAAAATGAAGAGACGGTTACCGGGGTGATTTGAGTCCTTGATGATTTTAGCAGTTCTGCTTTTGCAGCGATGTAAATGTCCTGCAGAGAGGGGAGAGTAGACCCTGAGATGCGCTCAGCTAAGCGCACAACTCTCTGCAGAGCTTTGCAATCCTGATTGGAGATGTTTCCATACCACACTGAGATGCACTGAGTCATTACACTTTCTATGGCCCCTGAATAGAAAGTTTTCAGGATTGCTGGTGAGACCCTGAATTTCCTCAGCTGTCGCAGATGGTGCAGTCTTTGCCTGGCTTTCTTCACCTGTGTTTGAATGTGTGCAGTCCAAGTCGGGTCATCGGAGATGTTTACTCCGAGGTACTTGAAGCTGCTCACCCTCTCCACAGGGGTCCCACTGATCATAAGAGGGGTGTAGGGCCGCTGCTGTCTCTTCCTGAAGTCCACGATCAGCTCTTTAGTTTTGCTCACGTTCAGAGCACCATGATGTAAGTCTCTCTCTACCTCATCCAAGAATGCGGTCTCATCATTGTTGGAAATGAGGCTCAGAACCACAGTATCATCAGCAAATTTAACAATAGAAATTGTACAATTTGTAACAAATTGTGTCAAAGCAACTGCACAATATCAAAATAGGAAATTTTTTGAGTTAAAGGCATTTCATTATTGAATTCAGTGATGTCACTGTCCAGCTCAGTTCAGTTTAAATAGTATCTGTGCAATCATGTCGGTGATATTGCTGGAAATGAAGTGTCCCCAACTAAGCAAGCCAGAGGCGACAGCGGCAAGGAACCAAAACTCCATCGGTGACAGAACGGAGAAAAAAACCTTGGGGGAAACCAGGCTCAGTCGGGGGGCCAGTTCCCCTCCGGCCAGGCGAACCAGTAGTTTGTTCCAACTGCAGCAAAGTCAGATTGTAAGGGCTCCACTGTCAATTTGTGTGAGTGAAGAGTGCAGGACGTGAGAGATGGCATCGTCAGTTGATCTATTTGGGCGATAGGCAAACTGAAAGAGGGTCCAAAGTAACACGGATGGAGGAGCAAATGTGGTTCTTAACAAGTCTCTCAAAAACCTAGTATTATACTATACTGATAGTATAATAGTGTTGTGTGTTCCACGTTTAATGTCAAGTGTTCATGAGATGGACTGCCTGAGGGAAGAAACTGTTCCTGTGTCTGGTCGTTCTGGTGCTCAGAGCTCTGTAGCGTTGACCAGACGGTAATAGTTCAAAAAGGGAGTGTGCTGGATGTGAGGGTCCAGAGTGATTTTGTCAGCCCTTTTGCTCACTCTGGATAAGTTCAGTTCTTGAAGAGTGGGGAGGGTTGTACCAATGATTTCCTCAGCAGTCCGGACTACCCTCCTTGAAATGTGAGAAGATTTGAAATGTGTCAGATAAAAGAGACTACTGACTTATGAATTAAAATAAAAATTTTGGTCATGAGGAAGGGGAGGAAGAGGGGACTGAGTAAGAGCCAGCAAAGCAAAAAGCAAAGGTGGAGCAGTGAACCAAGACGGAGCTGGGTGCCAGGGTGGAGCCGAAGACCACCAGAGCAGAGCAGAAGACCACCACTGCAGAGCTAACAGACCGGGTAGAGCAGAAGACAACCACAGCAGAGCAGACGGAGCTGAAGACCACCAGAGCAGAAGACCACCACAGTGCCCGGGTAATAGGAGCGAAGAGGCCCCATAGCGAGCAGCAAGACACTAGAGCTGGACAGACTGAGTAGAGAGGCCAGACCAATAGGAAGACTGGAGCATGAAGACGTTCACAGAGTTTCAATTCCCAGGCACAGACGGATGTGAGGATTAAGAGATGGCCTCTGTGGCCATGATAGGGGACAGTCAGAAGATGTTCACAGATACCTTCCTTAGGTCATGACAGGCAGAGAGTTCAGGATGTTTGGGATGGCTTGCCTGGCAGGACATGTCAATAAGTGGTCTCAGAAATGACCTTCTTGGTCATAAGGGACAAACAGGGGTTCAGGATCTGTCCTTCCTTGGCCAGACAGGGCAATACGAGAGTTCAGAATGGCCTCTTGGCATGTGGACATTCAGAAGGGTCAGATCCTTCTTGGTCTGACAGGGCAAACAGGCGTCTGGACTGGCCTTTTCCAAGACTGTTGCTCACGTCCTCATTTATGACCCTTCTCTGAAGCTCCTCCGTGGGACTCGAGACCGGTGAGTGGTGCAGGTGTCGTTCATTACCAATTACTCCACGGCCTCGCTCCGTTCCCACGGCTCTCGGCCCCGCCCCACTCGTCACATTCATGATTGGCTTTTAGGGCCAAGACAGGTATGACAAGGAATTCACTGACAGTCTCCATGACCATGTCAGGACAGACAAAGAGTTCATAAGTGGACACCCTTGCCTTGAAGGGAGCTGAGGTGAACACCCCCGGCACCTCTGGAGGTTCTGCAGCGATAGCAATAGGAGCTTCAAAAATCACAGAGGGGTCAAAGACAGGTCTTCTGGTTGTAACGGAGGTATCAGGAAACAGGGAGTGTTTCAAATTAGTGTCCGTGATAGGATCATAGGTGACTGGACACATCGGGAGTTCGGGAAGATTGCTGCTGCTGCCTTGGGAGGAGTTGGAGCAGACTGAGGGACAAGACCAAGCTCTGGGACTGATTCAAGGGCTGGAGTGAGATCTGGAACACACTTAAGGACTGGAGTGGGTTCAGAAATGACTTTGAGATTAGAGTGGGTGCCACTGCCTCAGGTTGTTCAGCAGTAGAGGCTGCTACCTCTGGGGGAACTACGGTGCTGTTAGTGGCCCAAACACACAGGATGGCCGTAGCCATAACTGGCAGGACAGAGAGTACAATGACTATTTCCGAGACTGACTGTGCTGTGCTCAGGGAACTGGAGTGAGAGTAGTGGCCAGCAGGCTTGAGAGCTTCGAAACACTATTGATTTCATGGGGTAACCTGCAGCTCATACAGACACCAGCAGTGGATCCTCCACGTTGGATCCCAGTCTCGAACACCATGGGATTGACTTTGTGTTTCTAGGCACATGATGGGACGAGGCTCTGGAACGGTGGCCATTATGGGACTCCATTTTGTAAATGATCTCTTTGCTGGCAGCCATCTTGTGGAGAAACTCTGGAATGGCAGACATGACAGGACAAGACTCAGAACTAACCATAACAGTGGAAGGTTGTGGTGTGGTGGCCATTTTACGGTCCTCGTCCACCACACCCACTGTAAATGCAGTGCTGCTCAATCGCAGTGCCAGATCTTTATAAATATCCAAAGTCCAATTTGGGTCATGGAGTGGCATGACAGATTGCAGTGGCTTAGCTAGGCATCTCCGAAAAAATATCATCAGGCAAATACCTTCCATAAAAGTCAGTTAGGCCAGTTCAACAAAGTCCGCAACATAATCCTCAATAGGACAATCTTTTTGGCAAAAACGCATTATTTGGGCTGCTGGATCCATACCTGGTCAGGATAACTCCATAAAAGCTGCTGGGTGTGGCTGATGATTCTGTAACGGGGGAGTCGTGGATCCAAATGTTAGCTTTATTAAAAAGAATGTGGTCAAAAAGGCAGGGTAAATATCCAGCAAACAATAAAATCAAAGAATAATTTAAGAGAGTAATCCAACGAACAGGCGCAAGTCAGGGCAAGCAGCAAACAATCAAAATATGGAAACAGTCCATGATCAAAAACACATAGCCACGGAAAAAAACAAAGGAACACAGAAAATGGGAAAACACTACTTACAATCATCAGCAGTGTGAGAGTGTGTGTGTGCCATTCTTATAGGCTGTTTCTCGAACGGAAGGCTGCATGCTACTGAGGCTGCGTCCTTCCTAGTTCAGTCCTTCAGAGTCTTGTAGGCTAAACTCTTCCTCGGCATATAAACACTAGAATGAGATGCTCTAGTAAGTGCGCGTGGCTATACGTTTCCGCTCTCACAGTCACGGCACAAAAACACTAATACAATTTAGTTTTAGAAAAATACTTTGTATTACAAATCTTTATATTATTTGGCTTTCTATTAATGCAATACAATGAATCATAGCCATCTAAAATCTCCCTGTGGCTTGGCAGTTTAGCGTTTAACAAGTAGTTTACATCAAAACAAAAGATAACATCTATCCTTTCATGTCCGAAAACATTATTTTAGTCTTAGATTTCATAATAAATTCAGACAAGCTCAGTACTGACTCGTTTTTCGTCAGTTTATTTTCATGAAATGGAATTGGTACAAAGGATTGTGGGTGATTGAAGATTGTGGAGGATACACCCTTGCTTCCTTCAAATTCAGCTGAATGAAGGACGCGAAACGAAGGCTGTCTTTCAAGGATTCTTCCGATTGAGATGTAGCAGCCGATAAATGCAGTCTTTGTAGGATGCAGCCTTCAGTTTGAGAAACGGCCATTGTGTGTGACTTGATAAGATGAGTCCGGGCAAAGGATTATGGGAAATGGAGTCCTGGGTGAATGGTAAAAGTCAGGAATGGAGTGCCTTCTGGTGGAGTTAATGGGCACTCCAGGGATCTGTTCTTCGTACGTCACTAACTCAGTTAGCCGGATTCGATTGTTGCCGATTTAGCTTGATCTTGGATCATTGGTTCTTCGAAGCTCATCTTGGAGTTGCTGTCATAGCAACAGGTCCATAAGCTTAATCCTGCTTATTTCATGTAAACAGGATGAGATTGCATCTTTTAAAGTAGAATTGATACTTAAAATCTGTCACAGCCACCGCTACTTTATTATAAGAGTATCCTGCTGGTCCCGGGACAATAATTTAAAATAATAATAATGAAAAAAATAATTTGAAAATATGATAACACTGTTTTGTAGTCTAGAATACATTTACCAGACGCTTTTATCCAAAGCGACTCAGGCTTTACATTTTTTGTCAGTATGTGTGTTCCCTGGGAATTGAACCCACAACCTTTTGTGCTGCTAATGCAATGCTCTACCACTGAGCCACAGGAACACTGTGTCTATAATACATATACAAATACAGACACAGCCAGTTTTACTCATTTAAAGATTTATTAGTGATGAAATAAACTTTATAATTGTATTGGAGTCTTACACACATGCTATACAGTTAATCTGAGCCGTGCATTAATTTGAGTGATTGCAGATATTATAGGATGTGGCTTGATGGAGTGCAGGAGATGCAGATAACATGATCTTTAAGAAACTGTTATTAATGCTGTCACGTAACAAAACTGTTTCAAAGACAAAATAAAATGAATTGCTTATTGCAACACTGTAATAAGTAAAAATGTAAAGCCTGTACAAATACTAGAAATCATAAATATAAATAATTGGGAATCATGTAAAAATTACAAATAAATTAAAAACAGTCCACATTTAATTTATCTATTTGCATCTCATTTATCTATTTATATCTATCTGCATTTATGTAGTTTTGTTTGCTCTGCTGTTTCCTTATAAAGGTCCAGAAATGTATCAAGTTTTCTCGTCAGGTGTCTTTTCTCAATGATATGATGTAATTACATTGCTGTCTTGCCGCCAACCAATCGCTGCATTGCTGATCGTGGTTTCGAGTATCGATACATCTGCCCTTTTCGGGGAACACTAGAATGCGCAGTAATCTAAGACAACTTAATCCAAATATTTTAATCTAATATGCAAATTAGTTGGAAGAACCAAATTAGCCAGACATCAGTTATCATGATTAGAAGATCTGGCCTCTCTCAAATAATCTCAGATGTATTAGGCGAGCTACGAAGAACGGACCCCAGCTGGTAATTTTGACAGCTTTATTATTTATAAATAAATAAATAAATAAACAGTTAGCCATGAAATAGATCCATCTATGAGAAGTGTATTTAAGTGTTGAGAAATTTGCCAAGGCAGAAAGGCAAACTATTTAATCTAAAGAGAATAAAGGGTTATAATTAATCAAAATAATACAAGTAATTGTTTATGAAATATGAATGAATGAAATACCTCTGTTGTATGACTTCAGTTTTATTTCATTGCAATTTAGTAATAAAGAAAATTATATTTTACTACAAAACAGATCCAGAAAGACTTTAATGCATGCTGTGAATTTTTCTCATCTGAACACTTATTTGTTGACCTTGTCAGTTTGCCAGGAGGCTGTATGGGAGGCTTTCCGGATCTTTCTGGACAGAATTCCCAGCAGCTCAGAGTACCAGAAATGGGTCCACAAATGCCAGCATGAATCTATGTGCATCTCAGATCTCGCCATGAATTTCAGCAATTCACAGGAACACATAGACATGATCTACAGGGTAAATTATTTACAAATTCACACAATACTGAACATTCAAAAGATGTCATATAACTTCTTAGTCAATGCAGTGTAAATGTGTTTTGTTTGTAGAAATTAAGGTATTTAGGTTGACTTATCTTTAATAAATCAAATGTCTGATTTATGTAAATGTTGCTATTTTAGGTTACCATTTTTTTCAGTGTGTCTATGTCTATGGGTGATTGTGAAATAAGACTGCCCTGAATATTTCAGCATAATTGAAAATCAGTTTTTAGTCAAATGAGCAAAAATGAGAGGAATAGTTTCATCAAAAATGTACAAGATGTAAAGGAGTTTGTTTCGTCATCGGAACTGATTTGGAGAAGTTTACAATTACAGCGCTTGCTCACCAATGGATCTTCTGCAGTGAATGAGTGCTGTCAGAATCAGAACCACTGATAAAACATTACAATAATCCACAAGTAATCCATATGACCATCAATTACACGTTTGAATGCAACCAATCCATAGCCAATGCATTCTGGACAAAATATTAGTCCATAATTCCACCAGAGAATAAATCCATCCCTTCTTGTTTCTCACATCAAAAACCACCAGCTAATTTATTAAAGCGATAGTTCACCCAATGATCATTTACTCACCCTCAAGTATTTCCAAACCTGTATGAATGTGTTTGTTCTGCTGAACACAAAGGAAGATATTCTGAAGAATGTGGGAAACAGAGCAGGTCTGGGGCACCATTGACTTCCATAGGAATCTTTTTTTTTTCTCTAAATATCTTTCTTTGTGTTCAGCAGAACAAAGACATTCATACAGGTTTGGAAATACTTGAGGGTGAGTAAATAATGACAGAATTTTCATTTTGGGTGAACTATCCCTTTAAGAACTGTTTTGGATTGTTTTTACTTGTAAATGATACTTGATCTGTGCTGATTTATCTCCTGATTCAGACGAGACAACCTTATGAAAGGAGAAATCAATATTATTGATAAAGTATTCATATTTTAGCTGAAAGCAACAGCTTGAAGCTTGATGGATTTGTTTATTGCAAACACACAATTTTGCTTCTCAAGACATTAACTGATGGAGTGGTGTGGATTATTGAGATGTTTTTATCAGCTGTTTGGACTCTCATTCTGACGGCACCCATTCACCGCAGATGATCCATTGCTGAGCAAATCTGTTGCTGTTGTACAAGTGCTCTAGAAATAAAGGTAACTTGACATAAAGGTGACCGTTCTGATGAAGAAACAAACCCATCTACATCTTGGATGGCCTGAGGGTGAGTCCATTTTTATTTTGGACTGAACTATTCATTTAAATGTTTAAGTTAAATGTATTTTGTAATATGTTTCCTTTTCTTTTACAGAGGGTGAATATGAATAGTAAAAAAATAGAACGGTGAGACCATCATGACTATATTTCATATTCTGGAAACATCTTCAAATCGTCTATAACAAAAATCGTGAACCATGAATATTTGAATATCATGATACATATTCATTTTTAATTCATAGAAATATAACTGAAGAGCCAACAACTGATGGAGCAGTAAGAATGGAAGGTATAGTTGAATTGTTTTGGGCATTCAATGAGATGTTATCATCATTTTTGTAAGTTGAACTAAGCTCAATCTCTGTTGTTCAGGGTCAGAGGAAGTCGTGACTGAAGCAGCAGTAGAAGAATTTGTTCCCCCAGATCTATCAAGTACTGTTAGTACTACAACAGACACCTCTACTGCCTCACAGGTCTGGAGCACAACTTACATATACTACATGTACTTTAAAAACAGGCAGCAGTGGCTGATATAAATATATTTTAAATAAATTGACAACTTAGGGTTTACGGTATATGCAGCCTTTGCTCTGCTTTCATTTTAGGCAACGACCACCAGCCAATAAGCCTTGGCCTAAGACAGTACGGATTTGCAATATAAATTGTGCAGGATTCACCTCATAGCTGTATTAGGTGTAACATAATCAATGCCACACATCCGAGGCCACGAGACGAGGGAAGTTAGCGAGGAAAGGCAATACAAAACTTGAATAAAGCCTTGTATGCTGGAGCAATTCGGCACTAAACTCTGCAAGACTGGACACCCCTGGTTTACCACACAAAAATATATCTTACCCACAGAGGACTTCCCCAGCTTTGTATCATGGGACTAGTGGAAATAGTGTAGACATGAGGAGCTCTTCTCCTGTGGTGGTGTGAGCCCTCTTTGACCATTGTATATATATCTGCACCTATGCCTTTCCACACATTGATAACTTCACACCTAACTGTGGTGATAAATGTAGTCAGTTTCTCACATGTGAGGTCTACCATATGGTGCAAATACATTTTACATATAGATTTATATAGTTACACATATCATTTTATCTACAAGAATTTAAAAATGAATAATAAAATGATTAGTAAAGTTCAACTGGTCATCAAACATTCACCCCATGTTCCTTGCAATCGTTGTTGTAGAGCCTAATTGAACAGTGATGTTGTGGTTGACTGACAGGCTGGCTCCATCCATGAGCTCTGTTTTCATACGCTTGAGCTGAAGGTGACATTCATTTATCTAGGCTGAGATGTCTGAAAGGCAAGCAGAGATATAAGCTGAGATGGTGGAGCTGTCAGATTGGAACAACGGTAGAGCTCATATCATCTGCATACAAAATGATGGGAGAAGCAATTTGCCTTAATGATCAAGCCCAGTGAGGATGTGTATGTGGAGGAACACAGGGGACAAAACACTGAGCCTTAATGCACCTCAGTGAGTAGTGACTTAAATGACTTAGACACCCCTCCTCTTCAGCTCATTAGGTAAGACTAAAGCCATCGATTTGCCAGACTCAGCAACGCCCAAGTCAGAGAGAATCTGGTGATTTAAACTGTCGAAATGAAGTAGGAATTGAAATGAAAGCTAGTAACGAAACGGTAGTAACAGTGTCAGACATCCATTGTTCAAACCACAGCAGTTCAACAATATAGAAATGGCTGTAATGACGTCGCACAGATGGAGTACTAAGACTGCTTTATTTCCAGATAATTGATTCCATCTCAGATTCTCTCTAATTAGAGCACATGGGCACAAAAAGCTGTTCTTTCATTATTTTAACAAATTACAAATGCTGTTAGCTTGTTTATTTTGCTCAAGAGCATAAACTATTTAAGTCTAGTATCATACTAACCACAGGTCAGGAACTGTAAGTCAAAATCCATCTTTGTGATGTTGCCTGCGAATGTTCATTGGAACTATGATTTTCACAGAACTATGTTGATAACAATAGAACTTGCAGTCATAGTTAATGTCACCATAGGCAATGCTTTCGTAACAATGTGTAACGGATGTATGCCAGTAAGGGCTGAGTGTAAACCTCACTCTCCTGACCTCAAAAAGAGGCGCTCTAGCGACTGACGCTAGAGGCTGTAGCCTTTGGCTTTACTTGTTAGAGCGCCCGCCTCCTGTGCCGGAATCCCGGGTTCGAGACCCGCTCGGCACTAGATACGAGTTGGGACGGTGCGGACCCGGGAGGGGGTGTTACAAACGCTTAGCCTAACCATGTACCTTAGGTTGTCATTGTAAAGGAAAGCAGGACTAACTGAACACAACTTGAGGGGTTTTGACAGAAAAGGAAGGAAAGTGACAAGTTGGTGTTTTTCAACTGCTGTAGAATGAAATGTTGGTTGTTTTAATCAGGGAAGTTACCCAAGCCTGCTTGAATACAGAGAGAAACGTCCCAGTAGTGAGAGATGAGAGGTGTTGTTGATGTGAGATGTAGATGTAGTCAGATCTAGAAGATGAGGGACTGGAAGGTGGTGGCGGAGGATGTGGTAAAGAGAAGGATGTTCTGAACAGTTTGGAGGTGTTTAGTGGAGGGAAGGGATGATGGTATTTTATTATTTTTTTATTGCAGCACTTGCATGAATTCTTCAGTTAAAATGTTTAAAATACAATATTTAACCAGGAAAGCTGTTTAAACTGTTTGAGGAATTCTGCATGTTTTTTTGTTGCACTAATTATTAAAAGCTCTTGTGATACATTTGCAGGAGTTGGATCTTCACAATGTAGTTCCTGAGCAGCCAGTACATCAGGTCATAGAGTTCAGCGTTATGCTGATGGATTATGGGTATCAGGAGATACTGAGAGACACCGACTCACCTCAGTATCATGACCTGTCAAGGCATCTTCAGGATCAGGTGTGTGAAAATGACCAAACAATCATCCAGAATTCAGTGTTTTTGAGGAATCAAAGCATGCATATAACAACTCATACTATGATTTTCTGCAGATTTCCTTTCATGAATATATGTAATTTAGGCATTTCTCCATTTGCATGCTAAATGGAGTAATTTGTTCCTGCAAGCCCTAAAGTAATTGGAGAATTTTTAATTGCAAGAGTAAATTAACATGATTACAAGGCTGATAAAGAGTCAAAGTAGTGTCTATTTCCTTATAGACACATAAAACGACTCTCCTTATCCATTCTTTTGGATTAAACTAGATAAAAAAATCTATTAACAGAGTTTATACAATATTAAGCTGATGCAATAAACATTAACATAATGTTTGCAACCTAAAATGTTTAGTTAAATCAATAAATTAGAATAATAGAGCTTACAACCATGCATGATGTATTTAAATGATGTATATAAATTAGATTCAAGTCCCTTGAATTTTCTTTTATTAGAGTGCAGGAGGCTCAGATTATTCAACAGTGTTGTTGAATCTGTTGGGGATTGTTGTATTCTGTCTTGACAGTTATCGTGCTATCTGGCAGTTCTGGTTAATACATTTGCCTATACAGCCATATATGATGGCCATCATTAGATATTAAAGTGCATGCTTGTTTGTTTTTTGCAGATGCAACATGCTTTTAATGACGTACCCGGATTTATGGATGTCCAAGTGTTAAGTATTAGGTAGGCGTACTCTTTTAATACAACTTTAATTATAACAAATTATACAACTGAATTACTGCTGAGAAAATAATGATTATACATTCACACAGCAATACAAAAATCTGTGTTTGTGTCCTGTTTCCATTAACTTTTCATATTTCACTAGGGTGTTGTTGAGTGTGTATTGAGCTTATACAAAACTATTTGAATTATTGACAAGTGTCATTTAACAAAACTGAATAGTATGTGGCATGTAACATATCTGAATTAGATTTTTTTTAAACTTGAATTATGAATTTTAAATTTAATACAAACATTTTTGAATGCCAGTTTTTGAAAAAATATGTATTTTCAAACAGCGGATTATTTGTTCTGAATTATTAAACTGCAAATATCCAGTTTTTAAAAATACAGCTTCAAGTTTTCAAGATGAAGAAATATTTAAAATCAAAGCTCAGAAATTCAGATCGCACAGAAAGTAGGTCAGAGGTCATCCTCAGGGAAACGTAGATGATCTCAGAACGAAGCATTTACTGCGATATACATATGCTCGGTTCACTTTGTTACGGGGCGAACAAGAAGTGAGACGTGCGGATCCATGTGCAAGCTTTTAATCATAGCCATGGTTACAAAACAAGCAAGGCTCGTTCAGTGGCAAACAGGAACAACACGGGCAAGACACGAACAATATCCAACAGGGCAAGGCAAAGGGTTAATCCCGGAAACACGGCCAGGTATCAAAGCACCGGAGAACAGGCAATATAGAGGGCTGTGTAGAGTAGCTATCGCTAGGACATACGCTATACAATACTCGGCAGAGGGGAAGAGGAAGTCCATGGTTTATGTAGGCTGTGTGGTGTGTGATCAACTGCGTAATTAGTGTGATCCAGTGTTGCCAACTATTTTCAATGGAAATAGCTAAAGTCTGCTCGAAAAGTCGCTAAATGTCGCTAGATGACGTCATGCGTAAATTTGCATATTCGTGACGTAATCACACCCTATTATATATTTTAGAGTGACATTTTAGCAATTTTAAACGTGTGTAATATTCTAGCTTTGTGTATTTATATTTGTATTATGTATAGGCTTTTTATATTTGTATATAAGTTTAATTAAGTTTATTGTTGTGTATGAGTAAGTACAATCACGTACAGTCTCTCAGACGTAGCCCAGTAAGCGATCTCAGAGGAGTTCAGAAACTGGAATCTGAGGAGTGGATGGCGCGTTCGCCAGTATGACCTGACGACGTCATTGCGTCAGAGACGGCGTCGCGCCATCAGCCAATGAATTGGCGTGATTCTATATGGGCTCAGACTCGGTCACGCGGAAGGCGTTCCCGATGCGTAAAGCTAAGCTACGCAGCGTAGAGTTACCTATGAAAGAGAACTCTGTCTCTGTGACAGTGAGTAATATAAGTGCATGAGAACAAAAAAAAAAGAAGAAAAAACTGTTAAATTAAATAGTTTTATTTCAAACAAAGAAGCAGGCAAGTGATTGGTCCGTGGCAACACCGTGTGCACATGCGCAGCTCATTGACATCTATGTCAGCTGCCGTGCGGTCACTGAATGTGCTGCTCCTCTCGTCTCAGCCGGAGCCAGCGCTCACTGATCAGAGCAGACACAGGGAGAGGTGTAACTCAAGATCTCGCGCTCGCAGGACAGTACTGGCCACATTTGGAAAGTTGCTAAGGTTTTTCCAAAAGTCGCTAGATTTGTCGCTAGGCGCTTTAAAAAAAAAAGTCGTTAAAAGGGTCTGAAAAGTCGCTAAATCGGCAACACTGGTGTGATCAGCTGTGTCGTCAGTGCAACGGATTATGGGAAATGTAGTCTTAGGTGACGTGCAACCATTAGTGTGGTGCAGGAGCCCATGTGGTGAGCGAGTGACCTCTGGTGGTGAATAACCGGGAGTGCATGGACAGGATTCGTGACACACTGGAATACACTACACAACTTTTAAAATCCGAACAGATTTTTAAAACACGAAGCATCATACACTTACCGACTTTATAAATGGTGACATAGGAAAACTGGGCATCAAACACTACGTGTCTGAAGTTCATACACTACCAGACTTTAAAGTTGTTTCGATCACGCAGAAATGTGCGCCTTTGTTGCTAGGAGACGCATGACAAATGAAAACATATGTGTTCTAAAATCGGCTGAAAATATCAAACATGTTTGATATCCTCTGACTGGATAGAATCAACATCTGAAGCTAAAAAATCAGAGTCTGTGACCGTAACACACTATGAGATTTTCTGTGGAATCTGTCAGCTGTAATCTGCAAACTGGCTCTGACATTCCTCAGCTAGGGGGGGAATCAGGGCAAAAATCGCGTAGTGTATTCCAGGCTTTAGGCTAGTTTTGTCATGGCCACGTCATATTAACTTGTGGGAGCGTGGTAATATGTCGTGGCCACGCGATGTGAAGTTGAGGGAACAACATCCATTTCTCATGCCCACGAGTTTAATGCGTTAACAAACCTACGTGACCATAGCAACCTGGGATTATCAGAGATGGGTAAAACATTTTTCTCCATCCCACAGTCCGTTAACTGATCGTGTCTTTTTATTTATTAGTACATTATTATAATAAAAATGTAGGCTAACAATAATAGTATAATTATATTATTAAATTGGTTAGGGCTATATTTGTATATTTATTGTTATATATTTCACTTTCAATTCGTGTAGAGCTTTACCGAATTAATGTTCTGTATAATTATGCTAGTATTATTAATATGCTACACTGTAAAACATTCCTGTAAAGTTTACAGAAACTTACTGCCAATTTTGGTTGCCAGTAAGACTGTAAATTTACTAAAGATCTGTAAATCAATAATTACAATTGTACTGTAAATATACACGAATAAACTTGCATGCTGTAAAATTGTTGTTATGATGTGTAAACATTTGGTTAACTTATTTAATTTGAGTCCACTGAGAAGGAATATTTCTTAGTATAAAACAGCAAACACTTAATTTGTAATAAAGTGACAAAAAACCTGACTTTAACTCAAATCCTTGCAGTTTATCATCAGCTAAAGCACTTGACGAAGAGATGATCACAGTATCAGCATAAACATCAGTCTTTAAACTCATCATTGACTGAAGCACAGGCTCTACTCTCTACAATGGTGACCCACAAAACTAAATTAAACTAACAGATCTCTCTTGTGCAAAATAATACAGTTCAGTTAAATATTTACTCTCCTTATAGATAACACCAGCTGTTAACAAGCAGAATCACTGAATGAAAGAGAAACAAGAACTACAACTGACTTCAGCCACAGCCTTAGATGACCTCAACTGAAATACAAGACGTCATTAAATCTCTCAAGATCTGATTAAACAACTCCACAAACAACATTACCAGCTCCACACATTACAATTTGACTTTATTTCTGTCATATGTCTACAAAAATTATTTGAGAATTAACAGAAGTTTAGTTGTTTTATTGAAAACGTATCGTCTGACTTCACCATTGTGGCGATCAGGGTTTGCTTTAGTTGGGGTCTTGACCCTTAATTTTTAATCATAGCTTTTTTTCTAGCTGCTGTAACTGTGTTTGTAAAGCACATCTGTTATAACAAGAAAAGCCAATACAACTTGTAACTATGTGGTTTTGATTAATTATTGATAATGATAGAATCGGTGTGGATTTATTTCTTAATTTTGTGTTATTTACAATAGCTATGTGACTTTGAATAAGATGACAATCTGCTACTGCAAAATTTTGAAAACACCTTATGCACAAAATCTTTTGTACTACGGCATCATTTAGACATCAAGAATCAGCGTATGAATCTCAACAATGGTGCAGCTATGGTAATGTCTGCTCCGAGACCGCACAAAACGCTCCGGTTACTGTCGTAACCTCGGTTCCCTGAGAGCGGGAACGAGACATCACGGAGAATTTCTCCGTTATGGGAACTCCTTCCCTCCAACCTTTCCTGAAGACCTATTGGCTCACGCCAGTCAATGACTGGCCAATTGTCGCGAAGCGCCCGCGACAATTACGTCAGAATCTGATACTGAACGCCGCTTGGCTGAACGAGCAGCGATACGGCGATCACCGTGATGTCTCGTTCCCGCTCTCAGGGAACCGAGGTTACGACAGTAACCGGAGCATTCCCTTTCGAGCTTTCACGAGACATCACGGAGAATTTCTCCGTTATGGGAACGTTATTCAATCCCGCCGTGAGAGAGGCTACGGGCAGCCTGTACCAGTTACACAGCGCGATAGCATTCCCACCAATAACAGCGCTCGTAGGGCGGGCTCACAGCTGATAGATGGAGATAAGCCAATGAGCGCCTACACCTCAGGTATACTAAATTTGCATATCTGGCAAGTGACTACATGGGCTGCGCTGAGAGCAGGGCAGAACACATCCAGCCATAGCAGTATTATAGGAGCTATACAGAATTAACTGTGTTTGAGCAGCATACCATAACATGACCATGTCCGCGGCACTGAACTCAGGGCCGACAAACAACACCTCATAGAGGGCTGCGTAATGTACTGTACAAACACCTCATAGAGGGCTGCGTAATGTACTGTACAAACAGCACATCCCACAAAAAGGTAACGTTAGCAACATGAATTAGTTACTCACCGACCGCTCTTGGGAGGCTAAGGACTGAACGTCCAGCTTGTAAAACCTGGCGAAGATATTCTGCGAAGACCACCGGCTGCCAAGCAAATATCTTGAATACACATACATCTTGACCACGCTAGGTGGAACGATAGCCCTCAATGTGCAGAGGAAATTTTCCAAACCTTGGGTTGTATATGCCTCCGTGATAGCGTCCACAATCCAGTGTGACAGACTTTGTTTCGATACGGCTCGGCCCTTCGTACACCCACCATAGCACCCAAAAGCTGGATCGATTGCCGGAAACTGCTTGAACGGTCAATGTAAAATCTCAAAAACACTGACGGGGCAAACTGCAGTCTGGGCGTCCGCACTCTGTGAGGGCGATGATTAGTAGCAAGGGCTGACGGCGAACCGTCTCTGTTCTTTCGAAGGGGGTAGACAGTGATTTAGGCACGTATTCCAATCTCGGCCGGAGAGTGACACTGCAGTCCCTGGGACCGAATCGAATGCAGTCGCTGTCCACAGAAAAAGCGTGTAAATGCTCTATGCGCTTAGCCGAAGCGAAGGCCAGAAGGACTGTAGTTTTAAGGAATAGCTCCTTCAAACCTACGGATGTTAAAGGCCCAAATGGTTGCAATGAGAGAGCTCTTACCCCACTTCCTGGTCCCAGGGCGGAAACGAAAGTGGACATGGGGGATGTAGTCTTTTTTACCGAACGATTGCCCGCTCTGCGGGGAACGGACACGGCAATGGCCGCGACATAGACTTCAGTGTCGATGGTAACGATCCACTATCCAGTCTGTGCAGCGGGAAACTCAGAACATACGGTGCAAGTAGTCAGGTCGATATGAGCCTGACTCCTTCACAAACACTCCCATTTGAAGCATACAAACGTCTTGTAGAGGGTTTTCGCGCTCCCATGAGCGTGCGAGACTGTAAGGCGCCCATCTCTGATACCCCTGAAGCGATCACACATGATGGCTCTATAGTTCCAGGTTCGACCTGGGATAGCATATATTTCCTGCCGGGGAACGGCAAGGCGGTGCCTCCAGCAGTTCCGTCAAGTCTGGGAACCCAGGCTGGATTCGGGGCGATGAGTATCACTGATGCTCGCTCCACCCTGATCTCTCATAACACCAGCGGTAACATTTCTTGATCGGAGGAAATGCATACGGCCTAGCTGCTGGTCAGCGTGATGTCAGCGGGGAGTGAAGAACAACAGGCAATGCGTGTTCTCGCTCCTGGCGAACAGATCCACCTCCGCTCTCCCTTAAAGCTAGCGGTTCCAGATCATCCGAACCGACTCGGGGTGTAATCCCCACTCTCCTTGAGGATTTATGTACGAAAACACAGACGTGTTGTCGGTGCAAATCAGTACATGCTGCTGTTTCAGCTGCGGCTGAAAATCCTTTAGAGCTAAGAAGACTGCTTCTGTCGTGGCCCAAAGAACGAGAGATGGATTCCTTCATTTTAGTCAATGAGGCTCGAGAAGCAGAGTTCCAGATGTGAAAATTAGACTTATTAACCTGTAACAAAGCCGAGATACGGTCGCTGCAGCCACCGCATCTGAATCTCTGTTTGTCCGCTCATCCATTTTATGCCACCGACTCGGGGTGCAATCTCCACTCTCCTTGAGGATTTATATACGAAACCACAGACGTGTTGTCGGTGCGAATCAGTACATTTTGCTGTTCCAGCTGTGGCTGAAAATCCTTTAGAGCTAAGAAGACTGCTTCCAGCTCCAGGCGGTTTATGTGCCACCGGCTCTGAGATTCCAGCTACAGTCCCGAAGCTGGCATTCCCTCGCACACTACTCCCCAGCCGTGAGTCGATGCATCCATCGTGATCATCTGGCGCATCTGGGTTGCGTCAGAGCTTCGATGTGGCCACGATGCGCAAACATCCCGAAGTCCACGCCGTTCACGGGACTCGAGATTCCAGCCATAGCTGCAGCGGGCGCATGTGTAATAATCCCGGATGTAATACCGCTGAATCCACCACCTTGAGTCCGAGCAGTCTCTGAAATACCCTCAACTGAACAGAGCTGCCCTGCCTGAAAAGGCGCAGGGAAGACAATTGGCCGCGGCTCGATCTCGCGAGAGGCGGGATTCATCTCCACGCGATCTCACGAGAGGCAGGCTCTCATCCCACGCGATCTCACGAGAGGCAGGGTCTCATCTCCCACGCGATCTCGCGAGAGGCGGGCTCTCATAGCCGTAGGGACTCCAAGTGAATAAACAGCGAGTCTATGTGGCTGATAAGCGTATCCAGGGACCGAGCTAAAATCAGCCAATCGTCCAGATAGTTGAGGATGCGCCTTCCACTCGATCTGAGGGGGAAGTGCTGCATTGATGCACTTTGAAAGTGCGTGGGGCCGGAGCAGCCCGGACTGGAGAACAGAGTATTGGAACGCTGTGCTTCTCCCTGACAGTTGACAGCTATTCAGAAAAAACGTCTGTGTATGCGGTGCTATCCGAATGTGAAAGTATGCGTCCTTTAAATCCACGGACGCAAACCAGTCCCCGGGGGGAATTTGCGCCAGGATCTGCTTAGCGTTAACATCCTGAACGGACGCTTGCCAAGCGCTCTGTTGATGGGTCCGAGATCTAGAATCGGGCAGAGTCCACCCTCTCTCTTAGGCACCCCAAACAGCGGCTGGACAAAACAGCTGTCCCGCCTGCTCGCTGAAAATTGTTCTATTGCTCCTTCTCCGAGCAATTGTATAGCTCTTGTTTAGGATAAGGGCATTTCGAGTCAGTGTTAGAGACTACGCCACGCAATTGAAACGGGTTGGTCTGCGTCTGAATTGAAGGGTGTACCCTCGCTCTTATGCAGAGCAACCAGCGTGAGATTCTTGGAATCGCTTCTCACGCGCTCATGAACTGACACAGCGGCTACATTTTCACTCTCCCGTCCTCCCCTTTTTTCCTCCCTGCTTGCTTCTTCTGTCTCGTCTCATATCTATTGAAGAGACTCTCTCTGCACGGCTCTCCAAACTGGAAAATTATGGATTTGATCAACTGGCCTCTCAGCGCAATTGATACCATCTTCTCAAGGAGAAGTCTGGGTTCTGGGGAACCCGTTTGTCCCGACGGGACGTCGCGGCCGGATATACGAGGGATGCATGGGAGAGGTGGCAAATCGTGTGTCTGGCGGCTCTTTCCGTGCAGGACGCTGAGGATATCTACCTTTTCGGCACCATGATAACAGGTATTCTGCTGATTGGATTAGGCTTTGCCCTGGGTTATCGGAAAATTCGGAAGACGGGAACAGCTGTCCAAAGTCTCACAAGGCTGCCTGTTTGGATTGAAGCCGTGGGAAGAGCGGTCAGCAATGAGACTGAGACTATAAACCGGAATATGGATGCCATCATGTTGAAACTTACGGCTTTGCTAGTGAAAATTGATTATTTCAGAGACCAGAATGGACAGAGAGAACAAAAGCTGTGAAGATACGCAGCGGTTCGCCCCAAAAGACTCAACAAAATGTAATCTTATCTTTTCTGGCTCCCCCGTACCGGCTGGCTTGGCCTAGGTCATGCTGGATAAACTACCCTGAGAGAGCGATGCAGAGTAGACTCTCTTGCTCCCTTCCCCCATTACAGACATTACTCCCCTCCCCGATCAACTGCCTCCGAACGCTTTTTACCGCCACTTGTCGAGCAGGTCTGCGACCGGCGCCGTAATAAATGGCACCGGACCGGACGGCTGCTTGCCAGAGCTGGAGATGTTCCCCCTGTTGCAAGTCATGTGTTTATGGTATATGTGCTTTTGTGCTGAGGTGGTTTTTTTCTGTTCTCCACTCCCAATGGAGCATAGTCTGGGGAAAAAAAATAGCTTTTTCATCCTCTTTCCTCATGTAAATTCTGTATTTTTCTTACATACCCTGTCTTCCTGTTCTGTCTACCCCGCTGTCATATGTATGTTGTGTATGTATGGACAGGTGGATGGCTAATTTCGCTGGTACTTGTTACTAGTGACAATAAAGGGCTACTACTACTACTACTACTACTACAGCGGCTATAACCCGTGTGGGCAGTGGGTTCCGGTCGCTCAGGGGAGGGGTGGTGACTGGTGACAGGGGCTCGGCGGTGGTGACTGAGCGAGGAGGAAAAGCTCCTCGTGCAAACGTATGCTTTTAATGAACACACTTCGTCCCACACATTTTACAATTTTGAGACAGCTTGAGGGCTCCTGCACTGGTCGTGGTGCCTCTTCCCGGGTCTCTTAACTTGTCCAAGAAGACCTCGATCCTGCGGTCTTCTACAATATAGCCGCTGTAATAACTACAGGCTGACTATGCTATACGACCTAGTTGAACACCAAGTGTAGGGGCGTAAACAACTGGCGTAATAGTCCGGCGACATCTGGGAGGCTGATAGGATGCGCCCTTCAGGGCATCAGGTGACTCCTCGCCTTCGTGCGCTTTTCCGCGCAGGGGTGTCATGTGACTCCTCACCTTCGCGCGCTTCTCGCGTAGGGGAGTCATGTGACTCCTCACCTTCGCGCGCTTCCCGCGTAGGGGTGTCAAGTGACTCGCCTTCGCGCGCTTTCCACGCAGGGGCATCAGATCCCATCGCCTTCGCGCGCTTTGTGAATTAGAAAAACATGTCCTCTACACACAAGTCGCCGCCGATGTTATCATGTGAATTATAAAATGTTCACTACACACTGTAGCCGCTGATAAGGGGCTGTTACCATGTGAATTATAAATGTCCTCTACCCACTGCAGCCGCTAATGAGAGGCTATTATCATGTGAATGAGAGGTTGTCCCGATCACACGGTAGCCGCTAATGAGGGGCTATTATCATGTGAATGAGAGGTTGTTCCGAACACATGGTAGCCGCTAATGAGGGGCTATTATCATGTGAATGAGAGGTTGTTCCGTACACACGGTAGCCGCTAATGAGGGGCTATTGTCATGTGAATGAGAGGTTGTTCCGTACACACGGTAGCCGCTAATAAGGGTCTATTATCATGTGAATGAGAGAGGAGCGATTGTGCTTTGCAAACAGCAGAACGCCGCTCTGAGGCGGGGGCTGCATGCTTACACAGTGGGTTTTTCCGTGCAGCATCTGCGGCGACGTGAGATCCCTTTGCTCCCGCATCTGCCCTCGGCTCTCCGCACCGCCATGGAAGGGGGGCGTGAGAAGCCGGG
>CM049816.1:32751923-32878858 GCA_027422435.1 Schizopygopsis pylzovi | reverse complement strand
AGCTATGTGAATATACAATAAATGATCAGTTAACCATTATATCATATTTGTTAATGATTTACTAATAAAGGCTATTTTAAAATATTACCTAAATCTGTTATGTACAACAATAACAATAATGATCTATTATTTATTATTTTTATCTCAATTTCTGGCTTATGACATCCAAAATACAGAAAGGGTCTACTCAGTTGGCTTAAAGCAGGCATCCTCAAATCTGGCCCACTTCTGCAGAGTTTAGCTCTTGCCCTGGTCAAACTCACCTACCTGTGATTTTCTAATGACCCTGAAAGCATTGATTAGCATGCTCAGGTGTGTTTGATTAGGGTTGGAGCAAACTCTGGAACAATCTACCTAACACTGTTCAGGAGGCAGACACACTCTGTCAGCTTAAATCTAGATTAAAGACCCATCTCTTTAACCTGGCGTACACATAACACACTAATACACTTCTAATATTCAAATCCGTCAAAGGGTTGTTAGGCTGCATTAATTAGGTGTGGTGTATTGAGATACATGCATGAACAGTAGGTGTCGCTAATATCCCAGTGGTAGCGACGGCACCTAGATGTGATGAAGGAGTGAATAAAGAGAGTAGTGGTAGGTTACTAAAGCCCATATTAAACCTGTAAAAGAAAGAAAATAATTATTATTATAATGCTCATATAATATAGTTTATTATAACTTGTTAAGGTTTTAGAAATAAAATACTGCTGAAGAAATGTAATAAGTTGTATTTAAATTGTTCTGGAAAAAAAGAATACAAAGGTTATTGAGTCATACAACTGTAATTTGAGTTTTGGATGTGAACTGGTTATACAATTTATGTGAAAAGAAATACGGTTGTTAAAGGGTACCCATAAACCAAGCTGGGATTGAAACTGAGTAAATAAGGAGTATCATAACTAAGTAAATAACTAATAGAATAACCAAAGAGTTTATTATATAACCAAGTAACTCACATAAGTCCTTATCTGAGTTAAAACCTCCTTATTTCAATAAGCAAATAAAAAGGTCTATTTTTACTTTTTAAATTTGTTTTGAAGCTGTAATTTATTTTTTGCCCTTTTGTTGTGTTGTTTCTCAACGCAAGCAAGTAATACAAAGAAATACAAAATAAAATTACTAGTCTTAATAGAATACTTAATAGAAAATCACAGTCTTCTGTGATTATTTCCCTTGTCTTGCTGCAACGCTGCCTCAAGAGCGAACGTAGTCTTCTGATCTGGTCTAAGGTATTAGAAAGTGGTTTGTTTATTAGATTGTAGTTCTCTTTCATAGGTAACTCAACACTGCGTAGCTTTACGCATCGGGAACGCCCACTGCGTGACCGAGTCTGAAACCCATATAGAATCACGCCAATTCATTGGCTGATGGCGCAACGCCGTCTCTGACGCAATGACGTCGTCAGGTCATACTGGCGAACGCGCCATCCACTCCTCAGATTTCTCTGCCTTCACGAAGCGGTCACATTACCCTTCGTTGTTGCGATTTCTGACCCAACTTAACTTTTTGCGATCATCCATCTGCACTTCGGCGACTGCCTCAGTGGAACTTTGTTCTCCTCGCGGTGAAGTGCCATGGAGTTTCGCCGCTGTCAAGCGCCGTGCGCGCGATTCATCGCTCGCTATGACCCGCACAGATAAGTAAAATTATATATTTCGGGTTCACGCATGCGGTTTATGGGATTTTAATGTAATTTGTGAGAATCTCCGTCTCATAAACCTCCGCTCTCGGCTTGAGGTGTGTGAAAAGGAGTCATCCATTTTCTTCCCCGTCACGCTCCGGAGGCCTCCGCGGCTTCTCGTGAATCCGCGGCCTCTCGTGAATCTGCGACCTGGGGTTCGGATGTTTAGCTCGAGGAGACGGAGAGTGAGCAGACAGGCCTCGCCTTTTCTCTCCCTCCCTCACCAGAGCATGTGCCCGCGAATTCACCGGTTGAATTCACGCAGGATTATCTGTTTCCTAGCCCGAGGGCACGTTATACTGTTTCCTTCGGGATAGATGATGTTCTGCTAACTGCGGCCTCCGACTCCGAGGATTTCGGGCCTAGTTTAGCAGATGCGCTACCGCTTAGCGACCAGGAGGCGCGGCCTTCACTGGCCTATTCTGAGCTCGTGGACGTGCTTTCGCGCACCGCTGAGAAGCTCTCGCATGGATTGGACGACGAGCCCCGCGACTCTCGCTCTTCGAAACTCGACGAGCGGTTTCTTAGCGGTGTAAATTCCAAAATGAGCGGAGGAAGCTGCCGTTTTTCGGTGATCTGCATCAGGAGATTTCCAGATCCTGGAAACAGCCTTTTTCTTCCCGCCTTACTAACGCGGCGGCCGCTGACTTCACCAACCTCGTGGTTTCGGTGGAGCAGGGCTATACCGCCATGCCGTGTGCGCGATTCATCGCTCGCTATGACCCGCGCAGATAAGTAAATTATATGTTTGGGGTTTACGCATGCGGTTTTTGTGATTTGAATGTAATTTTGTGAGAATCTCAGTCTCATAACCCTCCGCTTTCGGCTTGAGGTGTGTGAAAAGGAGTCATCCATTTTCTTTCCCCGCCGCGCTCCGGAGGCATCCGCGGCTTCGCATGAATCAGTGGCCTCTCATGATTCCGCGACCTGGGGTTCGGATGTTTAGCTCGAGGAGAAGGAGAGTGAGCAGACAGGCCTCGCCTTTCTCTCCCTCCCTCACCAGAGCATGTGCGCGCGAATTCACCGGTTGAATTCACGCTGGATTATCTGTTTCCTAGCCCTCCATACGATGGCCATCCTTCAGGCCTACCAGACGGACGTCCTCAAGGAAATCCGAGGGGACTGGTCTGACTCCGGAGGCTGTAAAGGAGCTGCGCAGAGCCACTGACTTAGCTCTCAGAGCCACTAAACACACCGCATGCGCCTTATGGCGTGTTCGGTGGCCGCAGAGCGCCATTTGTGGCTAAACCTCAGAGGAGAGCCGTTTCACCGCTATGGGGCGAGGTCAGACCGCAAAAGCGTTTCTGCCCGCTTCAAACGTGCTCTCCTCACTCAAAACCGTCACAGCCACCCCTAGGGGCTTGGCGTGCGGGACGTGTTCATCCTCATTTATTCTCGGTCTGGCAGTTGGGGGACGCGTTGTCTTTCCCCCGCTACAGTCCGTCCTTTCGCCGCCGGTGGGCCGCGTGTGTTTGGACACCGTCGATTCTCCCCTGCAGCATTCGGACCCTGTGCTGGCCACCTGTCAGTCCAGCACTTCACACTCCATCAACCCCCACTTCACACTCCATCACTCCATCAAGGACGCGAAGGGCTCTCCTTCGTGGCGGAGGGTGCCGCTTCTCACGATTCGGTCCGGCTACACATTTCAGTTTGGGGAATATCCCCCCCCGCCTCGACGGGGTTCAACTGACGGTAGTAAACAGCGCCTCCAAGGCTTCTGTTCTACAGCTGTAGCTTTCCTCCCTCCTACAGAAAGGAGCGATAGAGGAAATACCGCAGTCGGACATCGAATGAGGGTTCTTCAGCCGAAGGGGGACGGCGGCCTGAGACCCATTCTGGATCTACGGCGTTTTAATTTTCCCTCTACAAAGGGAAGTTCAAGATGCTGATGATAAAAACCATCATGTCTCAGGTCCAGGAGGGGGACTGGTTTGTCACCATCGACCTGAAGGATGCGTATTTCACATCCAGGTCGTTCAAAGACACAGGAGGTTCCTTCGGTTTGCCTTTGGAGGGAAGGCTTACCAATACAAGGTCCTGCCCTTCGGCCTGGCTTGGCGCCGAGAACGTTTACGAAATGCATGGATGCTGCACTGGCCCCTTTGAGGCTCCAGGGCATTCGTGTACTGAACTATCTGGACGACTGGCTCATTCTGGCTCACTCCAGGGAGCTAGTGAGTCGTCACAGGGATATCGTTCTCGGCCACATCCATTCTCTTGGCCTCAGGATGAACGCCAAGAAGAGTGTGGGCCTCCCATCTCAGCGAACTGTGTTTCTAGGAGTTCGTTTGGATTCCGTTCAGATGCAGGCCCGTTTGGCTCCTGCCCGGATACCAGTTCTTACAGCATGTCTGGCCCGCTTCAAGCTAGGCCATCATGTCTCTGTAGGTACCTGCCGCAGGCTGTTGGGCCTCATGGCAGCAGCCTCCCCTGTGTTGCCCCTAGGGCTGCTTCACATGAGGCCATTCCTTTGGTGGATGAAGGAGCTGAGGTTACACCCCACTGTACCAGCTACTCGCCTTATCAGGGTGTCGCGCAGTTGCTGTCGACACCTTTTAATGTGGCGAGACCCCGTCTTTCTCCAGAGCGGGGTGAGAATGGGTGCGATCCACCGTTGCCATTTGATCACGACGGACGCATCAATGACAGGCTGGGGCGCGGTCTTCGAAGGCAGACCTGCAAGCGGAGAGTGGAAGGAAGAGTTCCTCTTTTGGCATATAAACTGCCTGGAACTCAGGGCTGTCTTCCTGGCTTTGAAGTATTTTCTCCCCGTTCTCGGGGGGTATCATATCATAGTCAGGACGGACAATATGGCGGTTGTGTCCCACATAAACCGCCAAGGAGGTTCAAGGTTGCGCACCCTGGACAGGCTTGCGCGTCATCTTCTCCTTTGGTCCCAAGACAAGTTCCTCTCTTTGAGGGCGGTTCACGTTCCGGGAGTACTGAACCTGGCGGCCGATTTTCTGTCGAGACAGAAGCTCAGGCCGGGGGAATGGATGTTGAACCGTCAGGCGTTATCCCAGATCTGGGATCGGTTTGGCAAAGCGGAGGTGGACCTCTTTGCTTCTCAAGAGTCATCCCAGTGCCCGCTCTGGTTCTCCCTGAGTTTCCCGACGACTCTGGGCATAGATGCGTTCGCCCACCCATGGCCGAATGTCAGTCTGTACGCGTTTCCGTCAATAAAGCTGATTCCGGCAGTACTATGCAGAGTGAAGGTGAGCGGTGCCCGTCTCCTTCTCATAGCCCCATTCTGGCCCTCCCAGACCTGGTTCTCGGAGCTAACTCTTCTCTTGTATCGGCCTCCTTGGGAGATTCCGATCAGGCGAGACTTACTGTCCCAGCTTCAGGGCAAGATCTGGCATCCTCAGCCGGAGCTCTGGAAGTTGTGGGTATGGCCCATACAGGGCCAAGGGCTGTGATTGATGGTTTGCCTTGCCAGAGCCCCCGCTACTAGGAAGCTGTACTCTTCCATGCAAAAACACTGAACACAGCTTACACTGTGGCACTACATCGCATTTAGCAAACTACCCTAAATGCCCAGCTAAACAATCAAACTGCAGACAATGTGGTAAAGTTGGACATTTCGTGAGAGTTTGTCGTAGTTCTGCATCTACTTGGCTTGGTAAAAATTGGCTATTGATGTAGTTGGGCCCTTGAATAACGCTCCTCAAGGATGTCGCTTTGCTATGACACTCATTGACTACTACAGTAAAAGGCCAGAGATTGCATTTGCACCTAATGTTACTTCTGCGACTGTTGTAATGTTCCTATCTGCTGTATTCAGTTGTGAGGGAAATCCGCTTGAACTTGTAACCGACAATGGCTCACAATTCGTTTCAGCTGAGTTCGAGGCATTCCTTGCAGACAGAGATATTAAACACTACCGTAGCTCTGTCTATTACCCCCAAGCGAATGGTGAGATTGAACGCTTCAATCGAGTGTTCAAAGACTGTTTGCAGACCGCTAGGATTGAAGGTAAAGAGTGGAAAGCTTTTGTGACAGAGTTTCCGCATGCATACAGAGCAACTCCACATGCTGTGACAACTCTCACCTGCTGAGCTTTTGCATTGTTGACAAATTAAGACAAGACTGCATGTGAGTGGTCTTCCATGCGTGGCCCCACCAAAGGATCAACAGAATCTGAAACCAATCATTCAACACTCTCAAAACAAAATGAAAGAGTACACGAATGCACAATCTCCAAAGATTCAAGTTGGGACATTTGTGCGTATTAGGAAGTCTGGAATCACCAAGAAAGGACATTCCAAGTTTACTCAGCCTTTTTAAGGTTTTAAGGCTTGGCAACATCTCCTTTCAGATGGAAAAGTTTGGAATGCTATGCACCTGGCTCCGACTGCTTACTGCGTCACCACATTTGATACAGCTTCTCTAGCAGAAGACTCCTTCAAGCCTCTTGAAGCACCTCAGACACCTCAACTGTCAGTCTCTCCTTGTAACTCACGTCTTCATAGAGTGCATCAGGCCCCAGTGTGGTCCAAGGACTATGTTACTTAAAGGGACATACCCCGTAACTTAACAGGGGAGAGAGATGAGAAAATGTTGATAGTAAAATAAGCATCATAAGGGTGTTTGAGACATATTGATATACAGTATATATAGAAGAGTACTTGTTCACTTACTAATAGAAGCAGGTAAAACATTTGAGTTACAAACCTATGCCTTTTGGACTTTTCAATGTTACAGTACTAGGCATGTGGTTATAATTCAAAACTGTTGTTTTTCTGGTGTTCTGTTCTTTATTATATTGGTTATCATCGAAGTTTTCTTTCTTCCACAAAAAGGGAATATGTGGTGTATTGAGATGCATGCATGAACAGTAGGTGTCGCTAATATCCCAGTGGTAGCGACGGCACCTAGATGTGATGAAGGAGTGAATAAAGAGAGTTGTAAGTCCGTTACTGGTGGTCCTGAAGTTAGTTACTGAGGATTACACAACATTAGGTCAACCCGGAAACGGAAACACTTCCCATAAAACACGATGGACTTGTTATATCATAATAAGATTGACATCTACGCTAATATTAGTCTGTTTCTTTCTTATTCCGAGGTCACCGTATCCACCCGCTCCGGTCCTTATCCAGCCCAGATGATCACTGCAGTCACCAGATCCAGTCCGTTTCCAGGTCACATGGTGGATCAGCACCTAGAGACAATCTCTACAGCCCCTAGTGCTCTAAACATCAGCGGAGTCTAGGAAACATAGATGAGCCCCAGAGACCGATCCCCAGTGAGGACCTCGTCACCTAGACAGACATCGGACAGCCCTTACAATCTGACTTTGCTGCAGTTGGAACAAACTACTGGTTTGTCTGATGGCATGAAGGCATAAAACATTAATTTAATTTATCTTTTAATCAAATGAGAGTTAGACTTTATTTTTGGCAAACAAATGAGTTTACTATTCAAATTAAAACATGGAAGAAATAGCGTATCGTGTTATTATTCTCAACAAAAGTTGTAATAATTGTTGTAGTTGTATTACGTATACAGTAATATATTCGGCTAAACCGAACTTATATTTTGACAGGTTGCCATGAGAACCTTTTAGGTTTCTGTAGCCTATGTATGTATGATATGACGATCGTTTTCCTCAAATGAAACGGTCAAATGCTCGTGAAGTGACTGTCCGAGCAGTTCTGGGGATGTTGTTCATGTATTTATGTCCTCATTTATGCTGAAAACACCGCGAGCTTCACACGCTCTTCATGTATGTGTGCAGTAAATGAAACCGCACGTCTGTGTCATTCATTAACAGAGATGCAGAACATGCAGGATTCATATTTAAAGTGTTTTTGCGGCTTAATGTTTATAGATACTAGTCCATAGCGCGAGTCGATTTAAGTGTACTGACCTACTTTTGATTAATTCATCCAAACTTCGACACATTCCGCGACATTCCGTGTTATACGGTAAATTCCATTATATGACTGCATTCCACGATTCCGCCCGCATTTTCCGCATCGCGGACATCATAGTGGATTGTGATTTATTGCAACTTCAGCAACGTCTGCTGCTGCCTTACCTTTGAGAGACAACTGATGCGTGATCACTGAGGCAGCTCCAGTTAGCATGTGCTGTCGGTGTGACGCCGGTTTCACACTGCAAGCGTAAGCAGGGCGTAAGCAGCGCGTATTTTTTTCGGCGCCCATGTTAACGGATGAGAGCGTTCACACAGCACGCAGGGGCGGCGCGGCAGCGCGTAGCAGGAGCAGAGCAGGAGCGGCAGTGCCGCGATCGTTTCGGCGCCGAGTCTATTTTTGCTGCGCTGCTTACGCTCAATTAAAGTGACAGGACATTATTTATGATCGACACTCAAAAAAAAAAACATATTTAAAGTTTGTAAATGGGATGTAATGTATTTTAAACAGTTACCATGAAGTTCAACAATTTCGTAGCAAGTTGTAAAATATATTGTGTAGTTTATAGGCCTATATGTTGGCATAGAAGCAGATGTCATGCTGACAACAGGCATCATCAACAAACGCACGTGACAGCGCCCGGTGTAGCCAGACGGGGGTCTTCAGAGTACACTTGGAAGATGACCTAATGGATGACACTCGTCTCATCGTAGAAGTGGAAAAACAAAAAGTTATTTATGACCCAAAAAATTAAATGTATAAGGACTTACAAGCCAAAGAAAAGGCATGGGATGCAGTGGATTGATCATTTGATAATACACGAAGTGACATATATACAACGAATAAATACATATTCAAATACGTCACATAAATATTACACATGTAGCTACACCAAATAAGTCTATGATGTGGGTGACTTGTTTGAAAGTGTGTTTTTCGTGTGTTTGCTAATATCCCTATTAAAACGTTTACACATATTGTTAATGTAACAGACTTTATTTGATTGTTATATTGCTCTCATTCTGGATCTGCGTGCGCTCATTGTGTGTGTGTGTGTAATGCATTTATCCCCTCGGGGCTTGCCATAGATAGGCAATGGGCATGCGCACTTTCTACTCTAGAGTGTGGTAGTGTTTTGAGGAGGAATAAAAGTTGAGAAGAGTTCAGACGCTCTCGTTTTTATTGTTTTCTTAATATTAAGTGTTTAGGCGAACCCTGCACTAACGCTCGGTTACATTGGTGGCAGCGGTGTTGTTTTGTTTTATTCACATTTACGTGATTCATTGTTACGGCGAGTGTTCAACTAGTTTGTTTATAGTACAAAAAAAGTTCTTAGTGGAGTTCGCACGCGCGGGTTCAACGTTGACGCGGCCATCATGTGGAGTAAAGACGAGGATGATTTATATTCGAGAAGGGACTGTGACAAGATTAACAGACACGTGAGAATTGAGTTACCACCGCCGTTCTCCGGTGACGAGAAGCAGAGCTTTCTATGATGGGCACGGCAGTTCGAGGTCGCGGTCAGAGCGCTCACAGAGGGGGATGGCGCTGGGTCCTATAATTATGAACTGGCACAGATTCTACCGACGCGACTGAGCAACGCAGCATTTCTTTTGTGGGACAGCCTTCCTAATACAGTTCAGGCTGATTACACAGCGGCCAAAGAACGACTCAAGGAGGCGTTTGGACAGCGACAGTTTATGGATCGTTTCAGAGCAAGCCTATCAGCCCGCCCTCGTGCTCCGCGGGAAAGTTTGGAGGTGTATGCGGCGGAGATCAGCAGGTTAGTGGACGAGGCTTTTCCTGAATATGGTGACAGAGCTCAGAGGGAAGAAAAATGTCGTCGTTTCCTTGCTGGCTTGGATCCTGTGCTCAGAGTTAAATGCCATGAACAAGGAGCAACGGATTTGGAGGAGGCTGTGATAATTGCTGGTCGGTGTGAGGACGAGAACGCTAGAGACGCAATAAAGACTGATTACATGACTGTTAATGCTGCAGGAAGCACTAATGATGGAGGAGCTTTGGCTGCTGTTTATTCTGTGACTGATAATGGAGGACTGCACAGAGCTGTGGATCGATTGACTGAGGAAATGAGGGATATGAGAATGGAATTGAGGCACTTGGGAGATGAAAATCAAAAACTGAAGGCAAGAGTGAGTTCTAGAACAATCGATGAGTGGGATGGAAGCCGTCCTCAGTTTAATGAAAGGTGCCAGTGTGTCTGCAGGGGTCGAGGATGCCAGTCACGTTTCTTTGATGGTGCTCAGAGAGGACGCTCACCTGAGAGGAAATTCCAGCACTATGATGAGCATACATCAGGAATGGATGGGCGTGGTTATAAAGACTCACATTCTCCTTTGTCTCCTGCGAGACGCAGCCCCAGCCCCAGCCCCGGTGCTCGCAGATGGAATGGCTATGAGGATGATTTGAGAAAACGGGGAGTGCGTTTCATGTCACCTAAAGGAGAGGAACGCCGCTACCAGACGGAAAACTGACTGTAGCTGATGTTGCGGCCCAAACACCAGCTATGTTGCCTACGGGCCCTCAAATTGACAATGTAGCAGACTGCAATTCGGTGTCAAAAGACAATGACTTAAGTTCAGACGCTGGCCTGCAGCTGTTAGTATCATATGTGAAAGGAGTGATTGAAGGCGTGGAGGTTCAAATGTTAGTCGACTCTGGTTCCAGTGTGTCGCTAATGAGTGCAGATTTTCGTATGTCAATTCCTACACTTCGCACTCGTCCACTGAGAAAAGACTATGTGTCAGCCCATGCAGTGAATGGACAAATGTTAGATACACTGGGCACCATCACTGTAACATTCCAGCTGGGAACTGGATCATGGCAGCATGTATTTCATGTGCTAAGAGAAACCACACAGACTGTGTTGCTGGGCTGGGACTTTCTGTTGAAAAAGCATGCTTTACTGGACCTCAGCCATGCTAAGCTCCAACTGTGGGACATTACAGTTCCCTTACTTACCGGCAAAGACTTTGTTCTGACATGCTGCAATGTGTCATTGGCAACCACTGTAATTTTGCCACCTCTCAGCGAGTCAGTGGTGCCAGTTAATGTATGTCTACCTAACGCAGCTCATGTAGCAAGTGACTTTGTTGGATATCTAGAACCCAATGTGGCAGAGTCTTCCAGTCTAATAGTAGCTCACACACTGGCTGGGGTTCATAACGGACTGACAAAGGCTCGGATTTTGAATCCTACTGGACATGACATTTCATTGAAACAAGGGATGCACCTGGGTGAGTTATACTCAGTTGATGATTCTGATGTTCAGCTGTTTCATGCTCCAGTAGATATAGCTGCAGTGACCTCGTCCGCAGATGCGCCTTCTATATCGCTGGATGAATCACCTATTTCTGATTCGGAGAAAGCTGCACTGTCAGCCTTGCTGTTGGAGTTCCATGACATCTTCAGCTCCTCCAAACAGAATACTGGCAAATGTAAGCTAGTGAAACATTACATCAGAACTGGTGAGCAGGCTCCCATCAAACTGCGTGCACATCGTACATCCCCTGGGAAACGTGCTGAAATAGAAAGACAGGTGACTGATTTGCTTGCGGATGGTGTGATCGAGGAGAGCTGTAGTCCCTGGGCATCGCCGGTTGTTTTGGTGAGAAAGAAGTGTGGCACCTGGCGTTTTTGTGTGGATTACAGACGTTTGAACAGTGTGACTATTAAAGACTCCCATCCGCTGCCTCGAGTAGATGACACACTGCACGCACTGGCAGGTGCTGCTTGGTTCAGCACATTAGACTTTTCTAACGGTTACTGGCAGGTGGAAGTTGCAGAGGAGGACCGAGAAAAGACAGCTTTTACAACAGGACAGGGCCTCTATCAGTGGCGATCTATGCCGATGGGCCTTTCCAATGCCCCGGCTACATTTCAACGTTTGATGGAGCTGGTCCTCAGAGGGCTCCCGTGGCACATCTGCATGGTATACCTCGATGATATTTTGATTTATAATAAAACCTTTGAGGAACACATGTCAAGCCTCAAAGAGGTGTTTTCGAGAATCCAATCTGCTGGGTTAAGACTAAACCCACGTAAATGCCACCTTGCCAGAGATCATGTGGTTTTCCTGGGCCATGTGGTTTCTCGAAAGGGTCTTCAACCCGACCCCAAGAACACGGAGAAAGTTTTGAGCTGGCCAATTCCTCATTCTCCTTCTGAGGTGAGAGCTTTCTTGGGACTATGTTCCTATTATAGACGTTTCGTCAAGGACTTTTCAAAACTTGCTGCACCACTAAACAAACTCGTTGGTAAAAATGTGCCCTTTGTTTGGAACGCTACGTGTGACCAGTCATTTAATCACCTAAAAAATGTGTTATCGTCTGAGCCTGTTGTGATTTTGCCTGACTTCAGTGTGCCCTTTCAAATCTACACTGATGCCTCCAACCTGGCTGTCGGTGCAGTTCTCGCGCAGGACAGAGATGGGTGTGAGCATGTGGTGGCATATGCCAGCCGGGCATTGAATTCCACACAAAAACGTTGGTCCACATTTGATCATGAGTTGTGGGCTATTGTGTGGGCAGTAAGGGAATTCAAGCATTACATTGGACTTGCTTCATTTACCATTATCACAGACCATCGACCACTCTTAGCTCTTCGACGAATGTCCATTGATGACGATCCAACAGGGAGAAGAGCGAGATGGATCTTGGAGCTTGAGCCGTTGAATTGGGTGATTGTACACAAGGATGCACAACATCACAAGAACGCGGACTCGCTTTCTCGTCGCCCTGAGACACCTGACACAAAAGTGGCGGACGATAATGTTAAAGGGGCCCTGCAAGTAAATGTGGTGAATTCTAATCAAACGGGCATCGACACTGCACATTCCTCTGAAGTAAAAAATTTGCCAGGTGATGCGACTGCGGAGAACTCACTTGACAATTCAGACGGCACGTCTCCCATTAATGCGTTGTCCCACAGTTTATCAGAAATTAGAGCTATGCAGAATGCTGACCTTGACATTAAGACTGCTTTAAGCTGGGTGGCAAATGCTCAAAGACCATCCAGGAGAAAATTACAAGGAGCTTCTCAGTGCTTACGGAAGCTTTGGACTGAATTCAACTATCTTTCCATCATTGATGGACTTTTATGCCGCTCAGTTTGCTGCTCCCTCACAAGCACGCCTATAGTCCAAATAGTTGTTCCCTCTGCACTAATTTCTGACATTCTCTTGCAATTGCATGGTGCCCCAGCTTCGGCCCATTTCTGTTCAGAGCGTGTGTGGGAACGGGCAAGACAATTTTGTTACTGGCCTTCCATGTACAGGGACATCAAGGACTGGTGTGAGCAGTGCAAGGCATGTCAGACACGGCGCAGTCCTGTTCCAGCCCACCGTGCACCTATGGGTGGATCCCAGTCAGTGCGGCCATTTGAAAGAGTGGCTATGGACATCTTAGAGCTGCCTGTGACTTCAAAAGGAAATCGGTATGTGCTGGTTGTCGAGGACTATTTCACGAAGTTTGTCAATTTGTATCCCTTGCCTAATCAGTCAGCACAGACAGTTGCACATTGTCTGTTTGATGATTATGTTATATTTCATGGCATTCCAGAGACTTTGCATACAGACCAGGGTCGTCAGTTTGAGGCAGAGGTGGTTCAGACTCTCTGCCGTCTTCTGAAAATTAAAAAGACTCACACCACGCCATACCATCCTCAATCGGATGGCATGGTTGAGCGCTTTAATCGGACTCTGATTGATCAACTGGCTAAGACACTGTTGACTTATGGTGGGGAATGGGACGATTATGTGAAGCATGTGGCATTTGCTTACAATACAACGACTCACTCCAGCACTCATTTCACGCCTTTCTTCTTGACCCACGGTCGGGAAGCTCGTGTTCCCACTGATGTACTGTTGCCCACTCGTGCTCTTGACTCTCAGATTTCAGTATCACATGCTGAGTTTGTTTCCTCATTGCTAACAAAACTGAACTCTGCCTTTAGCAGTGCACGGATGCACAGTGAGGCAGCTCACGACTGTCAAAAACTGTACCATGATGTTGGCTTGCGTCACCAGCCTTATGGTGTAGGTGCCATGGTGTGGCTCCACAACCCGGTGGAGAGCCGCTTGAAGCTGGCACCCCATTGGAAGGGACCTTATAAAATTGTGCAAGTCATGGACTCATGTGGTGTACTGGGACTGACTTATCGGTTTGTAAACCCTTTTGACGCTGGTGAGAGGGCACAGGTAGTGCATTATAATAGGTTGCGGCCATACACATTACCTGTTTCTTCCAAAAATCAGACACTGTCCGATGTTCCAGACTCGCAGCCGGAGTCAATTCCCCTGGGGTCTGAAGTTTCTGATGGAGCGAAGTTGGTTTCTCCCCAGAAATATCAGAGTACGTTGTCTGACTTACAGTGTTCAGTTAAGGAGTCTGAACCAAGTGTTAGTAAGACTGGGAGAGTTCGTAGACCTCCTGGCCATTTAAAGGATTTTGTTCTGTATTGAAATAACTGCCTCTGTGTATGAGAGAGGGTTAGTAAGAATTTGTTTTATGGCTGAGTCTGTTGTTTCTATAAAAGAGGAGTGTTATGTTCTATTCATAGGCTTGTTGCCATGTTGATAATGTGCTCTGTAATTTCAGTGTCTAATTGTACACGTTTGTTTCTGACTGTTATTCTTGCACATAAACGGGGACGTTTATTTTGTGAGGGGGGGACGTATGTAACAGACTTTATTTGATTGTTATATTGCTCTCATTCTGGATCTACGTGCGCTCATTGTGTGTGTGTGTGTGTGTGTAATGCATTTATCCCCTCGGGGCTTGCCATAGATAGGCAATGGGCATGCGCACTTTCTACTCTAGAGTGTGGTAGTGTTTTGAGGAGGAATAAAAGTTGAGAAGAGTTCAGACGCTCTCGTTTTTATTGTTTTCTTAATACTAAGTGTTTAGGCGAACCCTGCACTAACGCTCGGTTACATTAATAAAGACATTTACGATGCATGTTGAAGATGTTAGCATGGAGATTGCTTGTAAATCTGCTATTTATGATTTATGTTTATCAGATATTGCTTCATTATTAAATAAGCGTTCGTCAGCAGGCATTATGAAGAGGTTTGCTAATAAATGTTAAATGTTGAATAAAGATGCAAAATATGTCAACATTGTAGATGTAATCTTTTGACCAAAACTTCAAAGGCATGTCATTCTCCTATAATTAATGTGTTTTTTTTTACAAAGGACTAGTCATTTTGCGTTGGCAGATGGTACGTCATTTTTTTATGTTTTTTTTTTTGAAAGACAAAAATACAATCTGTCCAATCAGTACAACTTTTTACAATCTGTAAATAACAATCAATACAAACAAACATAAAGAACAGCAGCTAACAGTATATATGTGCAAAAAGAAACTTCTGGTTACAAGTACTACAAACCTTTAAAATATTGACCATATTCAATATAAACACTATGTATAAAATAACTATAACATTTCTGCTATGGTCAGTTATTGTTTTTTGCTGTTCCGTTGCCCGTCGTATACTTCTTCGTAATCTCCGTAGTAACAAATACAGCGCAATTGCCTTTCTTCTATCTACAATACGTACTGCACATAAACACAGATGCACATGTACAGTGTAAATAAAACAAATACAGTAATATAAACTATTCTAATAAATCAAGACCAATTGTATTTAAAATTAGATTCGAATTTGCCCATTCTGTACAGAAGACGCTGTTCAGCCGCGCGCTGCAAACGCTACCGGTGTGAAAGGGCAATGGGCGCGCGCTGCTCCTGCTCTGCATACGCACCGCTTCTGCGCTGCTTACGCCCTGCTTACGCTTGCAGTGTGAAGCCGGCGTGAGACTGCCTTCAGTTTTCCGCGTTGATTGGTCGGACTCGTGACTCTCTACATATCAGATGAGCGGTGGGTGGAGATTGCTCTCAGAGATTGAGAGATCGCCTCACTCTCACAGAGTGTTGAGCTCAGCCAAATAGTGCATTTAAAAATTAAATAATTTCACCTGTATTATTTAGTCACCAATAAATAATGTCACCTGTAAAAAGTATGTTTGTTTGCATTATAAAAAAAAAAAAAATTATAAAAAAAAATTATCGGCAAATATGTTTTGAAAATGGCCGATATCGATAATCGGTCAAATGCTTAATATCGGCGCCGATAATCGGTCGACCCCTACTGGTTTCCCCCAAGGTTTTTTTCTCCATTCTGTCACCGATGGAGTTTTGGTTCCTTGCCGTGATATCACCGACTTGATTGCACAGATACTATTTAAAATGAACTGAGCTGGACGATGGCATCACTGAATTCAATAATGAAATGCCTTTAACTGAAAATTAAGTAGGTACATCTAAGAAAATTAGAATATGGGGGAAAAGTTATTTATTTATTGTAACTTATTTCAGAAAGTGATACTTTCATATATTTTAGATTCATTACATGTAAAGTAAAACACTTCAAAAGTTTTTTTTTTTTTTTGATGATTAGAGCTTTCAGCTAAAGAAAGTCAAAAATCAAAACTCAGCATCTCAAAATATTAGAATATTTACATATGAGTTTCAATAAATGACCATCCATACAGTATACCTTACAGTGAAAATTACTCCACTACAAGTTAAAAGTAACCAATTCCAAAACAACTTGAGTAAAAGTCTTAGAGTATCTGATTTTAACAGAAGAAAAGTATTTTCCTCATAATATACACTATAGGCTCAAATATGCACTATTCAGAGACATGGCAGTCAAAAACTGTAATGTTGTGGAAAAGCTGGGGAAAACAGGCAGAGGCAATGATCTATGTGCAGGTATTTCATGGAAAAACTTAAACAATTAGTTACATTTACTCCCTATACTTTACTCATCTGGCAGCACGAAATCACATCAATGATCCTGTCACATCAACAAAACTATAAATTTAAGAATAAAAGTTGTAGCTTGACAAGACATGTCTGTTCATAAAAAAGACAGATGATCAGGGATAGGCAGTATTTCATATGCATGTATTTGAAATATTGAAAAACAAAATACTATTTTGTTTTTAAATGACTTTTTGCATTTAAATGCATTTAAACGTATTAAATGTGTTTAAATACAACATACATTTGACTTTCTCTAAAGATATTTTAATACAAAATAGTATTTCAAATAAATTTACTCGAAATACTGCCCATGCCTGCAGGAAATCCGCCGGAATAAGGAAGTTGATTGGCATAGTACCTTATGTATTTTGAAAATTACTAAGATTAAAAGTATTTAGATGAAAAAAGGTATTTAAAAACAAAATAGTATTTTGTATTTAAAATACATGTTTGGGAAATCCTGCCCATCCTTGCAGATGAAATTCTGTTCTCTTTGAAATAAACATTACTGGTTTGCATCTTGAGACAAAACAATAGCACTGAAATATTTTAAGATACATCATTGCAAGTTATTTTCAGTTGAGCTAAAACATGCTTTTTAGTCTGGGACTAGCCTAAACCCTTTGTGAAACTGGGAAACAAAGACCTGACAGTAGCTGTAAACAAATCTTGATTTGACACCCAACTGAAAATCTCAGGTTTTTAGTGCCCCCATAAATCATAATCCATTATCATTGTTAAGTATTACAATTTATTTCACCATTTGAGTGCACATGAAAGGCAAATACATTATTCATTTAGACTCTGAATTACACAATATATATTTCAACCTACAAATATGCAAATACAGAGTAAGAATTGTAAGTATTTTACATACAGTACCTTTTTGTCTGTATCTTTATAAATGCACACTAAACAAAGGTTTGGGGTCTGTATTATAATTTTTTTTTTACTTTACTTTATTTGATTAAAAGTACAGTAAAAAAAAAAAAAACTTGTATTGCAATATTTTAAAAAACTTTCTATTTTAATATATTTCAAAATTTTCAGTAGCCATTACTTCAGTCTTTAGTCACATGATCCTTCAGAAATAATTATAATATGCTGATTTAAAAAAAAAAAAAAATTAAACACACACTGACCCCACACTTTCAAATGGTAGTGTATATTTGTATCTTCTCACAAGAGAATGAAAAAAATATTCACTGCTTGTAAATTATCCTCAAAGAAGCTCTGTTTAAACCCAAAATCGCTGTGACTGTACAATATATCTAATTATTACAGTTTTCACTTAGGCTCAGTTGAGAAGTTAGTCTCAATGTGCACGTTTTGCTTAACACTGTGAGTAAATGTATGTAGTGGATTCTGAGCATTCCTCTCTTAGAACAAGTAATGCAGCTAGTCTGACGGGCCTTGACTCTTTCAACATAAAACAGGTTAACCCGGCTACACTGCTATCTGTTTCCATACATGTTTGTCTGCCAGGCTCTTTATGTTTATACCTCAATAGTTTCGGTTTCATGGTGGCAGCATTAGTGGAAGTCAAGTGACACCTAACCACAATTATGATGGCATACAGTTTGCACATGGCAGCTAATACAGATTTGGGTATGCCTCCACAGAATGATTGAAAAAATGCAAAAAGGAAATAACCAAGAAGGCTCAGAATATATTTTTGATTCAAAGTTGAATTGTGTTGTGAATTGTGCAAAATCTTTGTCAATAGAATTAATAGAACTGCATAAATTATGACTGTGTGCAAACTGGTTACAGTTTTTTTGGTATTTGGTTCATTTTATACTAAAATAGCATCTCAGGCTTGCTCGTCAAATCCCTGCTCTTGGCTCATTTGCAGTTACATCAAATTTGTAAGCAGCAGTGTCTTTTAGTAGCGGTTTGCGTCATCGTAAGAGCTTTGATCTACATCAAAGAAGTCCTCGAGTTTCCACTGCAGAGTTTCAAAGGTGGGTCTGTCTGCAGGGGACTCCTTCCAGCATTCAGACATGATGTCATACAAATATTTTGGGCATTTAAGAGGGCATGGCATCCTGTAGCCTTTGGGCAACTGTTGTACCACCTGAAAGTTTGTCATGGCTGGAGAAAAAGTGAAAAGCAACATTAAAATCCTTCAATGCTTTGACCTGGTCAAAAATTACAGTAGCATACAGCAGTGGTTCTCAACTTGTGGGTCGAGATCCAAAAATGGGTTGCAAGTTTGTTCTGACCCTTGTACAAAATCGCACAAAAAATAGGAAATAGAATATAAATATAGAAAATAGAATATTAAATGCAGTTCCGTGACGAAGGGCTGCAGTTCATACTGGTATTAATACATTTTATATTTTGGTTTTAAAGAACCTTTATTTTTGTACAATAAACTTTTTTTTCTCTTTAGGAACCAGATTGTACATTGAACAAAAACTGGCCCAATATGGTAATATAGATTTCCTACTGAAACAGACGATTTAGGTCGGAAACACAGAAGGGATTTTTCCTTTATAAAAATAACCAGTAGCCTTTAGTTTGTCACACCATGACTTTCTACTTGCTACTTCTATTAGATTGTGCCCCTGAAGCCTAGAAAAATCATTGGTATTTTGGTCTATTTTTCTGTTTGAGAACGATGGGTACAATAAGCAAAATTATATATGAGAATGACGTACTTGGGTAAGGCATCTGTCCAAATGTCACAATTTCATACAGTAGGATCCCAAAAGACCAGACGTCAGATTTGATGGTGAATTTGTTCTCGTGTATGGCCTCAAGAGCAGTCCATTTCACTGGAAACTTGGTTCCTTCTCTGGCCTCATAAACATTCTCGTTTTCCATCTAAAGAAACCATGCAGTGAGAGTGTTAAAAGTATAGTTTTTGTATTTTTAGCCAAAATCAGTGTATACAATATAGCTAGTGGTTCTCAACTCTCGTTGGCTTCAGAACATCAAGTGGTTAATCAAGATGAAATAATACAATGTACAGGTTTAATATTATTACAATCAATTGAATAGACCCAACAGCATACAAATGTATTGATATGACAAAGACTGAATATAGAAATGGTCAATTTTGTAAATTAATAAATGTAAATAAAGATAAACTATGGACCGAGTATTTAAAAGATTGACCGAATACACACAACCTTTGATTTTGCTAAGATTATTTGCTTTACTATGTGTTTAGTTTACCATTTGCATTTACTGTTGACACTATTGTGACAGATCTTTGACTCATTTTTGGATAGCGACCCATTTGAGAACCACTGCTCCATAGGCAAATTCCTTTTTATAAAACTGAGCATATTTCTTACCTGAAATACTCGTGCCAAGCCAAAGTCGGCCACCTTACACACATTGTTATCTTCCACCAGAACATTTCGGGCCGCAAGATCTCTGTGAATGTAGTTCTGCAACTCAAGGTATGCCATGCCTGCTGCCACTTGGGATCCCATTTCTACCTGATCAGACATTTGTAGAGAAGCACCTCTGTCTTCTGTATGAGAGAGAATATAGGGAATAAATATAATTAACACTCAAGATGTTTTGTTATCAGGATCCGAATCAGAATGAGCTTTATTGTCAGGTATGTTTACACATACAAGGACATTTTTTTAGTGACAGATGCTCCACAGTGCAACAGAAAGCACTACAGAATAAAAAATTGAATAATTAAACTTTTTACATTTTAAACTTTTAAAATCCACATATGGAATTTTAAACACAAAATATGCTGATTAAAGAAATGTCTTCCTTTTAAAAATCCTATTTATTACTAATGAATCTCATGAAATCTTAATGATGGTATCCCAGACTTTTCCCTTGCCTCTGTGTTAAAACTAATGTGTAAATCTTTCTGATTTTATTAAAGATCATATTATTATTTTTTATTTGTTGCAGCCCCCAAGAAGCTAATGCATTTTTATGATCCCTCTTATTTTGTTCAGCAAAGTGCACTGTACTGTATATTAACCTTTACTGTAATGAACACAGTGGCATGATACCTGCTACTAAGTGCATTTATGACTGACTTTTAAAATGTGGCAATAAGGAAGCATAGCCTGTGTAAACAAGGCTCTCTCCCTCCCTCTCTCCATCTCTTTTTGTCCTTGTCCTGAAATGACCCATTATACAGTCAAAGCAGTGCTTTACAGTAATTTTATCGCAGGTAGTTAAGCTTTTCAGAGGCTGATTTCCCAGAAAAGCCTCTGTGGTCATATTAAAACATTGTTTGTGAGTGTCCTGGCCAGTCACACACACAAATCATTGTGTTGTTTAAGTTTTGGAAGTTATTGTCTGATCACTGGCAGTATTAAAAAAACACCTGTTCTAACAAACAGTGCGCCTTGTTATTTTAATAATGGTAATACAAACTTGTCATTAAATGTAATACCCATTATAATTAATAATTCTCCCATATAATCAATATCACAGCAGCTGCAATTAACTAATTATGACCACTTTTAATTTCAACCTTTCCTTTTGGTCTGCTCCAGTTATATCACTTTCGTGTGTTGCTTGTTTTGAATGTGTACTGTACAAGTTGCCCTACATAAAATAAGTATTTGAATGTAAATTCTGTTTATCAAAATGAACAATAGTTACAATATGAAAGGAAATACCTGACATAAGTGTTTGAGATTTGCGGGTGTGTCTTACTTTGCAGATATTCTAGAAGGCTCCCATGGCTCATGAGCTCTGTGATAATGTAGATGGGCTCTTCTGTAGTGCAGACAGCATAGAGCTGGATCAGTTTGGGGTGACGGAGTTTCTTCATGATCTGAGCTTCTCGTAGGAAGTCTTTTGGATCCATAGTTCCTATCACACAGACAACAGATGTACAGTATAGTATGCCATGTGCATGTATGTTTGGAGATGTATATGTGCATCCATCTTGTCTCTGTTTGTGTGTGTACCTGCTTTGAGTGTTTTGACAGCGACTGCTGTGCTGTCATTCCATATGCCTTCATAAACCTCACCAAACTGCCCTGCTCCCAACTTCTTCAACAGTTTTAGAGAGGAACGCTCGATCTCCCACTGATCCACAGTGTTGTAAGATAGACCATGTGTCTCTGGAGCCATTGTCTAAATCCCACGTGCACAAAAAAGCAAAGAAATATGCATTGGATTGAATATTTGATAATATCCTGTACAATTCTGTGGAATGTTATTTTAATCGTTCTGCAGTCAAATATTTTCGTATAATTTCACCATTGTCTCACATTCTTTTAACATATTATTTTATTTATTTAGATATTAAGTGAGATAAAGTACAGTCAGCCAATTATTGTTCTGTAATTAACCCTTAATAGTTTTTAGTTTTTTATTATTATTCATAAAATTGATTGATGTAATGGTAAATGTTACACACTTTTTTGCAGGGTTCTGCCAAAGGAACACAGAGGCCATCCTCATTTTCGGAGTAGTGCTCCACTAGTTCTTTCAGTGTGAAGAAACTACGAATCCTTGACACGAAGTAGCTACCATTATCCTGCTTCCTGATCTTATAATGCTTCACTTTTCCGTTGTCCAGCACTGCAATACAGACAGAAAGCACATCAATGACCTCAATCATAATGAAAGATGGGCTGATAAGTAAGAAAACGTCCCTTTTACACCATTGAGCAGCAACAGTACTACTAAAATTTCCATTAGAATGTGGTTTGGCTTGGTATGGTACGATTGCAAACCATGCACAGAAATCTCATCAGGTTTAACAAATGGTAACCTGGACAGGAGAACAACACTGAAACAAAATGGAAAACTGAAAAATGCTTCTTTTGGTGATCTAAATAATCAGATTTTATTTTATATAACAGATTAAAACAAAATATATTAGGTTACACCAAACTAAATTTAAGAGTTAGATCAGGTAATAATAGCTCTTTAATGTAACAGTTGCAGGTTAACACTTTTTACAGAGGATCGGTACATAAATACTGTGGGGGGTGTGCGATTTGTATCATCTTACATTTTATACACAATATTGTCTGTTTGTGTTCTACTTTGCCAATAAAAAATCCAATCAAAGCCACAATAAAACTGGTGCAACTGGTGATGTTTTTTTCCTGAATGAATCAGAGTTTTTTTTAAATCGATGATTCAAAGACTGAATGAATAGACATGAAAATGAAACATTTGTGGGATTTTTGTTTTAATCACAAATCAATTTTAATTTTTTATACCAAACTTTATATAAAGATGATTTTCAACTATGGTATGAAAGATAATTTTCAAAAAGCATTTTTCTTTATGCAAAATGTATGTAAAATGGCCATACATTTGTTTTTCCATTATATGCAATGTATCTATAAACTGTATTTAATTTGAATATCAATGTGTTTTGGGGGCAACATGGAATGAACAAATAAGTGCAATAATGGGAGTAATAATTATTAAGATTTTCATAATAATATCTAATATTTAATAGGAATATCAATAAATGTTTTTTACTCTAATAATTTGTTCTGTCTCCCAAAATAAACATGCTTTAAGTCCTGCTGCCCTCTACAGTGGACATGTATGAAATCGATGTCCTGTTTCATAACAGAACATTTTCCTGAGATGTTGATGTATGACAAACAATTTGAAAATTAGTCAGATTTAAATGATAATTTCAAAACATTATCATATTTCCATAAGTTGTTACACTTGATCACTAAATTAATGTCAGCCATTTTTAAAGACCAAGGAGAGGGAGTATTCTTGGTGAAACATCCAATCATTTGGTATCTCTGACAAGCCCTGAATGTGCTCTGTACAGAACATCCAGACTTAACACCGTGACATGTAATATCTCAGAGAAATTGCTAAAATATAATGTCCTCTACAGAGAACAAAACTCCATAGCTGGTAGTCAGGAGGATACAAACCACCTGTAGTCTACTTCTTTGAAATGGTCTCTTTTACTGCCACTTCCTGAGATTGACCCACAGCATAAGATTTTGAATTCATCCTTTACTAATTGTATCTGAGAACAAAGCACAACATTTCGAAAAATAGAGCCAATATTTCATTGCTGGACTGAGGAATTAGGCTGAGTCTGTTTTTTGTGTGTTTTAAAGGTGCTTCACAGTGATGCAATATAACACCAATGTTTGGTTCCACAAAGAACCATTCAGTCAAATGTAACCATCTCTTTGTTACCTGTTTATAATCTGAAGAAGATTATAGGTTCTTCAGATGTTAAAGGTTCAATTTAAACAGAAAGGTTCTTCTGTGGCATCATGAAGCACCTTTATTTTTAAGAGTGTAGAGACTGATCTGTGATAAGGGAGTGTCACTGAAAGCTCAGGGTACAGTCTAGTGTTAATGAGCTGGTGAGTAATCAACTACTCTCAGTCACATGCTTGCTGACGACGTTGACTTTCGTTGAAACCAGGCACCCTGGCCAGTCCTAATGAAGAGTTTAACCCTTGTGATCTTCAAATGTCAATCATGACTCAAAGACTCTGGAATGAGTAAACATATGTTTATCTTTCTTGTTACTAATCAGGAAGCAGATGCTCTGGCCAGATTAACTTCAGTTGTGCTTTTGATGACAGCTAAATGTAACGTCACATCCGCATTTTAGCATGTAAATCACTGACTGAAGAAACTCTCATATTGGTAAGATGAGCTGAAAATAATAATAAACAAATGATAATGAGTCCTTACATAGCCAGAAAACATTTGTGCTTTAGCTCTGGTCTTTAAATCATGGAAGATTGTATGGGGCTATTAACACTTGGTCAGTTCATGCGTTTATTCTGATTGGATAGTTATCCGACCCTGAAAAGACCAGGTGTAAATGCCCTCCGAATAAGACCTTTTTATAGACTTTTATTTTTAGGCCTGTTCTATTTATTTATTTGCTTTATTTGATGTCAGATGTACCTGAGAGTGAGAGCTCCCCTGTTTGGCTTTCGCAGTTCCTGATTAGAAAAGCTCCAATCTTGTTCTCTTGAGACATCAACATCTTCTCGGCCTCCAAGCGTTTTGTTTCTGGAAAATACCATCTGCAGTGGAAGAGTATCACAATGTTATGTGATCTAAAAACAAACAGCGGTCGATTTTAAAATATTAATAAAATACAACAGATTCATAAAATAGCACAAACCAAAATCATTGATCATTTAGAAATAATGAGAAAATAGTATTTTTTTTACTTCGAGGACTGTGTCAAAGCATCACTTGCTAATGCAATACTAAAACTAATACAATATTTAGCCAATTATTTGTTTCATAAGTCACTTTTCTTCTGTTGTTTAAAGCATTTACAAAGTGGTCACTTTTCCTATTTATCGTATCTCATGTTAAGAATTTTGCATATTGTTGGGCCAATTCATGATAATGTTAATACATTTCGGTGTTTGTTTGTTTTTGCTTTTAAATATTCAAATTTACTTCTGTAGAATTTAGTTATGTGTTGTATACTCCTTCATTCCCAGTTAAATATCATGGGTTTTGTACTTCTGAGGCAAAATCAGTTGAGAACCACCGGTAATCTAGGGTCCAGGTCTGCATTCCAATTGAGTATGTACAAACTAGTGCTGTCAAATGATTAATCGCATACAAAATACAAGTTTTTGTTTGCATAATGTATGTGTGTGTTCTGTGTATATTTAGTATGTAGGCTATGTATAAATACATACACATACAGTATATATTTTGAAAATATTTACAAGTCTATATTTATATACATATAATTTATATTATAAATAAATGTATTTAATATATAAAAATAACATTTTTTTATATATATATATATATATATATATATACATGCATGTGTGTGTATTTATACACATAATAAATACACACAGTACACAATACATGCATATATTATGTAAACAAAAACTTTACTTTTGGATGCGATGAATCGTTTGACAGCACTAGTACAAATAAAGTCAATGAAATTCTTATATAATAAACTAAGCTTTGCCTGACTCAATGTTTATGACTGTTGTAACATACACAAAACTTATGCAGGTGCCTTGTGTCCAATAGATTGTGTCTAAATCTTCCAACACAGAGATAATACATGTACAGCTGAAGATCTGCTGTCATACATCAGCAAAACAATTAACTGGAATCAAGTCTTGTCAAATGGCTACAAAACATTCACACTCAAGCACATTATGTGACTGGTGACAGACCTGGAAAAACTGGAAAGTTATCTAGCAAAATCTAGTCAGAAACTATTTAGCATGCCAAAGTGACACAAAGCATAGCGATTTTATCACACTACGACATATTTAATATAACATGTCATATGTCACTTTAATTTATCACATTCATATTAGAATAATAAAAAACGATTTTTTTTATTTTTGAAGAAGAATAAAAGAGTGATTAATTTTATACTTTTGCACTATGCACTTTTAATCGATTTATGACACCTACAGTGCACAAAGCCTAGGAATCATTAACAGGTTTAACATTCTAGTACTTCCTGGTTGACTACTGAACATTAACCAGCTTCCCTTAAGAAACAACAGACAATACAGAAACAGAATCTGTTGCCAGCTGCTGCCAGGAATCCTCATAATATCCCTCTTGCTGAATGCAGAGGCTCACAATCAGGTTCTATGAGCGCAAAACAATACATTGCTATACATTACAATATGGGTTATGAAACTTCATTCAGTGGCAGTTACTGTGCTGGTGGTAGGCTTACATATACAAAAAACTATGAATAATATCGTCTTATGTGTTGACTATCTGTGACCTGGTCATAAATGACTATCTGAGAACACGGGCTCTGGTAAAAATCTTTTTTTACGCTTAGGTTGAGAAAAACGATGATGCTGGAAGGCAGGAGATCATTCTGACCACAACTCATTTGGGGAAATCCCTCCTACCAAACCACACATATGATCCCCTGTTCCCAATTAATCCCATCTTCAAACATTAATTGCATACCATCTTGTACTCAGAGCCGTAGCTGGGGTTTAAAGGGTTGTACCAGTGGGCCCTGTTTAAAATTGTTTAATTTTTATTTTCTATGTTCTATTTATTTATTTGTGCTATTTACACAATGTTGAAGTTTTTTTTTAGGTTTGTCAGTGTCCAAGTACAGAAAGTAAACAATTAAATGTAAAATAGCACTGCATATTCTTCACTGTGAAAATTACATATACAGTCAAACTCAAATGTATTCACACACATTTCTCATCACAGTTAATTTGCTATAGTTTAGAAAATGGTAATAAAATATGACAAGAACTCAAAGTTAAACTGTGTCAGAACAAATTCATCTTGATAATGTAAAACTTTGATCTTGATAACTTTGATAGAAAGATGTAATGGATTACAATAAACCAAAAATTCAGACAACTGTTAGTATAACAATATTTACACAACTATCAATGCTTTGTTGAACAATTACCAAACAATGCTTCATTTTGTACAGTCTGTAAAAAGGTTGTATTAGCAATTATACAATGGGCTCAGCCGTGGGCCCCTATAATCGTCCCCAACTTTTACCCCACTATACGGCCCTGCTTGTTGTGATACATGAAAATACTTTGCTTACAGATAAAGTGCCACAAACTTACGGTTCAGCGTCGAGGCTTTCTACTAATGCAACATAATTAGCAGGAATGTAGCCCTTTTTGTTCGCTGAAACCCCGGTGATTCCTCTCGCGTACCACCAGTCTTCCTCTTTCGTGAGTGGCTCCAGTTTATCCCCTGCGTTAAAAGTCAAATCATGCTCCGTGCGCGCCGTGTAGTCGTACAGCGCGATGTAAACGTAGCCGGGTTTCTCCACAGGTGTCGGAGGTAACTCTCTGCTTGGCGGCTGTGTACAGTCATTAGTTAACACTACTATATTCCGTTTCTTGATGTTAGGTGAGGTACTGTTCGCCGGGTCTCTGAAACACGGGAACGTACTTTGACAGCACAATGTAAACCTCTCTCTGAAGTCTTCCATCGTGAAGTTATTCACCATTCCCTTGTGTATATCAAGTTAAATTGAAGCAGTTTATCGCATTTCAATTTTCCATAGGGTTTATTTCATTCCAGTAAATGTTGCGTGAACCCGAGACGAAGCGTGTCGTCCATTCTGTGAGCGAGTGAAAAACCCCTTGGACAGGTGACACGAGATAGCACGGTCCTGTCGACAGTAAAGCAGACGATTTATTGCTTTCCTGGTCACATTCCCCTGACAAAGTTCAAGATCATTCTCCGCTCCTCGGTCCCGTCCGAAAAAAAACGTATCTTAAGTTTGAAGTAAATCCCTGAGAATGCTGAATGTCTTATAATAAGCTTATAGGTGAGCTAACAGAAATCGCCCTTCAATGAACAGATACTGGATTCTGAGACAGGTTGTTTCTTCAATACGCCCTCAGGTCAGGACTAGTGGCCACATATTACGCAATGACTAGTTACCAATTTATACAACTTACCTGTAAAAATGGGTAGCCTACTATGCCTTTATTACTCAGTAAACCCCAGTACACTGATTTGTTTTTAGTACCATTACCCCTGAGGTGGGGCAATCTTAATAGAATTGTCATTCTTCCCCCATACTTAAGCAGGATTTGCCCTCTTTGGTTTCATTAATTCTTATACAAAATCAAATTAAATGCTGTTACATTTTTCAAAAGAAATTAATGTAGCTTCCCTAAAACGTTTTTTTTTTAAGTCAGCATTATGGTGCATATTGTTACCTTTAGGCTAGTGGAACATCATATATATTAATCGGAACTGTTTTCCTACCAGTGTAATGCTTGTTTGTTTTACAAGAAATCACAGTTATTATGTGTTACATAAGTAATATGAATGGGTTGCTTTTCAAACTGATCTGACTTTATATTTTATCCTTGACATTTGATCCACAAATGCAATTTTGTATTTTTATTGAAAGTTGTATTAAAAAAGTAACAGTAGGCCTATAATAAACATCATACTATTGATGAGGTTAATATGATAACTCAAAGATAAAATCTTGCAAATTAATCTTGCAATTAATTGTCACGCAAATACATTAACATTTAGCATGTCAAACACAACAATATATGAAATTAGATAACAAACCAAAGCAAATGCATAATTTATTTATGCCACAATCCACTCTTGGAATCAGTATTAGGTCTACTTGTGACAGAGAATGCAGATGTCACAGATAAATAATAAATAATTTGTTACATTTATATAGCGCTTTTCTAGACACTCAAAGCGCTTTACATAGTAAGGGGGCTATCTCCTCATCCACCACCAATGTGCAGCATCCACCTGGATGATGCGACGGCAGCCATAATGCGCCTGAACGCCCACCACACACCAGCTTATTGGTGGAGAGGAGACAGAGTGATGAAGCCAATCAGTGTATGGGGATGATTAGGAGGCCATGATGGTCAGAGGCCAGTGGACTAGTTAGATCAGCCAGGCTCATTCACTTCCTAATCACAGTGCACACCCTTGCCTGATTTCGGATTGAACACATCTGCACCTCATGAGCACCCTCATCAGGACTGCTTTAAAAGTACACACCTCACGTCACGCCACTGTCCAGTCTTGTTTGATGTAAGGATGGTGAAATGAAGCCTCATGGAACTATGAGGCTTTCCTCTGGTCTAACTGGATCGAGAAAAGATTCGAAGTCGCAGAGTATCGATTACGGTGTCATCTAGTGGATCATAAAATGTACAACAGCCGTGATGAAGTTTCACTGGATGAAATACCCACTTCATTGATGCCATTTTACTCTGTAGTGCACAAATAAAAAAAAACATATGCTTATTATATTTTATGTACCATAATGTGTTAACGCATGGTAATATGAGTCAATATTAGTCAATGTATTACAATAAAATACTGTTTAATCGTGTTGTGGGTGCCCACAGTAAGTGAGAAATTGTTGAATTATTATAACAAAAAAACCTGTATATGACATGTAATTGACTTAAAACTATCTGTATAGTAATAACATTGTCTGTATTATCAAAGAATTCATGGATTATGTGCTTATTAAATGTGCTTGTGTAATTGGGAGAAAAAGAATGTGGGCACAAAAAGGAGCTATTTTACTTGTTTTTTTTTATTGAGAAATACAAAAATGTGTTGACACTGTTAGGGCAGAGCCTGTTTCTCCTCTTGCACAATACTTCCCCTCCCTTTGAGAACACACTTCTCACATGGCACAGAGGAGGCTGGTGTACACAAAATAAAAGCAAATAAAGAAAATAGTAAGAACATTCAGCTGCATAATTTATTCATGCCGCAATGCATTCTGGGAGTTTTGTACTGGCACCCAGCATGCTTTGCGGCATGAATTGTTTTTTTATTATTGATTGTCACCATTGTTGAGGTTCATGTGCTGATTTTTGATGTCTGTGTGTCTAAATTGTGTTAAAGCTCTGAAGGTTTTATGCATAAAATATTTTTAAATTCCTTCATAATAGTTTGTCAACTTATGTTAAACAGTGATATTACTATCATAAAGATATGAAATTAATTTCAAAGCACCAATATCATTTGATAATAACTGCAATCAGTTAAACAGATCATTAGTTGATGAAGATCATCAACAATTAATCAAAACTACTTAATTATAATTTCTTTTGGCTTTTCTTGTCATAACAAACGTGCGTCACAAACATAGTTATAACACCCAAAAATAAAACTACATTAAGGAGTCAAGGGTCAAGAGCATAACTAAAGCAAACACCGATCACCAAAAATGGTGAGGTCAAACAATACATTTGCAATAAAATATAAACCTCTGTTAATTCATAGATATGTGACAGAAATGAAGTCAATCTGGTTAGTAATAAGTGGAGATGGTAATGCTGTTTGTGGAGTTGTTTAATCATCCTCTGCTGTTTTATTTCAGTTGATTTCATTTAAGGCTGTGGCTGTATGTCAGTTGTAGTTTTGTTTCTGGTCCTTTCCTTTAGTGATTGTGTTTGTTAACAGCAGGTGTTCATCAGTGTCTGAATTCACTCATATATTCTCAATCACTCTGTCTAGTGGACTATATAGTGAACTAATGTAGGGACTAATGAATGAGGGTGTATGGGTGTGGTTTCAGACACAGTCTATGAGTGTTGACTCTGAGGCTATTTTCTCGAAAACAAAGGTTAGATCTATTACAGTTATTCACTATATATAGTAAGGAAACTTACTGTTAATCATTTAACAGGTTTTTACTGTGGCATTTTTACAGCCTTTTACCGTTAAAATCACAATAGTTTTTTACAGTGTACGCACACAGACAGCCGTATCTACACTGCGCCAATGCTACATTGAGCTCTCTTCTGCTTTTTTGTGCATGGATGAATAAATACAGACAAAATTACATCAAAATGTGGATTTTGGCGAATATTTTAGTAAACACAGTTGTTTAGGCAAATGTCTTAACATAAACAGTTGAGAAAGAAAAGGCATGTGTATCAGTATATTAAATCCGTGCTTTCGTTTTTTAAATAAAAGCAAACTAATAATACATCTAATGCTGTCAAAGAAAAAGACAAGTGCTCACTGCTCCTGACTAAATAACCTTTGTAACATCAAAAATTATTAATCTATATTTAATTTATACAGTGAACATTATGCTGTTATTTTACAGTTGAGTATTACATTTCTGTAGCGAACCTGAACATTTCTTTTAGACTTAGCCGAACAACCTGTAAAGCACTATTTGTTAAGAGTTGTGTCTTTGTTCTATTGTATTTGTTTTCTGCTATTGCTTGTAATTTGGTTATCGGTTGAAAAGATTTTTAGCACTAATCCCACAGGAGCAGCCATAATTGTTTTTCCAATTGTTTTCTTTTTCTTAATTATATATATATAAAAAAAAAAAAAAAATTTGCACTATTTTTTTTGTTGTGAATGAGACACAGGGTGTGAACATTTCAGATAAATATACATGCTATATATTTTGGTTGCATTTGTGAGTTAAAATATAATTTAAATAGGTATGCAATATAATTAAATTGCTTTCAAATATATATATATATATATATATATATATATATATAATATCATTAAAATGCATTTAAATAGGTATATAATATCATATCGATATTCCTGTATCGAATCGAATTGTGTAATTATTTGAGGTATCGGCAAATATCGTATCGCTGGGTATGAGAATTGATATCATATATAGTATTGTGACGAACCATCCGATTTACACCCCTATATATCGAAACACCCCTACATATCTTTTTTGAAATCTTCAATAAATAAGGGAGGAACAAACACCACTTTAATTTACAGCCCGCACATGTCGTATTTACCCTGTAACTACACAGAATAAGGGAGGAGCAAGCACCTTTTTAATTTACAGACCGCACATGTCGTATTTACCATGTAACTACACGGAATAAGGGAGGAACAAGCACCACTTTAATTTACAGCCTGAAAATGTCGTATTTACCCTGTAACTACACGGAATAAGGGAGGAACAAGCACCACTTTAATTTACAGCCCGCACATGTCGTATTTACCCTGTAACTACACAGAATAAGGGAGGAGCAAGCACCTTTTTAATTTACAGCCCGCACATGTCGTATTTACCCTGTAACTACACGGAATAAGGGAGCAAATCCAAGATGGCGGCACGTCTATGTCTGTGTGTAAACTTGTCTTAGTTTTTATGTTAGTTTGTTGCTTTTTAACTTCGGAGTTTGTTTTATGTTACTGAAGCGAATAAGAATTTTTATCTCTGTGAGTGGATCTTCCCTGCGATTATTTGCTGACCGCGTGTGGACCAGCGAAAGGGAAGACGCTGGACATTGAGTTAAAAGGATTAAGCCCTCCTCTTTTAAAGGAAAGTGCTCATTTCACACTGTAACACAAGTGGTCCACTAGCAAGTCCACTATCACTTTGGCATATTTCTAATTGTTGATTTTCTTCTGTCGGCTTTCTCCCTTCAGAGTGGGACGTGGTTTACTGGCCGTTTCTGCTGATCGCGTTTGGGCTCTGATATCGCTACTAAGAAAGGGAAGCGTTTTGTGGGAAAAGGGCGAGTTGGAGTGCCCTTGCAAGACTACGCATCAGAAAGAAGGTTTCGTATTATCTTCTCGAGGTTGTCAAAACTGTCGGACTTTGTATGGACAATGATGTACGTTACTTCTAATTGCGTGGCCCTGGTTGCCATACTACTTCTTATACTCATCCAGGGAAACATCAGTTACAGGTATGACTCACTCCCCCCGTCACATCACAATATTCCTGTAAATTTAAAATTGACAAATTGGACAAGTGGTGTATACACAAACTTTCATGTTCTCTGGGACAGCCGATTGAAGTTGCTGCTTTCAAATTTTGTGAATGAGGACTCTATAATGTCTGTTCAAACAAAAAGAGAACCCAGCATTTTTAACCATTTCACTTGTTCAAATTCATCTGACAGAAATGTAAATGAAACAGTAAGGCGATGGAGTTTTGTAATTCTTATGTGATTATTATCAGGAAATGTTTTACCAAATCCTGGTCCTTATAATGATGCTGCTATGATTTTTAAGGTTCCTGCCGATCTTATATCCAGATCAGGTCTGGGTTTTATTCATATGAATGTGAGAAGTCTGCTTCCCAAGATGGATTTAGAGCATATCTGGGCAAAAAATACAAGCGCTGACGTTATAGTAATATCTGAAACATGGCTTAATAAAACGGTTCTATAAAGCCATATGTATTGATGGTTATACTGTTTACAGGACTGACAGACCAAAAAGGGGAGGGGGGGTAGCAGTTTATGTTAAGGATAGATTTGAAGTTACTGTGTTACTTTCTGAGTCAGTAGTTAAACAATATGAATTATTAGCTTTAAACCTTATTGTTTCCAAGACCTTACATCTTACAGTAGTTGGCTGCTACAGACCTCCATCAGCTAGTAATGATGCCATTTCCTCTCTGATGCACTCGGTGACTTCCTTGAATTACAAAGAGCTGGTCCTTCTGGGTGATTTTAATGTGAATTGGCTGCAGTCGGCATCTGATGGTTTTAAAGCAATCTGTGATACTCTTAATCTCTTTTAGTTAGTTGACTCACATACTAGACCTAACTTAAAGGATAGTAAAAAGTCCACATTAATTGATCTCATTTTTAGTAATGCTCCCCATAAGTACTCTTTAGCTTCTGTATATGCTAATGATGTTAGTGATCACTGTGTCGTTGCCATAGTCAGAGATACCAAATTACCTAAGCATAAACCACGTATTATTACTAGACGATGTTTGCGATTATGTTTACTAGACAATTATTACTAGACATTTTAATGAACAAGGTTTTCTTCTTGACGTAGCACTTTACAATTGGGATAGGATCTTTCTTATCCCCGATGTTGAGTCTGCCTGGATATATTTCTATGATGGTTTTATATCAATCATCAATAGGCATGCACCTTTTAAAAAATTCTGTGTTAAAGGTAGGGACAATCCCTGGTTTTCTGAAGCCCTATCTGTTCTTATTCGAGAGCGTGACGTTGCTTGGGCAAAAGCTAGACAATTTGACTTAAGCTCTGACTGGATTTATTTTAGGCAGCTTTGGAATAAATGTACAGTCGCTATTAGAAAGGCTAAGGCTGATTATTTCATTGCAAATTATACTCTTAATGTTAATAATCCAAAGAAATTTTGGCAAAACATAAAGTTGATAACAGGTAGTAAAAACACCTCTAGTTTTCCTTCATGTGTAAATATGGATTCCACTAGCATATCTGATAAAGAACAAATGCTTAATTGTTTTAATAAGCATTTTGTTGCCTCCGGGTTTTTATTTGAATCACAAAATTTAGCATGTTGTGATTCTGATTTTACTAATGCAGAAATCTGTTTAAACAAGGATGAATTTAGATTTAAACAAATTAAGAATTCTGACGTTTATAAAGCACTCAAATTACTTGACACAAACAAATTACCAGGCCCTGATTGTGTGGAATCTGTTTATTTGAAATTAGCAACAGACTTTATTACATCTCCTCTGACTTATATTTTTAATCTATCATTAATTACCGGTGTTATTCCGGAAATCAGGAAATCTGCTTTTGTTGTTCCTCTATTAAAAGGGGGAGATTCTACTATATTAGATAATTACAGACCAATGTCAAAGCTCTGTGTTTTATCAAAGATCTCAGAAAGCCTTATCAGTGAACAGTTGACATATTATTTGAACATAAACAAAGTGTTATCCATTAATCAATCTGGGTTTCGTAAAAAACACAGTACTACAACAGCTGCATTGAAAGTTCTAAATTATATTGTGGGCTCGATCGATAATGGTGATTTTTGTGCTTCCGTTTTTATTGACTTATCAAAGGCTTTTGACACAGAGGATCATGAAATATTGCTGCATAGATTAAAGAGTGTTGGTTTATCAAGTGATGTTATTCCCTGGTTTAAAAACTATTTAAGTGGAAGAACTCAGTGTGTACAAGCTGAGGGTAAACTATCTGATTCATTGCTGATTGCCAAAGGTGTTCCGCAAGGATCTGTGCTGGGTCCCCTTTTATTTGCCATTTATATAAACTGTCTTGATTACGACATTCAGGATGCCAACTTTCATTTCTATGCAGATGACTCAGTCATGTATTGTAGTGCTTCTTCTGGAAAACAAGCCCTTTATAAGCTCCAGTCAGCCTTTGATGTCATTCAATCCCGGATTTACAATCTAAAGCTTGTTCTGAATGTTGATAAAACTAAGTACAGGTGCTGGTCATATAATTAGAATATCATCAAAAAGTTGATTTATTTCACTAATTCCATTCAAAAAGTGAAACTTGTATAATGTATACATTCATTCCACACAGACTGATATATTTCAAGTGTTTATTTCTTTTAATTTTGATGATTATAAGTGACAACTAATGAAAACCGCAAATTCAGTATCTCAGAAAATTTGAATATTGTGAAAAAGAGGCTGGCTGTTCACAGAGCTCTGTGTCCAAGCACATTAATAGAGAGGCGAAGGGAAGGAAAAGATGTGGTAGAAAAAAAGTGTACAAGCAATAGGGATAACCGCACTCTGGAGAGGATTGTGAAACAAAACCCATTCAAAAATGTGGGGGAGATTCACAAAGAGTGGACTGCAGCTGGAGTCAGTGCTTCAAGAACCACTACGCACAGACGTATGCAAGAAATGGGTTTCAGCTGTCGCATTCCTTGTGTCAAGCCACTCTTGAACAACAGACAGCGTCAGAAGCGTCTCGCCTGGGCTAAAGACAAAAAGGACTGGACTGCTGCTGAGTGGTCCAAAGTTATGTTCTCTGATGAAAGTAAATTTTGCATTTCCTTTGGAAATCAGGGTCCCAGAGTCTGGAGGACGAGAGGAGAGGCACAGAATCCACGTTGCTTGAGGTCCAGTGTAAAGTTTCCACAGTCAGTGATGGTTTGGGGTGCCATGTCATCTGCTGGTGTTGGTCCACTGTGTTTTCTGAGGTCCAAGGTCAACACAGCCGTATACCAGGAAGTTTTAGAGCACTTCATGCTTCTTACTGCTGACCAACTTTATGGAGATGCAGATTTCATTTTCCAACAGGACTTGGCACCTGCACACAGTGCCAAAGCTACCAGTACCTGGTTTAAGGACCATGGTATCCCTGTTCTTAATTGGCCAGCAAACTCGCCTGACCTTAACCCCATAGAAAATCTATGGGGTATTGTGAAGAGGAAGATGCGATATGCCAGACCTAACAATGCAGAAGAGCTGAAGGCCACTATCAGAGCAACCTGGGCTCTCATAACACCTGAGCAGTGCCACAGACTGATCGACTCAATGCCATGCCGCATTGCTGCAGTAATTCAGGCAAAAGGAGCCCCAACTAAGTATTGAGTGCTGTATGTAACCCCTAGGGAAAAGAAAAAACATATATAGATTATAAAGAAATAGTAAACTATATTGGGGTTACTAAAAACACAAAAGTTGATTTTAAAATGAAGTTCTTTACTATTATATTGAAAGGTTAAGTATTCAGTATTCAGTGCTCAATTTAAAGTACATTTTATTTCATTGTTTTATATCATGGATGTAATAAAATGCATGCTTGTTAAGTTTTCTGTCATTTGTTAATTTTCTCTGACGGTAAAGATGCATGTGAAATATGGAGTGTTGCCTTTAAGAAAAACGTGAGGAACGCAGTGTTGACCAATCAGGTGAAGACAACGTGAGCAGCGTGATGACGAAAGGATCGAGATGCGAGAGGAAGGAGATGAGAAAACACGGACAGATCGGTGGAGACATTTTGAGATAAAATAAGAGAAACTGTATATTGAACTAAACGGAAAGTTTGGTAAAACGTTAATTTTTTTTGTGTTACAAGAGATTGAGAATTCATTGTTTTTGACGCGAAAGACGGCGAAGACATGGAGTTCATCATCACATAGATCAAGATGGCGAGTCACCCAATGAGTCTCGAACACTTATAAAACGCCGAAAGAAACGGGAAGGATCCGTTGCTCGAGTTTTCCCTGGACGGAGGAAAACAAAATCGCTGGAAAACGGAGCGAATTATTGTGAAACATTCCCTCTGTTTTATTGAGCAGGACACACAGATTTGAACTGTAATCAGTAAAAACTGATTGCATTTAATGAATCATTATTTTTGTTGTTTATTGACTGTAACGTTGTACCTACAAAGACAACGAGTTTAATTTTTGTTTTTGAAATGTAAATGTTTTTGTTTTGAGGGTTTATGTGAATGGAGCTGTTGATTTGAAGAAGCCAGTCAAATATAAAATCAAGGGTAATTCAAAGAGTCTAACCTTTACATTTAAGAGTCTAAATAGATAACGAAATAGGATCAGTTAGTTAAGTTTTATTATTGCTAAACTAATAAAACATTGCAGGACTATAAAAAATAAATAATAGATTCAAAACTTAGTACTAATCTAAAAATCAATTTAGATCTACCAAACAAAACTCTAGAAAACTAAAATAAAAGTAAATGGAGAAGGAAAAACTAAACCCTAAGTGAAAACGTTGTAGTGAAACAAAGAGACTTAAACACAAAGTTTAATTTGGTTTATGTAATTTTATTTATCCTCTTTTCATTGTGAATCAGTGAGTATTTCATTTATTTTCTTGTTTTCCCAGTGAGTATTTCATTTATTTTCTTGTTTTCCACACGTATGTTTCCTGAAACCAGAAAGCAGGTTAAACAGTTCATACATTCATTTTTTTATATAAACATTTCCATCATTATTCATACTTACCTTGTCTGTCTGTTCATTTATCTCTCCCATTTGGCTCCATAAGAACCTAGAGCACTGGTCTACTTTACCCTTAATATCTTTCACTCTAGATGCTACGTCATTGGTGGTGTCTATTGTGCTGAGGATTAGAGGGGAGGGGTTACAGTAGTGGTGAGCCAGCCAGGAGTCAATAAGTAGAGAGAGATACCCTGCTAAGAGAGAACAGGCAGGTATTAAAGAGACATTGCATGGTAAAGATGGAAGTCATTGAACAGGAGAATGTTAATGTAACACCATGTCAACCTGAAGACACACACAGAGAATTCAACAAAAACACAGACATTAATTATTCCTCAAAATCCCCCTCTCTGGAGAGAGTGAGATGGTTATCTGACCTAGGATACTAACTCCTCAAGGACAACGTCTCCAGGCGCGCCTCCATGTCTACATTCCAAGCGCATATTTCACTCCCTCCCTCTCATCCAGCACAAATCGCGCCCTTTACAAGGAAACAGACAAAGCAACGCGATCCACTAGAGGATTCCTGACATTTAGTACACTCACGACTATAAAAGAAAATACTATCTACACAAGAAATATATGGATTAATGTTGTACTCTTTTCTCATATGCTTGGGTAAATACGAATTACCTAAGGAATGTGGGATGACTTTCCTTCGTGTCTTAAGTGTGTAATAGGTGTGTGTGTGTGTGGTAAATGCGATGTTTGGTCTCTAAAAAAAGCTGGCATCATATGTAACAAATTATGTTGATGACCGTTAAACTTTAGCATCATGTGTGACTAAACATATATAAAATCTGTAAGTTTGTATCTTCCACGGAATTAATTAAATATTGGATCACTTGGACATCAACCCCAGAAAGCCTGGACATGGGCGGGGCTCCGCCCCATATGGACAATCGGATTCGACAAGCCGCCCGTGGGCAGGGCCAAGTTGGACTGTTGAAAACAACGCGCCAGTCGCAAAACGCTCTCTTGAAGCTCTTGAATCTCTGGACTCTCTGGAACTCCTCGAAGCTACGCTTCCCGCTTTCGCAACGGCGCCCTCCAACGCGCGACGGTCCGCTGGACGCTCGCCTCGGAACCAACCATCTGAAGAAGTCCAAGACCGTGCCAAAGCCGTAACATCACAGAGCAACGCGTGGAAACCCACGTGCGAGGACGAGCAGCGTTTTCCCCGAAGAAGCACGAACTGACCACGTGACACCCGAAACGAAGAACCGAGTCGACACGTTGAGCTCACGCGGAAAACGAAGCCAAAACATCCATCCTGCTTAAACCAACACAAGCAAGTAACAAACTAAGCATTCCTAATTCTGACTGAACTGGTAAAATTGATCTGAAGGCAGTAACAAAGCATACGCAGTTGTTCGTGATCTTTGCTGGTTCGTTATGAAATTATGAAGTTATGAAATAGGAAAGAATGTTATCCTTTCAACATTTAACCTCAAAACTTTCGTATGTGTGTGTATGTTGTGTGTATTACGTATGTTAGGATATTAGTATTGAAAATAAACCGTGTTTCGTTTTATAAAGAATTGTCTCTGGAATGTGTTTTTAAGTATTTTCATCCTTATTTGCCCAAAGATAGCGTTACCTAGCTCAAACTTGAGAAATTATTAATCTCGTTTTATTGTTACCGGGGCCACGGGGCAATAGAAGCGAGATTTAATAGATATACTGATGTAGTAATCGCTGGACGAGCACTCAAAGTATAAATCGTACGTTAAATATTAATATTACTTCGATCAAGCAATATTGAATATTTAATAAATAATTCCTGGAGCTGAAACAAGAGCTCCATATTAAACTGGCATTACATTAAGGTTCCAAATTCGCTTATTGTAAGTGGGATTACAGATACAGAGAGAGATGATGATCTTACTGAGCATCTCAGTAGATATGGGTGCATTAGTAGAATTGTCCGCATTGACAACCCCGAGTCTCCATATCACAAAAATGTGATAATTGAGTATGAAACTGGAAGGGCACTGAAGAGCTTAGAGCCTCAGTTGCCATTCACTTTTGAAAGCCCACACCAGGCTGACCTCAAATATGAGGTGAAAGCTTTGTCAAGTGTCTATGTCCCGATGGTCGCAAGCAGCGCCACCCAGGGTTATCTTGGGGAACTACAACGCATTGCCAAGCTCAGTGGCAGATCTTTTGCTGACCTTTTGAATGAGGAGCTCTCAAAGTGTAAAGATCCTGTCTCTCTGAATAACGATGAAACGACGCGAACTGCTCAAAGACAATTACCTGTAAATGCAATCCCTGTGATACAGACAGATTTTCCTCAAGTCAGTGCAGTTCAGGGGAACACATTGCCTCTAACCGATCCTTCCAGGGATGCTGCATTTATTCCATTGCCAAGAATGTCAGTACCTAATCTAAATCCTCCAGAGGTACAACGTGTTGTAGTCGAGCACATTGTGAAAAGTGTGGATGCTGCTTCCAATTTGCATGCTCCCTTTAAGCTGAGGTATTTTTCTGGAAAATCCCCCCGACCAGGTAATGAGGTAGATTATGATATGTGGCACAATAGTGTGGAACTGATGTTACAAGATCCTTCTTTTTCTGATCTAACCCGATCCAGAAAAATTCTTGACAGCCTTCTGCCTCCGGCTGCGGACATTGTCAGAAGCACTGGGTCCACACGCCACACCCAGAGCTTATATTGACCTTTTGGATTCCGCTTTTTGTTGAAGATGGCGATGAGCTGTTTGCCAGGTTCTTGAATACTCTGCAAGATGCAGGAGAGAAACCGTCCCAATACTTGCAGCGGTTGCAAGTAAAATTGATGCTGGCTATACAAAGAGGTGGTTTGTCCCTTAGTGAGGCTGATCGACACTTATTAAGACAGTTTTGTAGAGGATGTTGGAACAATGCCCTCATTTCAGAGTTCCAGCTAGAACAAAGGAAAACTGATCCCCCTCCTTTCTCAGAACTTTTACTGCTGTTGCGAACAGCAGAAGACAGACAAAGTACAAAAGAGCTGCGAAAGAGAAAGCATCTTGGCGCTTCCAAGCAGCGTGCTTCCTCTTACTCTTTATGTGTCTTCACAGATGAAGCAGTGACAACACAAGCTATTGTTTCCGATTTGAAGAAGCAGATCACAGAGCTTCAAAGCCAGGTTGAAAGCTTAAAGAAAGCTAAAGAACAGACTAAGGGTTCTCACGAGAATATGACTTGTAACTTGCAGAGGCAGGTAGTAGAGTTGCAAAGTCAGTTTGCTGCTGTTAAGCCAGCAAAGTCAGAAAAGGCTAAGTCTGCTGAAAAATTGAGCAAATCACAGTATGTGCAAACAAGCCTTGGTGAATTCTCCCAAAGTATTTCCCCAAAGCAAATAGGTAGACCAAAACCCTGGTACTGCTTTCAGTGTGGCGAGGATGGGCACATTGCTGCTTCATGCAATAATGTTGCAAATCCTGCCTTGGTAGCTTCTAAAAGAAAGCTCCTTAAAGAGAGGCAGTCAGTTTGGAAAACTGAAATGAGGTCATCCCGTCCTATTCCTTTAAAATAGAATCAGCTCCTGTTGTGGGACAAATGGGGGCTGTGAAATACATTTACATTTACATTACATTTAGTCATTTAGCAGACGCTTTTATCCAAAGCGACTTACAATTGGGGAGTACATAAAGCGATTAATCTTGAAGAGGTAAACATACAGAGGAAGTTCCAATAACACTAAGTCTCAAGCATTGTTCAAATAAGTACAAGCTAGCAAGGGAAGGAGAGAAAGATAAAGAGAAAGATGAAGATTTTGAAAAAGTGAAAGAATATTTTTTTTTTTTTTTTTTTTTTTTATGTAGTCAAGTAGAGTTGAAAGAGATGAGTTTTCAGTTGTTGCTTGAAAATTGACAGGGATCCAGCATTCCGGATGGGGATGGGAAGATCATTCCACCGGCCAGGAACGGTGAAAGAGAATGTTCTGGAGAGTGATTTTGAGCCTCTCTGTGATGGTACCACGAGGCGTCGCTCACTAGCAGATCTCAGACTTCTGGAGGGGATGTAAATTTGTAATAGTGAGTGGAAGTAGGTGGGTGCTGAGCCTGTGGTTGTTCTATATGCAAGCATCAGTGTCTTGAACTGGATGCGAGCTGCAACTGGTAGCCAGTGCAAGGAGACAAAGAGAGGAGTAACATGGGCTCTTTTGGGCTCGTTGAAGACCAGTCGTGCTGCTGCATTCTGAATCATTTGTAGAGGTTTGATTGTGTTTGATGAAAGTCCAGCTAGAAGAGCATTGCAGTAGTCCAGTCTAGAAATGACAAGGGCCTGGACAAGAAGTTGTGCAGCATGCTCTGTCAGAAAGGGCCTGATCTTTCTGATGTTGTGTAGTGCAAACCTGCAAGATCGAGCAGTCTTTGCAATGTGCTCTTTGAAGGTCAGCTGGTCATCGAAGATTACACCAAGATTTCTGACCGAAGCTGATGGGGTAATTGTTGATGAACCTAACTGAATCGTGAAATCATGCTGTAGAGTTGGAGTTGCAGGGAAGACAAGAAGCTCAGTCTTTGCCAGGTTGAGCTGTAGATGGTTTTCTTTCATCCAAGCCGAGATGTCCGCCAGGCAGCCTGAGATCCGTGCAGCTACCGTTGGATCATCTGGTCGAAATGAGAGATAGAGCTGTGTGTCATCAGCATAGAAATGGTAGGAGAAGCCATGTGCCTGTATGATGGGAGCCAGTGATGTAGTGTATGTGGAGAAGAGGAGGGGTCCAAGAACCGATCCCTGGGGAACCCCAGTGACCAATTTATGTGCTTTGGATACCTCCCTTCCCCAGGCTACCCTGAAAGACCGACCAGTGAGATAGGATTCAAACCAGCGAAGTGGAATCCCAGTGATATCCAGTGATGAGAGGGTGGACAGGAGGATCTGATGATTGACAGTGTCAAAAGCGGCAGAGAGATCCAGCAGAATGAGGACTGATGATTTGGAATTGGCTTTTGCAATTCGCAGGGCTTCAGTGACTGAGAGTAGCGCAGTTCAACTGAGAGTCTCAGTTGAATGGCCACTCCTGAAACCTGACTGTTTAGTGTCCAGTTTGTTGTTCTGTGAAAGAAACAATGAGACCTGGTTAAAGACAACTCGTTCGAGTGTTTTGGCAATGAATGGAAGGAGAGAGACAGGTCTGTAGTTTTCTAAAAGAGAAGTGTTTAATGTAGGTTTTTTGAGCAGTGGGGTTACCTGAGCCTGCTTGAATGCAGTGGGGAAGATGCCTGTGAGGAGAGATGTGTTGATAATGTGTGTGAGTACTGGTAGGAGTGCGGGAGAGATTGTGGCAGGGGTCCCACAAAGTATAAGAGCAGATGTTGCAATCAGCACGTTAGCATCAGAAGCAAACCTTTTGTTTTGCCTAAAGGACTGGTAGGGGCTAAATGCACAAAAGTCTTTATAGCAGGGCGAAAATGCAGTTGTCTTTTTGATACAGGTTCACAAGTAACCACTGTTTCTCAGACCTACTACAAGCTAAATCTGTCCCATTTGGAAATAAAACCACTTGAACATCTTGAGGTGGAAGCAGCAAATGGTCAGTTTGTCCCCTATCTTGGGTACATTGAAAGGGATGTAATGTTCCCAAAATATTTCCTTGGAGCAGAGACCAAACTTACCACTCTTGCTTTGGTCACTGAAGACACAGGCTGTAATGCTCAGTCTCTGGTTCTTATAGGCACAAATACCCTTGACTTAGCCTATGAAAGCCAATTTGATTCAGAAGCTGCACAGCCTCCTCAGAACTTACCCTATGGTTTCAAAGCAGTTATTAATGTCCTTTCACACAGATTCAAGCAAAAAACAAATAGCTTAATTGGGTCTGTGCGAGTTCTGGGTTTCAAACCTGAAGTTGTTCCTGCAGGACAAACTCTTGTTCTTGAAGGTTCAATTAGTTCACAAGAGCCGTCCTCAGATAAATGGGTCCTTATGGAGACTCCTTCTGAATCTTCTTTGCCTGGAGGTCTTTTGTGTACCTCTTGTCTTGTCACACTCCCTCAGAGGTCATCATGGAAATTCCCAGTGATTCTGAAAAATGATACCGAGCATGACATTTTAATCCCAGCAAAGAGTGTCATTGCAGAATTACATTCGCTGCAGAGTGTGATTACTAAGGAAGCTGTGACAGGGTCCAGCAATCAGGTTGAGGCAGCCCAGCCTCATATTTTCGATTTTGGGGACTCATCAATACCTGGTGAGTGGAAAGACCGAATTGTACAAAAACTGTGTTCAATGTCGGAGGTTTTTGCCCTTCATGATCTTGATTTTGGTAGGACAGATAAGGTGACGCATCGTATACGGCTGCATGATGAAACCCCGTTTAAACAGAGAGCTCGGCCAAACACCCACAAGATTTTGATGCAGTGCGAAAGCATCTGCAGGAGTTATTGGATGCTGGTGTCATCCGGGATTCGGAGTCCTCTTTTTCTTCACCCATAGTGGTGGTTTGGAAGAAGAATGGGGATATCCGACTCTGTGTTGACTACCGCAAACTTAACCTGCAAACAATCAAAGATGCTTATGCATTGCCCAATCTAGAGGATACTTTTTCTGCCCTCACCGGTTCTCGCTGGTTTTCCGTTTTAGATCTCAAGTCTGGTTATTACCAGATTGAGGTCGAGGAGTCGGATAAAAACAAGACCGCTTTTGTCTGTCCGTTAGGTTTCTGGGAGTTCAATCGAATGCCGCAAGGGGTAACGAATGCTCCCAGTACCTTCCAAAGACTTATGGAGAGGTGCATGAGTGACATGCATTTGAAAGAGGTTGTTGTTTTTCTTGATGATTTGATTGTGTTTTCTGACACTTTGGAGGAGCACGAACGCAGATTGTTGAGAGTGTTGCATCGGTTGCGGGAGTATGGCTTGAAGCTTTCTTCGGAAAAATGAAATTTTTTCCAAACTTCTGTGAAGTATCTTGGGCACATTGTGTCTAGCAGCGGTGTGGAGACAGACCCTGAAAAGGTTGCAGCACTGAAAACTTGGCCGGTCCCTAAAAACCTGAAAGAGTTGTGATAATTTTTAGGTTTCTCAGGGTACTACCGGAGATTTATACAGGATTATGCCGCCATAGTAAAGCCTTTAAATTATTTAACATCAGGGTATCCACCACTTCGAAAGGGCCGTAAAGTCAAGGAAAAGAAAGTCTACCACAATCCCAAGGAACCTTTTGGGAGCCGTTGGTCTGCGAGTTGTCAGCAAGCATTTGAAGCGGTCATTGAAGCGCTTACCACTGCTCCGGTGCTTGGTTTCGCAAACCCTAAACTTCCATATGTTTTACACACTGATGCAAGCACTGTGGGTTTGGGAGCGGCTTTGTACCAGGAGCAGGAAGGGAAATTGAAAGTAATCGCTTATGCCAGTCGTGGTCTTTCACGGAGCGAGGCCCACTATCCCGCTCACAAACTAGAGTTTCTGGCCCTTAAATGGGCAGTCACTGAAAAAATTTATGATTATCTATATGGTAACCAGTTCACTGTGGTTACCGACAGTAATCCGTTGACATACGTACTGACCTCAGCTAAGCTGGATTCTACGAGCTATAGATGGCTCTCAGCTCTTTCAACGTTTTCCTTTAAACTGCAGTATAGGGCAGGCAAACAGAATCTGGATGCTGACGGTTTGTCCAGACGTCCTCATGCTGGTTTGAGGAATGACGTCGCCTCTCAAAAAGAACGGGAACGAATCCGTCAGTTCACGTTGAATCACTTGCTTCAGGATGACATTCAAACTGATTCTGCCGAGGTCCTTCAGGCCATATGTGACAAGCATGCGGTTCATCAGAGTTCAGCGATTGGTGGTGGTCCTCCTTTTGCTCTGGTTGAATCACTTGCCATGCATGTCGATGCAATTCCATACAGTTTTGATGGGAGTGAGAGTTATGATGGTCTACCTTTAATTACAGTCTTTGGTGAGGATGACCTGAAAGAAAAACAAAGAGCTGATCCGGTCATACATGAAGTAGTTAGGCAGTTAGAAACAGGGGAGACAATTCCTCCCGCTTTGAGAAGAGAACTTCCTACACTTTCTTTGTTATTGAGGGAGTTGAAAAAGTTGGAGTTACGGAACGGAATACTCTATCGGAAGAGACAGGAGGGAGACCACTTCCAATATCAATTGGTTCTTCCTGAATCTTTGCGTAGTATGGTTCTGACACATCTGCATGATGAAATGGGACATCTGGGCATGGATCGCACACTTGATCTTGTAAGATCAAGGTTTTATTGGCCTAGAATGATTGTAGATGTTGAGAGAAAGATTCGAACATGCCCTAGATGTGTGTGTCATAAGTCCTTACCTGAACATGCTGCTCCATTAGTTAATATCCAAGTGACTCAGCCACTTGAGTTGGTGTGTATGGACTTTTTGTCCATTGAACCAGATTCCAGAAACACCAAAGATGTGTTAGTTATCACAGACTTCTTTACCAAGTATGCGGTTGCTGTTCCTACTTCTAACCAGAAGTCCTGTACTGTGGCTAAAGCCCTTTGGGAGAATTTCATAGTCCATTACGGGATTCCTGAAAAATTGCACAGCGATCAGGGTGCTGACTTTGAGTCAAAGACTATAAAAGAGCTTTGTGAATTGATGGGAACTCATAAGATTAGGACAACCCCTTACCACCCTAGGGGGAATCCAGTCGAGCGATTCAATCGTACTCTTTTAAACATGCTTGGCACTTTGAAAGAGTGCGATAAAGTACATTGGAGTAGTTTTGTTAAACCTCTTGTTCACGCGTATAACTGCACCAAACATGATTCTACTGGATTTAGCCCATATGAATTCATGTTTGGAAGGCAGCCTCGGTTACCTATAGATCTGGTTTTTGATATCCCGCAGAACAGAGAGGAGTTCAAAACTCATTCGCAGTATGTGCGAAATCTGAAATCCAGATTGCAGAGGACTTATGACTTGGCAATGAAAAGTGCTGCTAAAGTTGGAGAAAGGAACAAAGCTCGTTTTGATAAGCATGTTCTTGAGTCCACCCTTGACACTGGAGATAGGGTCCTGGTCAAAAACGTACATTTGAGAGGTAAACACAAATTGGCAGACAAGTGGGAATCACTTGTATATGTTGTGAAAAGGGCGCGTGATCTTCCGGTGTACACTGTAAAGCCAGAAGAAAAAGAAGGTCCTTTTAGAACGCTTTACAGAGACCTTTTATTGCCTTGTGATTTGTTACAGTTACCTGAGGAGGTAGTTGATTTGCCCAAGACCAGGAAATGTCCTCCAACCCGTAGAAATCCGAGTAATGAGGTGCAAGAGCAGCCAGATTTTGACTCCAATGATGATAGCTACTTAGAGTTAACGTACAGAGATCTTCCAGTTCAGTCAAACACCAGATTCACTGAGGTCTATGAAACTGAAACAAGGTCACAGAATGGTGTTCCTTTGATTCCAGTAGTTCAGGAAATTTTTGATCGTATTTCAGCTGATGACTTACCCGTCTCAGCAGACAGTCCTGTCAAATGTTTGGTGATCCAGATCCTGATGGTGATCCAGAGGTTGTAGAGTCTAAGGCTAATGAAAACTTACCTGCAGATACTTCTGACACGTGGGTTGATCAAAGGATACCGGCAAGGGAAACATAAATAATCTGTGAGCATGAAACTTCAAAGGAGAAAAAGGAAACTGATGGAAATGCCATCAGGAAGTCTAATAGAGTTAGGCAGAGACCACGGATTTTCACTTACCCTGAATTGGGTAATCCTTTGGTCTCAATAGTACAGTCGCTTTTCCAGAGCCTTAGTACAGCTGTGACTGACTCCATCGTTGAAAGCAGTTTTACTAACTCACCTGAACCTGTAGTCACACAACCTGTTAGTTGCATGCACAGGGACGTGCATAGAGTTAACAGGGGAGGGTGTAACCCCTAGGGAAAAGAAAAAACATATATAGATTATAAAGAAATAGTAAACTATATTGGGGTTACTAAAAACACAAAAGTTGATTTTTAAAATGAAGTTCTTTACTATTATATTGAAAGGTTAAGTATTCAGTATTCAGTGCTCAATTTAAAGTACATTTTATTTCACTGTTTTATATCATGGATGTAATAAAATGCGTGCTTGTTAAGTTTTCTGTCATTTGTTAATTTTCTCTGACGGTAACGATGCATGTGAAATATGGAGTGTTGCCTTTAAGAAAAATGTGAGGAACGCAGTGTTGACAAATCAGGTGAAGACAACGTGAGCAGCGTGATGACGAAAGGATCGAGATGAGAGAGGAAGGAGATGAGAAAACACGGACAAGATCGGTGGAGACATTTTGAGATAAAATAAGAGAAACTGTATATTGAACTAAACGGAAAGTTTGGTAAAACGTTTATTTTGTTTGAACTTGAGTTTTTTTTGTGTTACAAGAGATTGAGAATTCATTGTTTTTGACGCGAAAGACGGTTCATCATCACATAGATCAAGATGGCGAGTCACCCAACGGGTCTCGAACACTTATAAAACGCCGAAAGAAACGGGAAGGATCCGTTGCTCGAGTTTTCCCCGGACGGAGGAAAACAAAATCGCTGGAAAACGGAGCGAATTAATGTGAAACATTCCCTCAGCATTCACGTTGCTTTGTTCATCAGGACGGTAGGCCTGAACTGTTGCATTTCATGATTGCACGCATTAAGTTACACAGGACGCCGATGGTTGTTTATTTTCAAATCGGAGATCGATCCTTGCAGATTCATAGACTGTTTTATTGAGCAGGACACACAGATTTGAACTGCAGATATTGCTGATGTATTGATGTATTGCTGTCCATTTTGGCCAGAACACTCCTGCAAAATAGATTTTTAATCTCAGAGAGTCTCTTCTGGTTAAATAAAGGTTAAATAAAATAAAATAAAAATAGGAACAAGCACCACTTTAATTTACAGCCTGCAAATGTCGTATTTACACTGTAACTACACAGAATAAGGGGAGAACAAGCACCACTTTAATTTACAGCCCGCATATGTTGTATTTACCCTGTAACTACACGGAACAAGGGAGGAACAAGCACCACTTTAATTTACAGCCTGCAAATGTTGTATTTACCCTGTAACTACACGGAACAAGCACCACTTTAATTTACAGCCAGCAAATGACGTATTTACCCTGTAACTACACGAATAAGGGGAGAACAAGCACCACTTTAATTTACAGCCCGCATATGTTGTATTTACCCTGTAACTACACGGAACAAGGGAAGAACAAGAACCACTTTAATTTACAGCCCGCAAATGTTGTATTTACCCTGTAACTACACGGAACAAGGAGGTAACAAAGCACCACTTTAATTTACAGCCTGCAAATGTTGTATTTACCCTGTAACTACACGGAATAATGGAGGAACAAGTTGGACTTAAAAACAGAAAAAGTATATATTTGCAAAGCAATTACAGAGAACAATATTGCATTAGTTGTAATTTAATTGTTTGATGGCCAAAATAAATGTATTTATTTTTTGCTATAAAAACATCACTGTATACATCCACTGAAATACAAATATTGTATCATGTATTTTTTTCTGTGAACAGCTGGACAGAGATAAGCCTGCATTAAGCTGCATTGAACCTTGATGGTATATCATGCAAAGTTATTTGGTGATAGTGGTGTTGGGAAGTTGCTGGTGTGACACAGCTGAGATCAACAAATAAGCTTTCACAAGGTAAGTAGACTTGTGAATTATAAATCATAACAGAAACTCATTAACTAATTTCACTAGCTGTCCAGTTTTGTTGTTCAGCAATCCCCATCATGTATACTTTAATAATAGATTATTTACCCCATGGTAAAACATACCTAGGACTGTAATAAATTAGGCAACCAATATAAAATTATTAAAAGTATAATTGTGATTTCTAAATCACTCCTAAACATAAGATTGTTGTTTAGGTCATGCATGTCATACCACGTAATATTAGAATAGGTACCCCTTAGTTTTAAAATACAGTATAAATGATTTGTAATTTCACAGGTCATTACCCCTTTATTCCCCAAACGTCGCATATTATTCCACTATACCTACAAGGAGGTACTGAATAGGTGTACTATAATTACAAAAAAGTTATGCTGTAACTTCAGTTTACCTACGCAGTTCTTTGCGGGTTGTGATTTAAAGTATTACCGAGTTTTAAAGTGAATTGATTTGCTAGGCACTTGGTTCAGTTCAGTACAAATGTCATCACAAATTTCAATGGTGTTTGAAATTATTTTTAGTTTTGATTTATGTTTTGAAATATTTTTTCATCACACCACTGAAAAAGACTCAGATTCTCATCAATGTTTGTTCAATCATTGCTTCTTTAGAACAGTTCCGGAATCTTTGGAAATTTCAACGATCCGCTGCTAGGGCGCGTTCGCTGTAAACCCATGAACCAGTGTATTCATGGGCTTTACTTGATCTCAGATAAACTGGTTAATTTTATCGAGATTTCAATGACATATTTGTGCAATATACAATTTTTTTTACAGTTCATAGTCTCTTATTATCCACATCAAACAAGTTCTCCATACAAAAAAACATTATACAGACACTTAATATTTAATGCTATTAGACGGTTTGTGCATTGTATGTAATAGATTGCACTTTCAACAAAATATTTGCCATTGGTTTGTCAAAGCTGTTTCCAGGCATATTTAAGCTACATTTCAGTTGTCTTTACACCGCTCTGACAAATAATCAGTCACCAGCTGCATGCAGAATCTTTAGGTTAATTATTTTGCAAGGCAGTTGGTTCAGTTCAGTACAAATTCCATAACAAAAGTCAATGGTGTTTGAAATTATGTTTAGTTTTAATTTCTGTTTTGAAAGATATTTTATTACACCACTGGAACACACTCAGATTCTCATCAATGTTTGTTTGCAATCAATACCACTCAGATCATACCCCTTTCATCAATATTGTCAAAAGCAATAAAGAACGCTCATCAATGACAGAGTTTGTAACCAAAGCCACAGCTCTGTCTTTGATTCACTCTCAGAAAGAAGCATCACAACTCATCATCGCGTATTGGGAGACAGACACTTTCAAAACACATTTCCAAGTACAGAACTATAGAAATGATCCCAGAAAATATAGTCTTAACTTTCGATCGAAACACAAACGGAAGTCTCTTCTGAAGCTCCACTCCTCTCAGATGGTTTTGTGTTGTTGACTTCTGTGGGCTTTAATGTTTCAGAAGTGTTTGTCTTTGATTCACTCTCAGAAAGAAGCATCACAGCTCATCATCGTGGATTGGGAGACAAACACTTTCGAACACTTTAGAGCATGTTCCCACTCCCCTCAAAGTCTAGTGTCAACCTACGATGTGGAATATCAACCAGCCTTTATCACCCCAAGGGTGCTCCATTATGGTCTACCCATCAAAGCTTAATGCAGAAAATCTTTAAGGTGAAACACAACATGCCAATAAACAATTCTCTTCAAGTCTAAAAACAATTTCTCTGAAAGGATATGTAAAAATGTGTTTAAAAGATAATGAGCATTTCATGATCTTGACGTCAGTTGCGCTCAACCAGAATGATGGGTTCTTTTGTAGCACTGCTTTGTGAAGCTTGGAAAACTCTGCGAGTCTTTCGTTTTGAACCTGTGAATTGTAGTATGCATCAAACTGCAGAAGTCATGCAATTTCAGTAAAGGAGCTTTAGAACAGTTCTGAAATCTTTGGAAATTTCAATGATCCGCTGCTAGTGCGCGTTCACTGTAAACCCATGAACCAGTTTCTTCATGGGCTTAACCTGATCTCAGATAAACTGGTTCATTTTATTGAGATTTCAATGACATATTTGTGCAATAAACAAATTTGTTACAGTTCATAGTCTCTTATTATCCACATCAAACAAGCTCTCAATACAAAAAAACAAAAAACATTATACAGAAAATTAATATTTAATGCTATTAGACGGTTTGTTCATTGTATGTAATAGATTGTACTTTCAACCAAATATTTGCCATTGGTTAGTCGAAGCTGTTTCCAGGCATATTTAAGCTATATTTCAGTTGTCTTTACACCGCTCTGACAAGTAGTCAGTCACCAGGACCAAGCAGAATTGTTAAGTTAATTGTTTTGCAATTTAGTTGGTTCAGTTCAATACAAATTCCATGACAAATGTAAGGAAACTATAGGTATTATTTAGCTTTTTGGGGAATCTTTAGCTTACAGATAAAATATTGCTTGATTAAAGTAATATTAATCTTTGACTTATGATTTATACTGTATTAATGATTCATCCAGCAATCATTGACATCAGTATATCTTTAACACTTTAGGTTATTTTGCTTTCGTGGCCAACGATAAACAAAATAAAGGGTTTTATACCATTTGAGTGAGGTAACACGATCTTTTTGGCAATAAGTTTGAACTAGAAAATCACATCCCAAGACATGGTTCTTTATAAGTGAAACAAGGTTTATTTACTAACTGCTATTCTATGGTACATGGTCTAACCTAATAAAAACACATAAACATACACATAAACAAACACACACACATTCTGGGGTCTTGCAAGTAATGTTAGCATAAAGGGTAAAATAGCACTCTTTGCTATTTCATGACTGAAACCACAAGGAAGATCACGAAAGAGATGCTGCTCTTTTCTGCGTCCAAATCTATTCACCAGTTCAGTTAGGATAGAAACTTTGTTTGAATACTTGCGTTCACTTAAGTTTCGTTCCACATGGTTACTTCGTGTTTTCACGGAAATCTCCGATGGCTTTGTTTCGGATACCATGTGTTTACTTCGTGTTTTCACGGAAATCTCCGATGGCTTTGTTGCTGCTGCGTGACATCACCGGGAAAGCCCTCTTTTGATCGGCGGTTGCCTGGTTCTGTGTTGAGATGGATAGCGCTGTTAGTCTGCCGGCTTTGAGGTGTTACGGCTTTATGAAGTCTTGAATTCGCTTAGCTAGTTTGTCTTCTCAGCCCGATGTTAAGGTGAGGGTCCAGCGCCGCCGAAGCTTCTGGGTCATCCGCGAGCGAGCACGTTGGAGAGTGAGGAGGAAAGAGAGTGAGCCAGAGCGTAGTGTCCACTTTTAAACCACTAGGTTTAAACCCTAGCTTCTTCCAATTCAGATTGTTCTTGTGGGGCGGAGCCCCGCCTATGTCTTTGGGGCATACCATTTTGAAACTTCCATGTGACAAAAAATAAGAGTTTTAATACATATGTAAAGTGTTATCACATGTTTACCCACTTATAATTATCACCAAATCTGTTGTACCATTGATTCAAAATAATCATGACAGTCTCTATGAATCTAAACACGTTACAACTTTACAGAGAACATTAATCCGTTATAGATTAAGAAAAATAGCATGGGATACCCTATACAGGTTAAGGCACAGATTAAAGCATTCCACATTCTAAATAACCACATTCATACCAAGGATATGAAAGGCAGAGTACAACATTAATATCCATATTGTTTCTTGAGTAGATGGTTTTAATGGCTACGGCCACTAGGGGTCTTTTCAAAATCCTCTATGTAGATTGAGTCCCTTTGTTCTCTCTTTGAAAAATGCACGCTGGCTGCCGGAGGAGGGGCTTTATATGCAGACAGAGAGGCGACTTGAAGAGTTAGTGACGTAGATCAGGTGACCATCTCACTTCTTGTAGTGAAAGGATGAAAAGTAATTAACACTGTGCTGTTTTTAATCTTTGCGTGTGTGTCTCCATGCCGACGTGGCATTACACAAAGCTCAATGGTGTTTGAAATGATGTTTATTTTTAATTTATGTTTTGAAATAATTTTTATTACACCACTGGAATAGACTCAGAATCTCATCAATGTTTGTTTGCGATCAAAACCACTCAGATCATACCCCTTTCGTCAATATTGTCAAAAGCAATAAACAACGCTCATCAATGACAGAGTTTGTAACCAAAGCCGCAGCTCTGTCTTTGATTCACTCTCAGAAAGAAGCATCACAGCTCATCATCGTGGATTGGGAGACAAACACTTTTGAAACACATTTCCAAGTAAAGAACTATAGAAATGATCCCAGAAAATTTAGTCTTAACTTTCTATCGCAACAAAAACAGAAGTCCATTCTGAAGCTCCACTCATCTCAGATGGTTTTGTGTTGTTGACTTCTGTGGGCTTTAATGTTCACGCTATCTTTCTGAACACTTTAGAGCACGTTCCCACTCTCCTCAAAGTCTAGTGTCAAGCTACGATGTGGAATATCAACCGGGCCTATATTGCCCCCTGGGTGCTCCATTGTGGTCTACCCATCAAAGCTTAATGTAGAAAATCTTTAAGGTGAAACACAACATGCCAATCAACAATTCTCGTCAAGTCTAAAAACTATTTCTCTGAAAGGATTTCTAAGAATGTGTTTAAAAGATAATGAGCATTTCAGGATCTTGATGTCAGTTGCATCTTAACCAGAATGATGGGTACTTTTGAAGCACTGCTTTGTGAAGCTTGGAAACCTCTGCGAGTGTTTAGTTTTGAACCTGTGAATTGTAGTATGCATCAAACTGCGGAAGTCACGCAATTTCAGTAAAGGAGCCTTTGCTTCTTTAGAACAGTTTTGAAATCTTTGGGAATTTCAACGATCCGCTGCTAGGGCGCGTTCGGTGTAAACCCATGAACAAGTGTCTTCATGGGCTTTACCTGATCTCAGATAAACTGGTTAATTTTATAGAGATTTCAATGACACATTTGTGCAATAAACAAATTTGTTACAGTTCATAGTCTCTCATTGTCCACATAAAACCAGCTCTCCATACAAAAAAAAACATTATACAGAAACGTAATTTTTAATGCTATTAGACGGTTTGTTCATTGTATGTAATAGATTGTACTTTCAACCAATTATTTGGCATTGGTTTGTCAAAACTGTTTCGAGTTATATTCAAGCTACATTTCAGTTGTCTTTACACCGCTCTGACAAGTAGTCAGTCACCAACAGCATACAGAATTTCTAAGCTAAATGTTTTGCAAGGCAGTTGGTTCAGTTCAGCACAAATTACATGACAAAGCTCAATGGTGTTTGCAATGATGTTTAGTTTTAATTTATGTTAATTTATGCCACAGCTCTGTCTTTGATTCAATCTCAGAAAGAAGAATCACTACTCATCATCGTGGATTGGGAGACAAACACTTTCAAAACACATTTCCAAATAAAGAACTATAGAAATGTTCCCAAAAAAATATAGTCTTAACTTTTGATGCAATTGTAGTATGCACCAAACTGCAGAAGTCACGCAATTTCAGTAAAGGAGCCTTTGCTTCTTTAGAACAGTTCTGAAATCTTTGGGAATTTCAACGATCCACTGCTAGGACGCGTTCGGTGTAAACACATGAACAAAAAAACAAAAAACATTACACAGAAACTTAATATATAATGCTATTAGACGGTTTGTTCATTGTATGTAATAGATTGTACTTTCACCCAAATATTTGGCATTGGTTAGTGGAAGCTGTTTCCAGGCATATTTAAGCTACATTTCAGTTTTCTTTACACCGCTCTGACAAGTAGTCAGTCACCAGCACCATGCAGAATTTTTAAGTTAATTGTTTTGCAAGGCAGTTGGTTCAGCTCAGCACAAATTACATGACAAAGCTCAATGGTGTTTGAAACGATGTTTAGTTTTAATTTATGTTTTGAAATAATTTTTATTACACGACTGGAATAGAATCAGATTCTCATCAATGTTTGTTTGCAATCAATTCCACAGAGATCATACCCCTTTCATCAATATTGTCAAAAGCAATAAAAAACGCTCATCAATGACAGAGTTTGTAACCAAAGCCACAGCTCTGTCTTTTATTCACTCTCAGAAAGAAGCATCAAACTCATCATCGCGGATTGGGAGACAGACACTTTCAAAACACATTTCCAAGTAAAGAACTATAGAAATGATCCCAGAAAATATAGCCTTAACTTTCAATCGAAACACAAACGGAAGTCTATTCTGAAGCTCCACTCCTCTCAGATGGTTTTGTGTTGTTGACTTCTGTGGGCTTTAATGTTCACGCTACCTTTCTGACCACTTTAGAGCACGTTCCCACTCCCCTCAAAGTCTAGTGTCAACCTACGATGTGGAATATCAACCGGCCTATATCGCCCCCTGGGTGCTCCATTGTGGTCTACCCATCAAAGCATAATGTAGAAAATCTTTAAGGTGAAACACAACATGCCAATCAACAATTCTCTTCAAGTCTAAAAACTATTTCTCTGAAAGGATTTCAAAAAATGTGTTTAAAAGATAATAAGTATTTCAGGATCTTGACGTCAGTTGCGCTCTTAACCAGAATGCTGGGTTCTTTTGAAGCACTGCTTTGTGAAGCTTGGAAACCTCTGCGAGTGTTTAGTTTTGAACCTGTGAATTGTAGTATGCATCAAACTGTGGAAGTCACGCAATTTCAGTAAAGAAGCCTTTGCTTCTTTAGAACAGTTCTGAAATATTTGGGAATTTCAACGATCTGCTGCTAGGGCGCGTTCGGTGTCAATCCATGAACAAGTGTCTTCATGGGCTTTACCTAATCTCAGATAAACTGGTTAATTTTATCGAGATTTCAATGACACATTTGTGCAATAAACAAATTTGTTACAGTTCATAGTCTCTCATTGTCCACATAAAACAAGCTCTCCATACAAAATAACAAAAAAAACATTATACAGAAACGTAATATTTAATGCTATTAGACGGTTTTTTCATTGTATGTAATAGATTGTACTTTCAACCAAATATTTGGCATTGGTTTGTCAAAGCTGTTTCCAGTTATATTCAAGCTACATTTCAGTTGTCTTTACACCGCTCTGACAAGTAGTCAGTCACCAGCAGCATGCAGAATTTTTAAGTTAAATGTTTTGCATGGCAGTTGGTTCAGTTCAGCACAAATTACATGACAAAGCTCAATGGTGTTTGAAATAATGTTTAGTTTTAATTTATGTTTTGAAAAAAAAATTATTACACCACTGGAATAGACTCAGACTCTCATCAATGTTTGTTTGCAATCAATACCACTCAGATCATACCCCTTTCATCAATATTGTCAAAAGCAATAAAGAACGCTCATCAATGACATTTCAGTTGGAAATTGAAATGATCTGCTGCTAGGGCATGTTCGCTGTAAACCCATGAACCAGTGTCTTCATGGGCTTTACTTGAACTCAGATAAACTGGTTAATCTTATCGAGATGGCAAATATTTGGTTGAAAATGCAATCTATTACATACAATGTACAAATCGTCTAATAGCATTAAATATTAAGTGTCTGCATCATTTATTTATCTGTTTTGTATGGAGAGCTTGTTTGATGAGGACAATAGGACACTATAAACTGTAACAAATTTGTTTATTGCACAAATGTGTCATTGAAATCTCGATAAAATTGACCAATTTATCTGAGATCAGGTAAAGCCCATGAGGACACTGGTTCAAGGGTTTACAGCGAACGCGCCCTAGCAGTGGATTATTTACATTTCCAAAGATTTCAGAACTGTTCTAAAGAAGCAAAGGCTCCTTTACTGAAATTGCGTAACTTCCGCAGTTTGATGCACACTCCAATTCACAGGTTCAAAACTAAAGACTTGCAAAGGTTTACAAGCTTCACAAAGCAGCGCTTCAAAAACGCCCATCATTCTGTGCAGGAATGCAACTGTATCTCAGTGTGGTATAGTAACGCCACAAATCAGGACTGCAAAGCTCTACAGAGAGTCGTGCGCTTGGCTGAGCGCATCTCAAAGTCTGCTCTCCCCTCTCTGCAGGACATCTACCTCAAACGCTGCAAAAGCAGAACTGCAAAAATCCTCAAAGACTCAAATTACCCCGGTAACCATCTTTTCTGTTTAGTGCCATCTGGCAAGCGCTTCAGGAGCATGATGGCAAAAACCGAGAGACTGAGGAGGAGCTTCTTCCCTCAGGCCATCAGGCTCCTTAACACAAACTCAGTCTCATAAACATTTACAAGACTCATTCACTAACTGTAAAACATTCACTATTCCCATCATCCGTATTGCTGCTACATGTATATACCCGGTACAACCCGTTTGCACATCCCTCTTGCACATCCCTGTTCATATTACTATTTATTAAGTCCCAGTATACTGTTTTTTGCACATCTTATTTGTTTTGCACATCTTATTTGTTTTGCACTTTTTTATTCTATTGCACATTTTACTATTTATTTCTCTTTTTTTACTTATATTTATATATATGCTCCTGTGTTGTGTTACTTTTATTTAACTTTATCTTTTTTGCACTGTCCACTGAGCGGACCTGACTTGATTTACATTTCACTTCTGATTATACTCTGTATAATTTAGTATGTGACGAATAAACAAACCATGAACCTTGACCTTGAACCTGAAGTCAAGATTATGAAATGTTCATTATATTTTAAACACAATTTTAGAAAGCCTTTCAGAGAAACTGTTTTTAGACTTGGAGAGAATTGTTGATTGGCAAGTTGCGTTTCCTCTTAAAGATGTTCTGCATTTAGCTTTGATGGGTAGACCCCAATGGACCACCTAGGGGAAGATATAGGCCGGTTGATATTCCACATTGTGTGTTGAAACTATAGTTTGAGGGGAGTGAGAACATGCTTTTAGCTCTGATGTGTTAAGAAATGTTGCGTGAACTTTAAAGCTCACAAAAGTCAACATCACAAAACCATCTGAGAGGAGTGGCGCTTCAGAATGGACATCTATTTGTGTAGCGATCGAAGATTAAGACTATGTTTTCAGAGGTCATTTTTGTAGTTATTTTCTTGGAAATATTTTTCAAAAGTGTTTTTCTCTTAATCCACGATAACGAGCTGTGATGCTTCTTTCTGAGCGTGAATCAAATACAGAGCTGTGGCTTTGGTTAAAAACTCTGTCATTGATGAGCGTTCTTTATTGTTTTTGGCAATATTGTTGAAAAGGGTATGATCTGAGTGGTATGGACTGCAAACAAACATTGATAAAAATCTGTGTCTTTTCCTGTGGTGTGACAAAAACATCTTTCAAAACATTCATCAAAACTAAACATCATTTCAAAAACCAATGAGTTTTGTGATTACATTTTAACTGAACTGAACCAACTGCCTTGCAAAACAATTTACTTGATAACTCTACATGCTGCTGGTGACTACTGGTCAGAGCAGTGTAAAGAAAACTGAAAGTTAGCTTAAATATGACTGGAAACAGCTTTTGCAAACCCGTGGCAAATATGTGGTTGAAATGCAATCTATTACGTGCAATGTACAAATCGTTTAATAGCATTAAATATTAAGTGTCTGTGTAGTACCCTCACCGACTGATGAGGGGAAATAAACAGTTAAGAAAAAAAACACGAGACGGAACTGCTGCGTCTTCTTCTGAAGCTGTGTATTAACTTGAACAGCAAGTGAAAAAAATAAAAGTATCTCCTTTTTATAACATTTGTCATATCACAAGTAGCAATCAGTGAAAATTAACAATAATGTAGCATTAACTAATCCACATTACTTTTTATATGAAAAGGGGAAAATATGAAATACATACAGCTTTCCCACAATTACTATTTCACACGTTTAATAAATGGTTATGAAACAAATCATCAAAAACAGTTAAAAACATATAACGTTGTTAGACATAAATCGTTGTGATATTTCTTGTCTTATCAGATAATATAAATAATCACTCCATTATCAAAAGCATCGCTACAACCACACGATTAGCATAACTAGCTGAAATAATGTAATAATGCTCAAACACTCGGAAACAACTCATATAACATCGTAAACAATAATGTTCACATCGCATACTACTGTTAACATGTTGACAATAACTTAAATGTATTTATGTAGACTTCATACCTGATGAGAGGAAATAAACGATTAAGAAAAACCACAAGAGACAGAGCTGCTGCGTCTTCTTCTGAAGTTGTGTATTAACTGAGCAGCGTGACCTCTCCCCCATAGGCGAACACTCACAAAAAAGTCAAAACTAATCAGTTGATCAACCGATCATGTACCACGACATCCAAAATCAATTGTTAAAGACAATATATACCATACCATACACTTGAAAGAATATTCAAGGAATATATTAAGTTGAATGATTTATACCTTTTTAACTTTACTCCATTTCTATTTTTATTCCATTTTATTTATTTTTATATATCTATATAACCACCACACTCTCACTTTTAAAAATAAATGTTGTCCCGACATTACACCCTTCTTTTACTTTTCAGTAGATGTGTTATCCAAATGTTCTAAATTGTGTATATACTGTGTGTTACTGTATCTAAAGTTCATCAATAAAGGTCTAGTGCATAGTCTCTTGTCATCAAAGGTTTTCACCTTTTAATTCATTCTCTTCAGTATGCATATAAGTCTTTGTATCTGTATACATATACTGGCTGATTTGGTGGTACTAGGGGAGCCCATTGTGCCAAGTTCTCCATCGTATATTGAGTGGGCAGAAACTTTCCTCGATTTAAATACTCTACCCCATAGCATGCCGGAGTACAAAGGTAGTCATAGGTAAACATCTTTGGTGGTCTCCTCTCTCTCCTAAGCCATCTGCACCCCTGTTCTCCTTCATCATTAACTTCATTCGGGGCTACATGTCCATCTGCTACAGGTTGTTCCTCCACCCTCACATCTTCTCACTCATTTCTTTCCTTCTCCACTTCGCAAGGCTGGACAAGTGGTAAGTTTGTTGCCTCTTGTCCTTCATTTCTCTCCACAGGTTACTGATGCTGGACGACAGGTAAGTTTTTATTTTCTAAATCATTGTTTCCTCCCACAGGTTGCTGATTCTGGACTACAGGTATGATTTCAGTTTCCAATTCATTGATTCCTCCCACAGGTTGCTGATGCTGGACTACAGGTAAATAATAGTGGCCACGTTCTTCATCTTCTCCCTCTGAGCAAGGATCATGCCTTTCCATGGAGGTTAGTCCTCTGAGCAAGGATCATGCCTTTCCATGGAGGTTGGCCCCCATGTTTCCTCTTCACTCTTGGCTGCGGTTGGAGTTCCAATTCCAGTGGTAGGTAATTGCATGGTAACAGGAGATTCCGGTGTAGAACCCTTGATCTCCCTTTCCCTCGTTCTGGTTTTACTTCATAGACAGGGCCTTCTTCTCCCACTCGGCGAAAAACTTTGTGTATCGTGTCCTCCAAATGATTATGCAGCTTCCCTGTGCCTTGTCTAGGTGTGAGGTTCCTTTCTCACCAGAACACGATCTCCTGGGTGCAACACCGAGCTCCTTACTTTTCCTTTGTGGTTCCTTTGTTTCTATCAGCCACCTTCTTTGCTGTTTTCTTTGGCAAACTCATATGCTTCCCACATTCCTTGACTCCATCTTTTTTACATATTCCTTGTGGTCCTCAGTCCCTCCCTCTGGGGCCAATCCAAAAAGCAAGTCTACAGGTAGTCTTGGTAAATGCCCAAACAGAAGATAGAATGGTGAAAATCTAGTTACCTCACATCGTGTACTGTTGTAGGCGAAGATAAGTTTGTTCAATAATTCCGTCCAGTTAGACTTCTGTGTTTCTGTCAAGGTCTTTAACATCTGGAGCAACGTCCGATTGAAACGTTCCACCTGCCCGTTCCCTTGCGGGTGGTATGGTGTTGTTCACGATCCTGCCGTTCCACAATTCTTCTTTAACTGGGAAAGCAATTGATATTCAAACTCTGCTTTCTGGTCATGATGAATCCTTTTGGGAAATCCAAATTTCAGTGCATAGTCATTGAAGATTCATTCAGCAACAGTTTTGGCAGATTTTGATGTGGTGGCTTAAGCTTGTGCGAACTCGTGAAGTGATCAACTATCATCAGGATATATTCATACCCTCCTTTGCTCTTGTCGAGGTGCAAAAAGTCAATAGAAACAAGCTCAAATAGGTGGCTGGTGACAATATTCATGAGTGGTGCTCTAGTTTCTTTACTTGGCTTCTTCTGTTTCAAACAGGTACAACACTTGGTCACAAAAAATTCAATTTCTCCCTGCATTTTTGGCCAGAAGAACCTGTCTTCCCACTAAGGACATGGTCCTTTCCCCACCTTGATGCCCCATTTTACTATGTAACTCCTGAAAGACACGTTGTTTGTATCTTTTTAGCAGCACAATCTGAGTTCCTGTAGCTGTCTTTCTGCAAAGGAATCCGTCCTCTCTAAGCTAAGTTTTCAGTAGGTGTTCAGGAGGTTTTTTCACCAGCCAACTTACATTGTACTACTGGTCTTTTCTCTATGCTTGTCGGATCTCATCAGTAGAGTAGGTCTCACTTGACTCTGCACTCTCTCTTGGGTTATGAAGTGAGGTCATGGCTGTCCATGACATGGTCCAATCTTGCACTTCTATTGCCTGCACGGTTGCCTCCGCACAATCAGACGTGAGTTCCTCTGTACACTGCTTCATCTGTACACTGCTTGGCCATTTCGATGTCCAATGGCATACGGGATAAACTGTCCGCATCAATGTTGTCTTTTCCAGGGCGGTATTTAATTGTGAAGTGGAAGTCCACGAGTTCTGCCACCCATCTGCATCCAGTCGCGTTGAGTTATGCACTGGTTAGTACATAGGTTAGCGGGTTATTGTCGCTATATACGGTGAAGGCGGGTGCGTAATAAAGGTCATTGCGAAACTTCTCTGTGACCGACCACTTCAGTGCTGTCAGTGTGCGCGATCCATTTGCAATGACTCTAAGTTTCCCCTCTTGCCTTTGGTACAACAGTACAGTACCAAGTCTCAGGTTTGAGGCATCCGTATGGAGTATGAATGGCTTTGAAAAATCAGGATATCCCTGCATGTTCTGCCAAGCAGTCTATTAATTTCTCCAACCTCTGCTGATGTTATTCCAACCATAGAATTGGCTTCTGAGAAGGCACTCCTCTTTTTTTTCTCTTTGTCCATTTCCTTGCAGTTCCATTACGTCCGTCTTCCTTAGCCTCAGCTGCTCCTTTCAGCAAGTCATAGAGAGTCCACACAATCTTAGAGAAGTCTTGAATGTACTGCCTATTAGGGTTGTGACGGTGAGGGTTTTCCCACCGGTTAATCGACCTGATGTTACACCGGTTATAACGGTATCACCGTGGTGGGGGGTCGTTTGTTTTCCCTCTTTTCCTCAAGTTTTAAATAGCCTGTAAGCACCGTGTGCGTTTTACTTTGACTTTAATATCAGCAGCAATTCGGTGTCAAGCAGTGTTTAAATAAAATAAAAATCAGCAAATACCGTGGAACCAAATAAATGAGAAACTAATGTTTTTTGTTAAAAACATCACATATATAGATCAGGAATGCCCAATAGATCGATCATGCAAGCAATGCTGGAAGATCGCCCTTTAGGTCTGTGTTTCTCAACCAGGGGGGCGAGAGATAAATCTACAATATAATATATTCACTAATATTATGATTATCCTGTTAAGTCATGTAAAAAAAAATATAGCCTATAAATAAATAAATATCAGTACCACCTCTCTACATATTCTGTGTTTCGGAGCAGCACGTTTCTCATCGTGTGTAATACAGACTGAATACAGACTGATCGTGCATTAGGCGTGCGTTGTTATAAATGATGCGCAAACGAACCGTGTATGTGCGCTCTCGATCACTATAACATCTACGTTTTATAAATCTTTGCGAGGCAGGGGCAGCTGCCACTCGACCTTCCACCGCCAAGTGCGCCTACCAGTGGCAGCTGCCACAGCTAAGTGCGCCTGCCACATTTACCGGCCACCGCTAAGTGCGCCTGCCACATTTACCGGCCACCGCTAAGTGCGCCTGTCACATTTACCGGCCACAGCTAAACGCGCCCCACACACGAACCGGCCACAACTAAACGCGCCCGTCACACGAACCGGCCACCAGTACAGCAAACAGGTGGTGAGACGCTTAGGTGCTGTACACTCCATTATGGATTTAAAGGGAGGAATCAGCTGGAAAATAGGTAAATATAAAACTGCACTGAGAAAAATAAAACTAGCTTACTTTTTCTATATTCTATCTAACCTTACTTGTTTTCTTTCTTTTTTTAAATCTTGCTATGACTGCGTTAGGCTAACCAAGACTTGTTATAGCACTTACATGTTGTTGCTCTTTTGGTGGTTTTGATTGCTTAGACTGTCCTCCTTTGTAATTCGCTTTGGATAAAAGCGTCTTAAAGACTAAATGTAAATGTAAAATGCATAATGTTGTGATGTTGTGGCAGGGGCGACACGTGCTGCGCGCGTCGTTATGTATTTAAAGGGAGGAATAAAACATATTATGTGTCAAATAGGAAAATAAATATAGAACTGCACTGTTTGTTTGTTTATATGTGTCAATTGGAGTGTAAACAGAGATATATGTTGAGGCAAGCGCGACGCCTCGGTGCTGCGTGCGCCATTATGGGTTTAAAGGGAGGACTGAAACATATGTGGCAAATAGGTTAACAATTGCACACAGCTAAGTGCGCCTGCCACATTTACCGGCCACAGCTAAGTGCGCCTGCCACATTTACCGGCCACAGCTAAGTGCGCCTGCCACATTTACCGGCCACAGCTAAGTGCGCCTGCCACATTTACCGGCCACAGCTAAACGCGCCCCACACACGCACCGGCCACCAGTACAGCAAACAGGTGGTGCGACGCCTTGGTGCTGCGCGCGCCATTATGGGTTTAAAGGGAGGACTGAAACATATGTGGCAAATAGGTTAACAATTGTATAAATGCATTGTTTGTTTATATCAGGGGTTCTCAAACCGGTGACATTATTCTACAGAATGAAAGCGAAGTTTTATCCAAAATGTCACTAGTTGCTATGTGCTTTGTCTTACAAAAGAGTCTGTAAACACTGGTCCATGCGCCCTTGTTGTGTGTGTGCGCCACGCGCGCCGCACGGAGGTCTGAGTGATATGAGTGGAGGTCGGTCTGGATTGAATTCCCTCCCGGTCCGAATTCGGACTGGAGTCCGGACTTTGAGAAGCGCTGGTTTATATGCAACAATCAGAGTGTAAACTGTGGCAGGCGCGACGCTTCAGTCCTGCGCTCGCCGTTATGGATGTAGAGGTTATGTTATATGTACATTCAAGGCTGTAAAATGACGCACATAACGTGCAGACTTGATTAAAAAAAAAATACATTAAAAATACTTTTAAATGTAGTCAAGTTCCATCGGGTTTTGAGGGCCTGTCCTCGACTTGAGACGTGTATTGCTAAGAAACCAGCCACCCGCAAACAAATACAACACCAACGACCCCCAGTCTTCACACCTTTAGAAATGCAACATATCAGATTTGATTGGTTGAACTACTTTCAAATGTGTTCAACCGAGCAATCCGATTGGTTGTGCGAACCTGGATTTGAGGACAATGGCCCAGAAGAATCATTACCTGGACATCTTTTTTTGCGTAAGTACACTTATTTTGATACAGCTACATGTTCTGCATGGAAAGGCATATATTTACTTTTACTTTTTTTAAAGGTGTTGGCGATTCTTAGAGAATTTACAGCATGGAAGGTAAGCAAAATAATTCAGCATCTTCTTAACATTAAAAACATTTAACGTTAGTAATAAGACAAACTGTGTATGTGCGCTCTCGGCTCACTGATCATGAGGTCACTGAGGTCCGGACTGTAACGTTTTCATGTTGTTACGAATGTCTGCATGACATGTATAATTTAGTTTAGACAGTTTGCAAGAATGTTTAGCGTATGAAAGCGATCATTACGAGACGCTGCCGTAATTAACAAATTGTGAGTGCGTGGGTAGAGCCCTGCACGGGCCTAAAATATAGGCCCTAGCCCGACCTGAGCCCGTATTTTATTTCTCGCTTCTCCCAAAACAGCGTATACTATACTGTTTCAGCAATTAGAATACTTCAGTTTTGTATGAAATGGCAAAGTGGTTGTATTTCGTTTCGTTATTTTATTAAGGTAATTTAGAAAAACATTTAGATATTTTTTTTTATTCGTTAAATTGAAAGTCTTTGTTTTTTAAAGTAGCTAACGACCAGCGGCCAGCGGCAGACAGTGAGCTGATCATAGTGTGTTTGATCAATTTAGACATGATAAATATATCTATAGAAAGCTTTAAATTAGTACTTAACGAAATAATACATATAGAAAACAAAAACGCTTTCATTATAATCATAATCCGTAGATGCATTTCTTAAAGGCGCGTCTAACGAGGAGATGGCAAGACGGGATCTGCAACTTCATCCTTGCGACACCGACTTAGAAAACACTAGTTTATTAATATTAATATAAAATTTCCCTCGAACACATTCATGCCGACCCAAGACCAACATCAATATCACTTTAAGCTCTCTGAAGCGTGCTGTCTCTGCTATACACAAACATACACACACACGCTACTAAGAGGTAAACTTTTATTATAGGCCTCAAACATAAATACCACCACCGACAATGCCGGCTCTATGCGTGGGTGCAGCCTCCGTGTTGCCAGATCCAGCTAGCTTTTCGGATCTTTTCCACTAAATGTAACAATTTCCAGTCAGAAACTTTATCAACACTATAAAAAAAACAGTAGCATTTAACACTAGTACACATCTGTAGAACAAGTAGGTTACATAATGAAAAGAAATACGCAAACACTAGCCACGAAGAAGTCTGTCATTCCGTAGTAGTTACATTTTCACAAATCATGCTATACACATTAATAAGAGCAATAGACAAAGTTATCAGCTGTAGCAATGGTTATTGATAAAAACTATAACAGTAATATGGATTGTTGCATAAATAATAAACAACTGATACAATCATCCACCTTTAATTATAGTAAAGTATTAACACATTTTGATACAATAAATATTTGATAAAAAGTATCATCCCTCCAAAACAACTTTCACAAATATCTAAATTTCTCTCTTTTGAAGTGTTTATAGTGTATGTAATGAGTTGTATTTGTAAAAGAACACATTAGATTCAAATCTATCTTTAATTTATTTTCCTAAAAAAATAATAACATGACATTGCAAAATAATAACACTAGAATTAAAACTGTTTTGTGAATAAAAAAGGTTGGGGGGCTTTGCTGTATTGATTTGAGTAAAACTGATTTAGGATATGGAGTGATATTGTAGCAAATATTCTTTGTCATCCTGATGGTGTTTTGGTCTGCTTATTCATATATATTTTTTTCTTCAGCAAGGAAGTTTGAGTTTGTCAGTGAAGAGGAGCTTTTAAGCCTTGGATGAGATCAGGACTGCTGTTACTGCAGAACATCTGTTACAGCATCCAGTGATCATTTATCCAAAAGGCATCTTACACTTGCCATTCATTTTATAGATGGTGACACAAGTAAGTAATTGTTAAAATTTTGATTTGTTTGTTAATTATCTGCAATGTAATATTTTGTAATATGTATAATATCCAAGATCCATTACTTTTCATGTTAATTTCATTATCGCTCTTTGTAGGCAAGTTTTCAATACCATGTTACTGTCCTGATCGACAAAGTGGTAGAAGGAGCCACTGGCATTGTTCAAAGTGCAATAATGTAATTCAAAGGTCTTTTGATTTCAAATGCCACTTAAAAAAACATGGTACGTGTTTTGTCAATTTTGAAATTTGTTCTTGTTTTTGTAAATATAACATTTTGTAATGATATATTCTGTTTGTTTCTCTTTGTGGTGTGCCAACAACAGGTCTGATGTTCCCAGAAAAAGCCTCAGGTCAGCACATAATACATAAGCATCCTACACAGTAAATTAAATAAAGTGGAACATGTCATAATGTGATGTATCATGTTATTTCTTAGATGACAGAAAACCCTGCCTGGACACCATCCATGTTGACCCAGTTCAGAAAGAGAACCTGTTCTGCAAGAAATGTGGGATTCATTTCACCAGCACATCCAACTACCAAAGACATGAAAGACAGCAGCATGGCAGACAGGAACCAATGATATGCATTGATTCTGTGAATGGAATATATGTGACTACAAAAGAATCTCATGGGATGAGACTACCAATACATGTGCAAAAGTCTTCTGTTTTAAAATATTTCGCCTGTGAAGTGCAGGCATGCACAGACTTCATGAGCATTGCTGCAAACAATGGAAACCCTGGGAAAGAATGTTTTCACTTAGAAAGGACCAGGACAGCAACATCATACAGTCCTCCAACAGCACTGCGCAATGAATCTCTGCAGGAGATGCAAGAAAAAGGACTTTGTTCAAAATCGAGACTTGAAGAGTGCACTGCAGTAAACCAGCAGGCTTGCTCTGAGGATATAGACTGTGTCTTTCGTATTTTTTGGGGTGAACACAGTCTTTCTGAGCGACATGTATACTTTTCTGTGTATACAGGCCAAAAGGATAATTGGTGTAAGTTTGAAAGAACAGTCTGCACATTTGATAGTAAGACTGGTAAGTGGCACTGCCCGTGCAGAGGTAAAAAAAATCGGATCAGTTGTGTTCATAGATACTTATCCATGTGGTGGCTTTTTCAAGAGCATCCCCAGCTGTTACAAAGTGTGGTGGACACCTCAAATGAGGATATTGAAGATGTTGAGGAGATGATCAGTGCTGCTGATGATGACCACCAACATTCACGTAGTAGTGTCATCATGGAAACCAACTACTTCTGGAGTTCAAAAAGAATACCAGAGGACCTTCCCGTGGATTTAATCACATCAGAGAAGCCCGTATGGCAAGCCGTTTTAGCCTAAAATATACTAAGTGTTACTCGTCGTAATTGCATTTTTACTAGTAACAATTCAATTAGAGAGCTCTACAATTCAATTCTTACTAGTAACAATTACAATTAGAGAGCTCTCTAAATCAATATTTACTAGTTACAATTACAATTAGAGAGCTCTACAATTCAATTCTTACTAGTAACAATGCCAATTCGAGAGCTCTCTAATCATATTCTTACTAGTAACAATTATAATTAGAGAGCTCTACAATTAAATTCTTACTAGTAACAATGCCAATTACAGAGCTCTCTAATTAAATTCTTACTAGTAACAATTCCAGTTAGAGAGCTCTACAAATGAATTTTTACTAGTCATATGTCTCCATTGACTTCCATTCATTTTTCATTACAGAGCTCTACAACTGAATTCTTACTAGTAAGAATTCCAATTAGAGAGCTCTACAATTGAATTCTTACTAGTAACAATCCCAATTAGAGAGCTCTCTAAATACATATTTACTAGTAAGTATTCTAATTAAAGAGCTCTCTAATTCAGTTTTTACTAGTAACAATCCCAATTAGAGAGCTCTCTAAATACATTTTTACTAGTAAGTATTCTAATTAAAGAGCTCTCTAATTCAATTTTTACTAGTAACAATTCCAATTAGAGAGCTCTCTTATTTAATTATTACAAGTACAAATGCAATTATAGAGCTCTATAATTACAATTTTACTAGTAAAAATACACATTAGAGATATGTTTAATTGCAGAGCTCTGTAATTGAATTAAAGAGCTCTCTAATTCAGTTCTTACTAGTAACAACTAAATTAGAGAGCTCTCTAAATGGAATTCTTACTAGTAACAACTGAATTAGAGAGCTCTCTAATTGGAATTCTTACTAGTAAAAACTGAATTAGAGAGCTCTCTAATTGTCAGACTTTGTCTTCCTTTTCCTTGTGTTTCCACACCCTTATATGGTCCTTCCTGTTTCCTGTCATTAGTTAATTCATCCCCATCTGTGTTTGATTTGCTCCTCACCTGATGCTGTTTCCTGTGATTGTTATGTGTTCATAAGCCCTGAGTTTTCCCCGAGTCTTTGTCCGTCAACTCGTCTATGTACGTTGGTGTAGTTGTGTATCCTGTGTTCCTCCATTAAACCTCATTATTTACCTTACCTCTCGTCTCCCGCGTCCTTCCCGCTACACGACCGTGACAGATTGACGGACCCAAAAGAGATGGAGGAGCGCCGCCGCCGCCCGCAGCTGATCCTGGTCTGCCGTTCGCGGGGTTCTTTCGACGCCGCCCGCGGCTCGCCCAGCCCGCCGTTCGCGGGAAGTCAGCGGCCGTTCGCGGCTCACGTAAGCCCGCTGTTCGCGGGAAGTCAGCGGCCGTTCGCGGCTCGCGTAAGCCCGCCGTTCGCGGGAAGTCAGCGGCCGTTCGCAGCTCACGTGAGTCCGCCAGTCACCGCAAGCCCACCTCCCGAGGCTCATGTGCCCCTGGGCTTGTTGGTGACATACGAGGGGATGGATTGGAGCCCAGCCCCAGAGCCTACTCCTCGCCAGCGCCCTCCGGTGCCTGCTCCTCGCCAGCGCCCTCCGGAGCCTGCTCCTCGCCAGTGCCCTACGGTGCCTGCTCCTCGCCAGCGCCCTCCGGTGCCTGCTCCTCGCCAGCGCCCTCCGGTGCCTGCTCCTCGCCAGCGCCCTCCGGTGCCTGCTCCTCGCCAGCGCCCTCCGGTGCCTGCTCCTCGCCAGCGCCCTCCGGTGCCTGCTCCTCGCCAGCGCCCTCCGGTGCCTGCTCCTCGCCAGCGCCCTCCGGTGCCTGCTCCTCGCTGCTCTCAAGTTTCCCCGCTGGTTCCGTCCAGCACTCCAGAGCACCCACGAGAGGCAGCGCCACCCGAGCGCCCACGAGAGTCAGCGCCACCCGAGCGCCCACGAGAGTCAGCGCCACCCGAGCGCCCACGAGAGTCAGCGCCACCCGAGCGCCCACGAGAGTCAGCGCCACCCGAGCGCCCACGAGAGTCAGCGCCACCCGAGCGCCCACGAGAGTCAGCGCCACCCGAGCGCCCACGAAAGTCTGCGCTTCCAGAGCGCCCCCAAGAGTTGGTCCCATCCAGCTCACCTTGGCCCACACTGGTCCCGTCCAGCTCACCTGGGCCTCCGCTGGTCCCGTCCAGCTCACTTTTGCCTCCGCTGGTCCCGTCCAGCTCACCTTGGCCTCCGCTGGTCCCGTCCAGCTCATCGATGCCTCCGCTGGTCCCGTCCAGCTCATCGATGCCTCCGCTGGTTCCGTCCAGCTCATCGATGCCTCCGCTGGTTCCGTCCAGCTCATCGATGCCTCCGCTGGTTCCGTCCAGCTCATCGATGCCTCCGCTGGTTCCGTCCAGCTCTTCAGAGTGCCCACGAGAGTCAGCGCCACCCGAGCACCCACGAGAGCTTCCAGAGCCCCTGCTGGCTCCGTCCAGCTCTCCAGAGCCCCTGCTGGTTCCGTCCAGCTCTCCAGAGCCCCTGCTGGTCCCGTCCAGCTCTCCAGAGCCCCTGCTGGTCCCGTCCAGCTCACCTTGGCCCACGCTGGTCCCGTCCAGCTCACCTGGGCCTCCGCTGGTCCCGTCCAGCTCACCATTGCCTCCGCTGGCCCCGTCCAGCTCACCTTGGCCCACGCTGGTTCCGTCCAGCTCACCTTGGCCCACGCTGGTCCCGTCCAGCTCACCTGGGCCTCCGCTGGTCCCGTCCAGCTCACCATTGCCTCCGCTGGTCCCGTCCAGCTCACCTGGGCCTCCGCTGGTCCCGTCCAGCTCACCATTGCCTCCGCTGGTCCCGTCCAGCTCACCTGGGCCTCCGCTGGTCCCGTCCAGCTCACCATTGCCTCCGCTGGTCCCGTCCAGCTCACCTGGGCCCACGCTGGTCCCGTCCAGCTCACCTGGGCCTCCGCTGGTCCTGTCCAGCTCACCTGGGCCCACGCTGGTCCCGTCCAGCTCACCCTTAGCTCCGCTGGTCCCGTCCAGCTCACCTCATGCTTCTCCGCTGGTCCCGTCCAGCTTCCCTGGGCCTCCGCTGGTCCTGTCCAGCTCACCTGGGCCCACGCTGGTCCCATCCAGCTCACCCTTAGCTCCGCTGGTCCCGTCCAGCTCAATTTTCCCTCCGCTGGCCCTGTCCAGCTCGCCTTCCACGGCTCCTGAGCGCCCCCCTGGGATGGGGAGCTTCCCCAAGAAAATTTTGGGGGGGGGCTACCCTCCATGGCCACCTAAGCTCCCCGATCCTCCATGGCCGCCCGAGCACCCCGCTCCGCCATGGCCTCCTCAGTTCCCAGACCCTCCGTGGCCGCCTGATCCGCCATGGCCGCCCGAGCACCCTGCTCCGCCATGGCCGCCCGAGCACCCTGCTCCGCCATGGCCGCCCGAGCACCCTGCTCCGCCATGGCTGCCCGAGCACCCTGCTCCGCCATGGCCGCCCGAGCACCCTGCTCCGCCATGGCCGCCGGAATCCCCGGATCCGCCATGGCCGCCTGATCCGCCATGGCCGCCGGATCCTCCGTGGCCGCCTGAGTCCCCCGATCCGCCATGGGTCCCGGAACGGGCACCGCCCTGGAGGTCACCTGTCCGGTCTCCAGGTCCTTGAGGCCTCCAGAGTGCCCACCCCCCCTCCCCTTTCGATGTCGTACGGCGCGGGACGCGCCTATTGGAAGGGGGGGGTAATGTCTGACTTTGTCTTCCTTTTCCTTGTGTTTCCACACCCTTATATGGTCCTTCCTGTTTCCTGTCATTAGTTAATTCATCCCCATCTGTGTTTGATTTGCTCCTCACCTGATGCTGTTTCCTGTGATTGTTATGTGTTCATAAGCCCTGAGTTTTCCCCGAGTCTTTGTCCGTCAACTCGTCTATGTACGTTGGTGTAGTTGTGTATCCTGTGTTCCTCCATTAAACCTCATTATTTACCTTACCTCTCGTCTCCCGCGTCCTTCCCGCTACACGACCGTGACACTAATTGAATTAAAGAGCTCTCTAATTCAGTTTTTACTCGTAAGAATTGCATTGAAGAGCTCTCTAATTGGCATTGTTACTAGTAAGAATTGAATTGAAGAGCTCTCTAATTGAATTGTTACTAGTAAGAATGCAATTGCAGAGCTCTCTAATTCAGTTAGAGAGCTCTCTAATACAATTGTTACTAGTAAGAATTGCATTAAAGAGCTCTCTAATTGTAATTATTACTAGTAATAATTTAATTGTAGAGCTCTCTAATTGAATTGTTACTAGTAAAAATGCAATTGCAGAGCTCTCTAATTCAGTTACAGAGCTCTCTAATCGAATTGTTACTAGTAAGAATTGTATTAGAGAGCTCTCTAATTGGCATTGTTACTAGTAAGAATTGAATTGAAGAGCTCTCTAATTAAATTGTTACTAGTAAAAATGTAATTGTAGAGCTCTACAATAGCGATTCTTACTAGTAAGAATTGCATTGTAGAGCTCTCTATTTAAAGCGACCCCATTATGATAATTAGCCTCATGCATATTCATCTGGCTGAGAATGTGAAGCTGACCTCACGCCGTGTTGATTTCTGGGAAGCTGTTTTGTTTTTTTCCGCCTTACTGGGAAAATCGCGACACCTCTCCACTATTGAATTCAGGGCAGTATTTAATGTTCTGTCGTGATTGTGGAAAATGTCACCATATTATGTCATTCATGCCGCAACGAAAATTGCAAAAGTAACTCCAGTACTCGTCCAGAGAAACCTGGACAGTGCATTATTTTTTTTCGCCCTTTCTCTGTAAAAACCCCAAGGGAAGCAGGTCGAGGAGATGAGAAGAAGACACCGGAGAGTAAATCTATTAATAATGTCACTGATTAAACCCACCATCTGTCACTTAATAAAATAATCGTATTGCTGCATGTTTTTGAAAGTTTTGATTTTGTTTGGTTTAATAATTAACATTATTTTGCGAGTATGATTCTCACTCGGCTTGTGAATTAGCGAACTTGAACAGGGATATAAGGCTTAATACAAATGTTGCTTAAGGTACCAATAGTGATTAGACAAAATTATAAAGCATACTATGTGCAGATTCACATAAACCCAAAACAAAACAACACGCAGCGCGTTTCCCTCTCATGCACAGATACAGTATTAAAGATTACATTCTGTACACAGCTTACTAATAAGGCTAAAAAACTGACTAACCCAAAATATGAACTTTAACTGTCTGTCTTAATTTAGTCTATACACTGTTTATTTAACTGTTATTATGTCTGTTTATTGCCATTTTCGAAAGGGAGGAAAACATTATTGCGTTAATATTCTGGTCTCGTACGTTTGTCTTTTATCATCACTTAGTAGGCTACAGTAAACCAGCATTTTAAAATGCTACAAAACTTGGCCTTTAAATGCTTACTTAAAATGCTAAAAAGGGCTTTACGGCTTTATTGCGTGTATTTGAAAGCAGAACTCTTCAGCTGCGCTGACGGCACTCGCTGCTGCGGGACTCTAAACACCGTCGAGCCACTCTCACGCCGGTTTCACACTGCAAGCGTGAGCAGCGCGTGAGCGGCGCAGAAGCGGTGCGTGCAGAGCAGGAGCAGCGCGCGCCCATTGCCCTTTCACACCTGTAGCGTTTGCAGCGCGCGGCTGAACAGCGTCTTCTGTACAGAATGGGTAAATTCGAATCTAATTTTAAATACAATTGGTCTTGATTTATTATTAGAATAGTTTATTTTACTGTATTTGTTTTATTTACACTGTACATGTGCATCTGTGTTTATGTGCAGTACGGATTGTAGATAGAAGAAAGGCAATTGCGCTGTATTTGTTACTACGGAGATTACGAAGAAGGATACGACTTAGATTTTGGGTGCCCCCAGGCAAGGGAACAGCACAAAACAATAACTGACCATAGCAGAAATGTTATAGTTATTTTATACATTGTGTTTATATTGAATATGGTCAATATTTTAAAGGTTTGTACTTGTAACCAGAAGTTTCTTTTTGCACATATATACTGTAAGCTGCTGTTCTTTATGTTTGTTTGTATTGATTGTTATTTACAGATTGTAAAAAGTTGTAGCCTACTGATTGGACAGATTGTACTTTTTGTCTTTAAATACACAAAAAAAAAACATTAAAAATGACGTACCATCTGCCAACGCAAAATGACAAAAAACAACACATGAATTATAGGAGAATGACATGCCTTTGAAGTTTTGGTCAAAAGATTACATCTACAATATTGACATATCTTTATTCAACATTTATTAGCAAACCTCTTCATAATGCCTGCTGACGAACGCTTCTTTAATAATGAAGCAATATCTGATAAACAAACAGCAGATTTACAAGCAATCTCCAAGCTAACATCTTCAACATGCATCGTAAATGTCTTTATTAACACGTAAAATGTAAACGTTGTAATAGGGATATTAGCAAACACACGAAAAACACACATTCAAACAAGTCGCCCACATCATAGACTTATTTGGCGTAGCTACATGTGTAATATTTATGTGACGTATTTGAATATGTAGCCTATTTATTCGTTTGTCACTTCGTGTATTATCAAATGATCAATCCACTGCATCCCATGCCTATTCTTTGGCTTGTAAGTCCTTATACATTACATTTTTTGGGTCATAAATAACTTTTTGTTTTTCCACTTCTACGATGAGACGAGTGTCGTCCATTAGGTCATCTTCCAGGTGTACTCTGAAGACCCTCGTCTGGCTACTCCGCGCGCTGTCACGTGCGTTTGTTGATGATGCCTGTTGTCAGCATGACATCTGCTTCTATGCCAACATATAGGCCTATAAACTACACAATATATATTACAACTTGCTACGAAATTGTTGAACTTCATGGTAACTGTTTAAAATACATTACATACCATTTACAAACTTTAAATATGTTTTTTTTTGAGTGTCGATCATAAATAATGTCCTGTCACTTTAATTGAGCGTAAGCAGCGCAGCAAAAATAGACTCGGCGCCGAAACGATCGCGGCACTGCCGCTCCTTGATTAATATCATAACTGCAGAGGTGGAAAGAGTACAAAAATATTCTACTCAAGTAAAAGTACCATTACATTACTGAAATTTTACTTAAGTACAAGTAAAAGTACCAGTCTAAAAATATACTCAAGTAAAAGTAAAAAGTAGCTCATTTAAAATGTACTCAGAGTAAAAATTACTTAGTTACATTTTAACAATGAGAGGGAGGAAAAAATGGGATAGACCAAAGGTGTCAAACTCAGTTCCTGGAGGGCCACAGCCCTACACAGTGTAGATATAACCCTAATTAAACACATCTGATACAGCTAAACTAATCATTTAGGCTTATTTGAAAACTACATGGTGTGTGTGTTGGAGCAGGGTTGAAATAAACTCTTTAGGGCTGTGGCCCTCCAGTAACACCCTCCAGAGTTTGACACACCTGGGATATGGGACTATAAATCTCAAACTAGGTGTTTTTAATTAAAGGAATCAGTTATTTAGAATAATAACACATTTAGGCTGTTACCAGGGAAATTAAATCAGTATCAACAAAATTAATCTGGAGGATTAATCTGGAGGAAACGCAGAAGCTTCATCTGAAGTGGCATAGATGTATTACACACTGACATGAATGCATTTAGCCTGCAGTTACAAATGCAGAAATAATGTTTTGATAAATAAGACATAAAATGTGACCCTGAACCACAAAACCATAAGGGTCCATTTTCCTAAATTGTGATTTATACATCATCTGAAAGCTGAATAAATCATATTTCCATTGATGTATGGTTTGTTATGATCGGACAATATTTTAAAATCTGGAATCTGAGGGAGCAAAAAATCAAAATATTGAGAAAATCTCCTTTAAAGTTGTTCAAATTAAGCTCTTAGTTTTTATATATTTACAGTAGGAAATTTACAAAATATATTAATGGAACGTGATCTTTACTTAATATGCTAATGATTTTTGGCATAAAAGAAAAATGTATAATTTTGACCCATACAATGTATTGTTGGCTATTGCTACAAATATTCCCCAGCGACTTAAGACTGGTTTTGTGCTCCAGGCCAGGGTCACAAATGTTAAATAGTCATTTGAAATAAAAAAATAAAAAGATACTTTAAATGTTAAATTAGAACCACCAGTAGGTGTCAGCAAGTCACTGATAAGAGAGTCATTGCGATTGAACAGAATCATTTAAACGGTTAATTCATTCAGAACAAAACACGTCATTGCTCAGAGTCAGAGACGCTGAGCAATGACGTCAGAGTCAGAGATTCAAAACTGTGTTTGGTATTATTTTTGTCGAAATAGAGCAAAAACAGGCAATATGGTGTCTAAAACGCAAGTCTCTTAATTAACTTCTTGTTTTTTGAACTGTTGTAAATAGAAAAACTACAGGCCTATGTAATCATGGTGATTTTTTTGAGAAAAACGGCATTCTTCATGTGATGTTGACTTACTATATTAAATTATATAAATATATACATTTTCTGCTTCTATATCTTCAATTTTGTGATCATTCTAAACGCATTTTAACAGACTGAATCACGCAGTGAAAGAAAGCACTCCAAATGCACGCGGATTAGTCTAATCTACTAACGTTAACGTTACTAGATTTCACGGCACACTGTTTAGAGTGATTTGTTTGGTTTTTGGCAAAATACTGATAATGTCAAATCGCACATCGTTAAAAAAACAATTACTATATTATCTCAGATGATATTGCACACCCTGCACCACTGTCTTTTTGGCTCATTTGTGCAAAACCGTCAAAGCTTCATTTTAACCACCAATGCAGTGATGTAAGTATTTACGTTACCTCTAACGTTACATGCTTGCGAAGGGCGATGTCGAGATGTTATAAGCTGCTAGTTCGGTCTCCCGAGGCAAACACAGCTTACACTGCATAATAGAGCATGAATATATGGCCAGGGGTTCACTTCATTTCCTTCGAGTTCAACTTCAGCAGAGTACGACGGGGTCTGGTTTTCAGCTGGGTCTGCACCATTAACGCCTGTCTTGTTCGTCTGCATCTTTCTTGTGATTTTTAGCGCCAGTTTCTTCTTCTGCCCATTATTTGCTGCAGTTGTTTCCACGGAGCGATTTTTTTTTTACTCAGTAACGAATGTGTTTTAAAATGTAGCGAAGTACAATACTTCACACAAAATATACTTAAGTAAAAGTAAAATTACAGATTTAAAAAATTACTTAAAAAAGTACAAGTACACAAAAAAGCTACTCAATTACAGTAACGCGAGTAAATGTAATTCGTTACTTTCCACCTCTGCATAACTGTATGGCCAAATAAATAAATAAATAAAAAGAAAGAAAGAAAGAAAGAAATTCTAAAACTCATTTTGTCAGGAGTGACCACTGGCCAATTAGCCAATAGATGTTAATTCTTCTTGCATGTTACAATGCATAATAAACACCAAAATGAGATGATGTCATTATTACCAGACATTTTGACAAAGACTAGCATTTTTTTAAAGAAACATGTGTGTGTCTTCTTCACTTGTAAGCAGACCATAAAGATGTAAATTAATTTAATGATTAAATATTTTTTTTTTAAACAAAACATATCCAAGCTGTCATCTCACTTTAAAGGTCATTCTGACACAATGAAAATGCTATTAATTCATGGGGCTTTTATTTTGAAGTATATCACCACAGGCGGGATTTGGTAAGGCAATGGGTGTAATCGAAAATCCGTTTTGCATCTAATTAATACAGGTTTTTACTAGTAAGAATGCAATTGTGGAGCTCTGTAACTGGATTTCTTACTAGTAAGAATTGAATTAGAGAGCTCTGTAATTACATTTTTGCTAGTGAGAACTGAATTAGAGAGCTCTCTAATTGGCATTGTTACTAGTAAGAATTGAATTGTAGAGCTCTCTAATTGAATTGTTACTAGTAAGAATGCAATTGCAGAGCTCTCTAATTCAGTTAGAGAGCTCTCTAATACAATTGTTACTAGTAAGAATTGCATTAAAGAGCTCTCTAATTGTAATTATTACTAGTAAGAATCGAATTGTAGAGCTCTCTAATTCAGTTCTTACTAGTAACAATTGTATTAGAGAGCTCTCTAACTGAATTAGAGAGCTCTGCAATTGCATTCTTACTAGTAACAATTGAATTAAAGAGCTCTCTAATTGGCATTGTTACTAGTAAGAATTGAATTGTAGAGCTCTCTAATTAAATTGTTACTAGTAAGAATGCAATTGCAGAGCTCTCTAATTCGGTTAGAGAGCTCTCTAATTGTAATTGTTACTAGTAAATATTGATTTAGAGAGCTCTCTAATTGTAATTGTTACTAGTAATAATTGAATTGTAGAGCTCTCTAATTGAATTGTTACTAGTAAAAATGCAATTACGACGAGTAACACTTAGTATATTTTAGGCTAAAACGGCTTGCCATAAGCCCGTTCCTGAAAACTTTGAACCACTAGAAGTACAGTGCCTACACTGTCCTGGCACATCTCCTCCAGATCTTGTAAACAAAATACTCATCACCCGACAAGCAACTGTTTATGGAATATTTAAACAGTTTAAAGGTAAAATTACTTCTGTATTGGTTAATGAGCAACTTTCTTGTCTTACTTAAAGCTCACCTTGAATTGATTTTTTTTTTATCTAGGTGTTTCTGTCTATGCCAAGGAGTGTCCTGTCTGCAGAAACTTGGTCCGGTTTCAAGAATATGAGAGTGGGTTTCACAACTACAATAACATAATTTTTCTGTCAATCCCTTTATGCTCTTATTTGACTGCTGGAGTTTCAGTAAGTATACACACAATTGAAATATTTAGAGGGCATGTTTCAATATATCACAATAATCATGCAAAACTGTTGATCAGTTGAGTAAAAACTTTATTACATTTACTTTCCACAGAATCATATTGCTGTGGGTCGACTCTTTAGAACAATCGAATCCCATTCAAGAACTACTTTGCCAATCAACATGCTAAGAAAGGCATTCTACCATTTCAGTGCTTTAAGGCAGTACTCATACAATTTCTCTTGTTACCGCTGTGGTTATCATCCATCCACTGTCATTGCAGACACCAACTGGAAAGGTGCATTTGATATACCAGGTGAGTGTAAAATCTGAATAAAACCCCTCTGATCTGTAAATGTTCTTAACGCAACTCTTAGGCATTCAACTTAACACACATTCACATACAACTTGCCACAACCCCTTTTACTTTCAGTTAATCTCATGAGACGCCCAGACATTCAGAACACTGGCCTCCAGGACACCCTCGTTAATGTGGCAGCAAGATGGGAGAACCTAGAAAAGCAGATCATTGCCACTGGATTTTGTGACGGTACCACTGAAAATACGGATTAAATTATTTAACAGTACTATTGAAATTAATGTTAATAATGTGTATTAATAATATATTACATTTTAACATTAAGGGTATAGCCTTTGGTCTTGTGGCAGTAGAGCCAAAATTAACTGATGTTAATCTTAAAATTATTTTCCTCAGACTCCTCTAGCAATCCTTTCTCAAGTCCACTGACATATTCGGCCTTTGCTCCTTGGATTGGACAACACACAAGACTACAAGACAAGCTTCCAAAAACTGAAGTCTTCAAAGGTCTTTCTCAAAGTGAAAGGGTGAGCTCTGTGTGCCGTAAAAAAGCCAGGACGTTGATGAAGACCAGATTTTACAAATACTGGACTCTAAATCGGTAAATATTTATACTTGTAGTCTCACAGTATTCGTGTAAGCACTCAATGCATCGTTATAAATTTTTTTTCCAATTAACAACACTAATAGATATTAATTTATACACAGCCCAAAAGAGAAGATCTGGTGAAGGTATGCAACTGTCTTGGAGTGTCAACAACTGGCTCACAAACAGACCTTATAAACAGGCTGGAAGAACTTCTCCTTTATAAGGAGGTTTACCCCAAAATGTTCGTAAAGCTGAAAAAAGCTGGAGGTAAGATATTGTTTTTCAGTGACATTAAATATTTTGTGTAGGGTAATTTTTTTACTTTTCTTGTTTAAGTACCATCATCTATGCAGAAAACATGTATGTAATTTGTCATTCTTTTCACTTTAACACAGGTGGAGTATTACACATGGGCTGCACCCATGGTGTTGTATATTATACATATATACAACACCATGGGTGTTGTGTATATATGTGCACCAACGGACACAAACATATCACTGGCAGCTGCAGGAAAGTTAACAGTAAATTTTGAGTGGTTGAAGAAAATCAGGAGGAAACCAAGGCATGCAGAAGAACTCAAAGAAATGGACCAATTGTCACGTCCACACCCTGAGACAGGGACATCAGATCGGTTCTCACTGTACGACAGATTTCACCAAAAAAAACAAAAACGTCCTGAAGAAAAACTGCGTAGCCTGAAACTGATTCCAGATCTGGCGTGTCTGATTAATTCTTCAGCAGCAGAACAAATAAACCGAGAGCTTTCCTCAAGTCGGTACTCACTGTGTCAAATGAAGGACGTCCACTACATGTTCTCACTACGTCTGTTTTTTCACCTGCACAATGATAGACTGAATAGCACCTTCATGAAGGAAATGGAAAAACAGAGTATAGCAGAGGCCATACGCATTGGATTAGATGGCAAACTGATATGTGGCCAAACAGGTAAGAATGTGAAGATTACAAATTACACTGTGACATGAAATTCATTCAAATGTTTGACACTTTATTTGTTAATGTTATGTTACTATTTACCAATTAATTAAAGGGACAAAAAAAAGAAAACCTGACAACAGACAACAACAGTCCAGAAGTCCACCGGCTCCAGCAAAGGGGGACAGTCCTACTGTGGATGGCTACCGTTTCTCAGTGGCAATGTTTCCAATTAACGAGAACAATAAGGTAACAAGTGTACTGGTTAGCACCACACACATATCAGTAGTAATAATAATAATTACTATTAATAGGAATATAAAATCATTATCACATCTTCTGCATCACTAGGACAAAATCAGACAGCTGTATGCTGTTGAGAAGAGAGAGCATGATGTCATTGCTAGAATCTCTCGTTACGCCTCGTTGGATCTACGTGATCTGAAAAGTTTGTGCCCACCCGATCTCTTGAAAGACACCAGTAGCCAACTGATGCCATGGCTATATGACAATGTAAGTACCAATTATGGGTACGTAATAATTTTAAAATGTAATTATGAATACATTTACTTGATTACTCAGCTATCACATACAGATAACTGTATAATATGTACAAGTAGATATGGAAATAAACAATATATTTGAATACACTTTCTTACTATGCATCTTCATATTTTGCTTTAAAGACAGTAAATTGTCGGATTGCACAAATTGCCTCAGAAAACCAGAATGTAAGTAACTGCTTCGGAATCTATACTTTTTTTATAAATTTCATAAACAAGCATTAAGAGCAGATGAAAGAATTGCAATTTACATGTAATTTTGTTGTATACTCAGGTTGCAGCCTTGACGACTGACACATTCATTTTGTGGTACAGGGACTGGCTGACTTCAAGAAAAATTTCTGATTCACATCTGAAAACTCTTGAGGTTCTATTCAATTTCTAAAAAAAAATGCATTAAATCAATCCTGTCTCTACATCCTATGAATGTCTTAGGAACATGTGTTTCCCATTTTTTGTCATTTTAGAATGATGCACAGAAAACACTTTAACCAAGAATTGTTGGCACAGATAGGACACCAGAGATAGGATGCCACTTCATTCTTTGGGTTAGTACAACTCTAGCGGGGTTCATTACGTAAGGAACAAAATGAGATTATACAGTATATAGATGTGATTTGTCTGCAATTTTATTATAGACAAGCCAAAAAAGTACAAAAAAATGTAATTGTGACCGCTTTAAAATGTCTCTTTATTGAATTTCTTCTACAGGTTTTTGACAAGACCGAGAAAAAAATAAGGATTTATGACAACACAGGACGTCACATGAACATTTCACCCCCAGATATGGAAATTCTGAAGTAATAACTTTTATCATTTGTTTTGTTTTACACAGTTATTTAAAAAACATTTCATGACTTGGGTACAGTCTGCTTTAAGTCCATTTCTTTCTTCCAGAGATGCATTTAGAAATGTAGACTCCCTGGATGGGTGGACTGTGTGCAATCCACAGCAATGGCGGAGAAATGATGGAAACAACTGTGGTGTTTTTGTTTGCGCAGTGAGTGGATAAGAGTTTTATGAGTTTATGTTTGCAACTTTGTACATTAATATTTATGTAATGCAAAAGGTCTTAAAATGTCTCCTGAGTCGCTTCACACAGACCAGCTGATTCATCTTAGACTTTACCATGCCTCCTGTTTGGTTGAAAATCTACAAACGGAGGTAAAGCAGACAGTTAATCTTTAGTGGTGGCTTTCTCTCTAACACGGATGTATGTAATATACAATAAACATGATATTTAATATTTTGCTTAAGTGTAAACACTGATTTTCTCTTCTTCTGTTTTTAGGACTTACAACCAAATATTACAGCGCCTAAAGCTACAAACAGATGTATGGCCCAGGACCTAGATGTTTGCATATTTCAAAAAATTCGAATAAAGTAAGTGACCATGCTGCATTTTAATGTACACTGTATTTATTGAGCAGCTATATATAATTATATTTAATATCTTCTGCAGAACCATGCATCCAGATGTCAAAACACTGCAATGGATTCAGTGTGACCGTTGTAACAAATGGTTGCACACTGACTGTGCTGCCATTGATCCAGCAATGGTCACAAAGGACATGCCATTCAACTGTGGATGTGACATTGATCAGTCATATCCTTATGATAAGTATGTACTTTACATTTGAAAACAAACTTCAGCTACTACATTACAAATACATTCAATATTTGTATAACCCTCCAATTTATTTTTACAGAACTGTAAGAAAGGCCCGGCTGGGACGATCCAATGACGGCAGTCGTTCCGCGGGTGAAGGGCTTTGCGTGTTACGGTCTTTCCTTTTCACGACACAACAAGAACATTAAAATGGAACACTTCTTCTTATATATTTTATCTCGTTATTTCATCTGACTCCATAAATGAAAAGGTTTTAATGATATCTGTGCATCATTAAAATATGAAAATGAATGATTGATTATTCTTTTCAACTCTGTTTAATACTTTACCCGCTGAGATGTAGGGAAACTTTATCGCTCAGAGGCCCTGTTTTTCACAGGTCTCACGGACACAATCTCGTCAGGCCCGGTCGTCAATCAGAGGTAATTATGGTTATGTATCTAAGATTTGCCGTCAATGCACACGTACACAATCATAGACATGGATAACCCCTTGGAGCCCCCTCAGAACTTGAGTTCAATTGTTTACTTCAGTAAAGGTTTTTGGCCATTATCAGATATGTTAGTAGGTCAATGTACAACACTCGTAATAACTTTGGATTGGTCAAATCCTTGTTTAAAGTAACATTAAATCAAAAGTCAGAGGTATGGGCGTACCCGAATTCAGTTTGACCAGACGGCGTTCGCCGTCCCTGAACGGAATTAACCCGCCCCTGCATCCGAAGTACACTTAAAAGACACCGGGTATTAGCCGTCGCTAAACTGACGCAGGCTTGCGGAAATATACGAATCCGCTACTCTAATAGGGAGAAAGCAATCTTTAGAGGCAGTCAGAATAGAATCAAACGTTACAATTTATTAACCAGGTAATCGAAGCAATAATTCAAATCTCCAATGTTACAAGAATAGAATCATCAATTAACAATACTACCTGGCAAATGAAAACTACACACAACGATTTGTGCGGGCAGTCAGCCTACAGACTCCTGGAACTGAAACTACACACAAGTGATCTGTGTGGGCAATCGACTTACTGACGCCTGACCATACCTGGAACTGAAACTACACACAAGTGATCTGTGCGGGCAATCGACTTACTGACGCCTGACCATACCTGGAACTGAAACTACACACAAGTGATCTGTGCAGGCAATCGACTTACTGACGCCCAGAACTTTATGTCCCTTCTCCTTATATACCCAGATAATCTAATAAACCTACCACATGGTGGTATCTTGTCATTATAATTAGTCTTCAGAATTTGCAACCAAATGGCTTCTTGAGATCCTGTGGCCGGGAATACTTATTTACATACAGGAGATGTTTTGAGTAGGGGATCAGGGGGAGGGCACGTCCCCAAACTGTACACTATACTTCTCAGATTTTAGAACTTCTTTTAGCTTTTCATTATGATTGGGAGAATGAGACCATTTTACCAGGCGCACTGAGACATTTCAAAAGATATCAAACATGTATGGTTACTTTTTTGTACACATTATATTGCATGGGTTTTCAGTGAATTCTCGGTGGTGAGGGGAGGGGGAAATGATGAGACCGTCAGTACAGGGTGTGGATCCCCCAGTGTGCTGCACCCCTGGATGTTACTGTTACATATGCAAGAGACAGCTTTGTGGATTCCCCCAGTGTGCTGCGTCCTGGATGACATATGTAAGAGACAGTTTTGTGGATTCCCAGGGGGGCCTTTTGTCCTCTAGAGGGGGGGGCCCAGACACATTGGCACCAGTCTTACAGTTCCTCCCTTTGGCACTGTTTGGGCCACTCACAGGCTTCCCTGCAGTGTCACTTCAGTCGTTGTAAGGTGGTACTCTGTTTGGAGGATGACGTTCTGTACCAGGTCCATCGTGTCGATCAAGGCTTCCAAACAGGCGCCTGCGCCTCGGAACGAACCGCTTTGATAATATTATCATTGCTATGGGTGATGTGTTGGAAACCAGTGGCCATCTGATCTGTCAACCATGTGGAGAATTGAGATTGTTTGGTTATTTTATAAGTGTTGGCTGCTGAATTAATTGATCCGAACAGGCCGGCTATACTGCTGAGCAGGTCTCGTTTTTAGCGAGCAGGTGGAATTTGGACGGCAAGTCTGTCTTTGTAATCAGAAATTAAATCATCGATTCGTGACTGTAGCCATGCATACGACTCATCATTAGTATTACAATGTTTTGTACAGGCAGAGAGTATATTGGAAATGTTATAAGTTACATGTGTCATTACCAAATTTACATCATGTAATAAAGTCTTGTTGATGTTTCCTCTAATCAGTCCACCAGGAGGAATTGAGTGCAATTCTGGACACTTTTTTGGGTTTAGTGTATCCACAGGTGGTCAAATTAAAACAGTACTTAACAGTCCATGAACAATTGTGTGGATTGGTGAAATTGTCTATGCTATGCGAACATTCCCCGACACAATACATTCCTTCCTTTCGGTTGGTCCAGACAAAAGTTTTTGGTTTTGGCTCGTTAGGTGTGTACGACGTGAGATCGTACATTAGCTCTGTGAATCTTATATGTGTGTCATTATGTGTTTCTGTATGTGTGCGCCTATATGTTGCAAGTTCCAAATTTATAACATAGTAGCACAATTTTGGGTCCATGCCCTTGTTTTTGTTTTCGTGTAGTGTGTACATGTTACCTATTGTGTCACCTGGATCTATTTTAAGTTGATACCAGGCAGTGAGGTTGTGTATGAATTTGGTGCTCGAGTGTGTCCTGAAATGTTTCTTGTAGGTGGGTGGGTGTTACCTGAACTACAACAAATTTGTGGTGTGCAATTTGGATCCGGTACTAATCCGGGAGGCCATGTAATTGTCTCTTTTGGTGCGACTGTGATTTTTTTGTGTGGATGGCCCCTTGAAGTATTTCCACACCCACCTCTCACATTTCAGGTTGTGTGTGAGTGAAATCCTTTGGCCCAGTCTGATGCACGTGGGCCCAGACACTTTCCTTTCATCTGGCCTCCATGGGATCGCTGCAGTCGACCTGGAAGGCAAGAGGAGAAGACAGTGACATTTATTTATTCTGAGTACTTTTGAATGATTTGCACTGAGACATGTGGTACCATCGCAGTTTCCCCTTCACAGTTGTGGCCACACAGCTGTTGCATATAGCTTTAACTTCATATGGGCCATGCCATCGGGGTGTGAATGCACCTTGCTTCACAAAAACGCGTACCATTACCATGTCTCCTTCTGAGAATTTCACCTCAGAGGTTGGGTTGAATTGTGTATCATTCGTTAAGTCTGATTGCTGTTGTTTCAGGGCAGCTTTTATTGTGTGGTTGGCACGTTCCACCATGCCTGAGCTTTGCGGTCGATACGGTATGTGAAACCTTTGTTTGATGTTCAGCATCTGGCATATTTGTTTCATCACCTGACCTGTGAAGTGTGTGCCCTGGTCAGATTCAATTTGGATTGGTGCTCCCCAGAATGGGAGGATTTGGTTCGCCACTACTCGTGCCACTGTGTCTGCACTGTTATTGCGGGTGGGAATCGCTTTGACCCATTTGGAAAATTTGTCAATTATCACAAGGCAATAACGATACCCCCCTTTGGCACTAGGTAGTGGGTCTATGAAATCCAATTGGAGTAACTCCCAAGGTCCCTTGGTTGGCTCTGGTCTACACAGTTTTGTACGGCCAGGCTTGCCTTGGTTAATGGAGGCACATACGGTGCATGTGTCACACCATCTTTGAATGTCTGATGCCATTTGTGTGTGCATAATCGTGGTACAACTTTATCACTGGTTTCTGTAGGGCTTCTGGAACAATGTATTTATCGTCTCTTAAAATCATGCCTTCAGTGACCTTGACTAGTTGGACCTGTTGCAATGAGAAGTGACATTGATTGTATGGTGTCACTGTCACTTCTCCAGCACAACACTAGGGGGAGCACTATCTACTCTCAGGCCTAAGTAAAGAGGACTTTACATTTATGCATTTATTTAATTTTAACTTAATAAAATTATTTTAATTAATTATTATATATTTTTTTCTTTTTTGAGTTAACCAGATCACCTAGGGAAATGAAGTATGGCCTACAGGTAGTGCCAGACTTGTGTTAAGTCTGAAAATTAGAATTTGTGGTTTCTAACTAAAATTTATGATGTTATAGTTAAAATTAATAGGATCACTTAGGATTATAATTTACACGTGTAATCTGCAATTGAGTTGATAAACCCATATTGTTGCAAAATGTAAACAGGAAGTGTAATTAATTATTAAATGTAATTAGAATTTTTGAATTCATAATTAATTATTACATTAATTTACGGCTTCTAAATCACTAGTTTTGGATTCCCATAATAGTAATTAAAATAATTTCCAAACTTAATCATTCCTCATTGTGTCATTAACATCATCATCAAAAAAAAATTAATAATAATCTGTTATCTTAATTACTTGTAAACGAAATTAAAAATTTCTGGCCCTCTTGATAATAATAAAGGTTTTACTGTGATTGTCAAATTATAAGATCGCTTCTGATTAATCAATGGTTATGTTGAAATCATTTTATCAATGAAATTAATTTAAAATTAATTTGTAATCAATTATGACATTTAATTAACAATTAAAAATTCCTAACAATAGCAACTCATCCACTGAAGTGTTTAAAATCAGAAAAGCGGTTATAATTGAATGAAATCAAAATCACCATTTTATCAAGATGATGAGATAATACTAAATTATCTTCTAATAACCCACCAGTTATTAAGCTGGTAACGTTACCCACAAAATTTAAAAGACTTTAATCAAATGTTAATTCAACCGACCTGTGAAATTTGTGTCTAGAGCATTCTTCGCTTTTAGTTTGAGTCTCTAACTCGGTTTCATCCAGTGCTGCTGTGCTTTCCCTGAAAAGACATGTTTCTCATCTAATTCTTATCCCCACCGGGTTTTTCGGTTCCGGTCTCAAAAGTGGGTATTCCGACCCGTACTACAAATGTGTCTATATGGTGTAAACAATATTTCCCTCAACTTCTAAAAGGCAAAAAAAATATACTTACCACAGCAGCTGGATATTGATGAGAAGGATATCAAACCTCACGTCCAAGGAGAGTTCAAGTCGAATGTCGCGGCTGTCGCGGCTGGAATGACGTACTCGTCTCTGCGAGAATCACGTTCTCGTCTTTGTGAGATCCCGTCGGGGTCACCACTGTAAGAAAGGACCCGGCTGGAACGATCCAATGACGGCAGTCATTCCGCGGGTGAAGGGCTTTGCGTGTTAGTCTTTCCTTTTCACGACACAACAAGAACATTAAAATGGAACACTTCTTCTTATATATTTTATCTCGTTATTTCATCTGACTCCATAAATGAAAAGGTTTTAATGATATCTGTGCATCATTAAAATATGAAAATGAATGATTGATTATTCTTTTCAACTCTGTTTAATACTTTACCCGCTGAGATGTAGGGAAACTATATCGCTCAGAGGCCCTGTTTTTCACAGGTCTCACGGACACAATCTCGTCAGGCCCGGTCGTCAATCAGAGGTAATTATGGTTATGTATCTAAGATTTGCCGTCAATGCACACGTACACAATCATAGACATGGATAACCCCTTGGAGCCCCCTCAGAACTTGAGTTCAATTGTTTACTTCAGTAAAGGTTTTTGGCCATTATCAGATATGTTAGTAGGTCAATGTACAACACTCGTAATAACTTTGGATTGGTCAAATCCTTGTTTAAAGTAACATTAAATCAAAAGTCAGAGGTATGGGCGTACCCGAATTCAGTTTGACCAGACGGCGTTCGCCATCCCTGAACGGAATTAACCCGCCCCTGCATCCGAAGTACACTTAAAAGACGCCGGGTATTAGCCGTCGCTAAACTGACGCAGGCTTGCGGAAATATACGAATCCGCTACTCTAATAGGGAGAAAGCAATCTTTAGAGGCAGTCAGAATAGAATCAAACGTTACAATTTATTAACCAGGTAATCGAAGCAATAATTCAAATCTCCAATGTTACAAGAATAGAATCATCAATTAACAATACTACCTGGCAAATGAAAACTACACACAACGATTTGTGCGGGCAGTCAGCCTACAGACTCCTGGAACTGAAACTACACACAAGTGATCTGTGTGGGCAATCGACTTACTGACGCCTGACCATACCTGGAACTGAAACTACACACAAGTGATCTGTGCGGGCAATCGACTTACTGACGCCTGACCATACCTGGAACTGAAACTACACACAAGTGATCTGTGCGGGCAATCGACTTACTGACGCCCAGAACTTTATGTCCCTTCTCCTTATATACCCAGATAATCTAATAAACCTACCACATGGTGGTATCTTGTCATTATAATTAGTCTTCAGAATTTGCAACCAAATGGCTTCTTGAGATCCTGTGGCCGGGAATACTTATTTACATACAGGAGATGTTTTGAGTAGGGGATCAGGGGGAGGGCACGTCCCCAAACTGTACACTATACTTCTCAGATTTTAGAACTTCTTTTAGCTTTTCATTATGATTGGGAGAATGAGACCATTTTACCAGGCGCACTGAGACATTTCAAAAGATATCAAACATGTATGGTTACTTTTTTGTACACATTATATTGCATGGGTTTTCAGTGAATTCTCGGTGGTGAGGGGAGGGGGAAATGATGAGACCGTCAGTACAGGGTGTGGATCCCCCAGTGTGCTGCACCCCTGGATGTTACTGTTACATATGCAAGAGACAGCTTTGTGGATTCCCCCAGTGTGCTGCGTCCTGGATGACATATGTAAGAGACAGTTTTGTGGATTCCCAGGGGGGCCTTTTGTCCTCTAGAGGGGGGGGCCCAGACACATTGGCACCAGTCTTACACAGAACACTATCAATATTGAAGCAGGGATTGGTGGTGGACATTGTAATGACAGATCAGGACATTATGGTAAACAAGACGTATATCTAATCTTACACACATATGTGAATAAATGTGACTTCCCTTTTGTAAAGTGCTAATTTGCATATGCAGTTTCTCATTGACATGTATAAGCATCAGTGTGTATAAGCATGAGTTAGAGTTTTCTGGAAATTTACAATTTGAAAATATCCACATTCTACACTTGGTTCAAACAAATACTGTGGTTTTGATTAAAATAAAAAATGTTTTGCACATTGTAGGAACTGCACAATGGCTTGACAAGTGGCAAAATAAGATCAAACAGAATGTTTTTGCATAAACATCAAACATTTTGTCCTAAGCTGAAGAAGAAACTTAATGAAAGGATTTCTTTTTTTGATGAACAACAGGTAAAAGTAATGGTGTGTGTTTGTGTGTGTGAAAATAGAAACTAGTAATTGCAACTATTGCCAAAAAATTGCAAATAATTTGTAAGTAAGCTAACTTAAGATATAGCTAATATAATAAAGCTAAATGTAATGACTTTTGCCAACAGACACAGGGGATCATTGACAGAGTTACAAGAGTCACACAGATAGACATGACAGAATTAAGTAATGCATCCTATGTTTTGGAAGTTCTAACTCCTGAGGTATTTGTTATTAATTAAAAATTTTTTAATGCATTGCTAAAACATATAAGACCATTTAATTAAATGCATTTTTAACAGTTCTTTTCTCTTTCTGCTCTTGGTCATTCAAAGGTAACCTTCTTAATCCTAAAAAAGACAGAGGGCTTCCATAGGTTCAAGGCAGAAATGGCTTTGCAAACAAAGGGACATTTAAAGTAAATGTTTTAAAGTGGCGTTTTAATGACATTTTTCTTGATTTTAATGTTCCCTTTAGTCATATTCATTCTATGAATTTTATATAAACATTCTTCTTTCTCTTTTACAGATTATCCTCAGATTCTGATCCAAATTGGGTTTGATGGCAACACTGTTGTATGCCTCTGTCATATTGCATCACATTGATGACTTTCTACTGTGTGTAGAACCAGGTCAAGAAAATATGATCATATTACTCCAATTTTACAGTCTCTGCACTGGCTACCTATTAAGTTTTGTATCAGTTACAAAATAGTATTACTTGCCTATAAGGCCCTAAATGATTTAGCTCCTGCGTACCTAACTAATCTTCTATCACGCTACAATCCAACCCGCTCCCTAAGGAACAAAACTCTGGACTCTTGGTAGTACCTCGGATAGCAAAGTCCACTAAAGGAGGTAGAACTTTTTCATATCTGGCTACTAAACTCTGGAATAGCCTTCCTGATAACGTTCGGGGTTCAGACACTCTCTCTCTGTTTAAATCTAGATTAAAGACGCATCTCTTTAGCCAAGCATTTATATAATGCATCTCACAATCTTGTACTGCCAGTCTATCTGAACAAATGCACATTATTATGCTTTAGCTTGGGTTATACTGATAATTTCATCCAGGGTTATTCCTGGATGGAACAACAGCTACGCTAATTGTCTTACTGTTTCTATGTTTCTGCCACGGGATTAACATCCCGTGGTAGCTAGGAATTACACAAGCTTCAGTCTGGATCCAACCCTTAAACGATCTGAGATGACGGAACACCTGAGAAGAGACGATGACAACCCCACCAAGGACCTCAGAGGAAGCCAACCATCAGCGATTATACTGACTTAACCAAAGTCTGCCATAAATGGAGGATCAGCACCTGGAGACATCCTCTACAGCCTCTACAGCCCTGAACGTCAGTGGAGTCTAGGACACGTAGATGAGCCCCAGAGACAGATCTCCAGTGAGGACCTCGTCACCTAGACATCCATCGGGGAAAGACCCCTGGAACCAGTGGACCACTTACACTCTGACTTTGCTGCAGTTGGAACAAACTACTGATTCATCTCGCTGGAGGGGAACTGGCCCCCCGACTGAGCCTGGTTTCTCCCAAGGTTTTTTCTCCATTCTGTCACCGATGGAGTTTTCGTTCCTTGCCGTTGTCGCCTCTGGCTTGCTTAGTTGGGGACACTTCATTTCCAGCACAATCATCGACTTGATTGCACAGATATTATTTAAACTGAACTGAGCTGGACGATGCCATTACTAAATGCAATAATGAAATGCATTCAGCTGATAATTGAGTGTTAAATCCTGTCATTTTACATTATTGACACAATTTGCCTATTTTGATATTGTGCAGTGCTTTGTTACAATTTGTATTGTTAAAAGCGCTATATAAATAAAGGTGACTTGACTTGTGTGCTCTGTTGTCTTTATCACATTTATTGTATGGTTATGTCTAAAAAAATAAAAGTATTTTTTATATATATATATATATATATATGCTGCCTTTTTGTGTTTGCTTTAAAGTCAAAATGTGTAGCCTGTATTTTAAAACTCCTTTCCTACCTTCCAATCATATTTTTGTCTGTGTTGTTGTAGTGTTGTCTGAGCTCTGCATACATACATAATCGCTTTATGTACTCCCAATTGTAAGTCGCTTTGGATAAAAGTGTCTGCTAAATGACTAAATGTAAATGTAATACATACATACATACAAATAAATAAACAATAAATAAATAAAGCTGTTGTGTCAATGTTGCTTAGTGACAAACATTTAAATAAAATGTTTTTATACAAAGACTGTACAAATCACTGTATAATCCAATCCTATTATAATTAATAAACTCGCCAGAGTACTGGTTACAAATGTCCTTTAACAATATTGAACAACAATATTTTTTATTTATTTATATTAATTGAACTCACCTTAGCTGTAGCATGTTCTGTGACAGCTGTGCCTAGATCTGACTGGTGAAGTGTCATCTGGGGCAGGCAGAGTTGTGGTTGCATTGTGTTTTCTTACGTGCATCAATCGAAGCAGGCGGGAGGTTTAGGTGCCACGGGACGCGCGCTCCATTATGGATTTAAATGGAGGAATAAAATATAAGGTAGCCTACAGTAACAAAAAGGTAAGTACATGTACAATTGCACTGTCTGTTTGCTCATGTGCGACAATCGGACTGTAAACAGTCAGAAATCTGCAGTAAGAGTTTATTAGAATTATTAACCTAATTTCCACATAAAATATGTTGTATTAATCCCTATAACGCCGTGCGCAGCACCGAAGCGTGCGCCTGCCACAATATCACTCTCTGTTTACACCCCGATTGATGCATATAAACAAACAAACAGTGCAATTTTACAATTATTTACCTATTTTCCAGCAGACTCCTCCCTTTAAATACATAATGGAGCGTACAGCACCTAAGCGTCGCACCACCTGTTTGCTGTACTGGTGGCAGGCGCACTTAGCTGTGGCCGGTAAATGTGGCAGGCGCACTTAGCTGTGGCCAGTAAATGTGACAGGCGCACTTAGCGGTGGCCGGTAAATGTGACAGGCGCACTTAGCGGTGGCCTGTAAATGTGGCAGGCGCACTTAGCGGTGGCCGGTAAATGTGGCAGGCGCACTTAGCGGTGGAAGGTCGAGTGGCAGCTGCCCCTGCCACGCAAAGATTTTACCCTTACTGTGTTTTATAACGGATGCTCGCGTGTATTGAAGAAGTTTGTGAGGATCAGTGGTGTTTATGTGCATTATGTTACAGAGGAACTACTGATGGCATCGTGAATAGTGAATAATATTAAACAAATATTTATTATTATTAAATTAATACAGCAAAGATACAGCCCAACAAGCCTTTTTAATTATTTATTTTATTTAATATGTATTTGATCATTTATTTACTTTTCACTTGGTAGATCTCGGTGAGTTTTCTCCTTGACTTAGATTAAAGTCAGACTCAGAAGTCAACAGGCTTAAAACGGGCGCATTTACATTTCGTTTTGAAACTCTTCCGCATCGTCTTGTCTGTGTCACCTCACTCTTCTTGTCAGTCATCTCTCTTCACATGATAAATTAAATCTGATCTGTAATGTAGAGGTCAGCGCGGGACTGTTTGAGGTTTTATTCCGCACTCACCCGCTCCCACAATATATTCACTGTTTGTTCACATTTCTGATGAAAGACAGAGAGATAGGCTAACAAATAAAAGTGTAGTCTGCACAAAATTGTATTTATTTTATTCATCTTGAATTTATTGACAGAAAAATGTCAATAACATTTTGCTGCCAACACGGAATAAAGTGTCACAGAGAGAGAAAAAAAAGTTAGATAAAAATGTTAATCCTTATTTTTATTTGTTTTGTCAGGATACAATTATTTTAGGCTAACAATCAGCCTACAACACTATAGGAAAAAAATGTAGGTTTAGCCTAATAGCTATTTTATTATTCTTATCAAAATACTAAATTAATTTAACATCTTGCTGTTAACACAGTGAAAAGTGCAGCAGAGAAAAATAAATTAATTTGACACAGGCTGTCATTTAAAATGATAGGATAATTATAATACAAAAAAAAAAGGAAAGATAGTTGAACGTCCTTCAAGGACATCGCATCATCGCATTCACGCTTTGCTTCATCTTTATTCTGCTCTGTCACTCATCACAACCTGCCTGTTCTGTCTAAGAGCTGTATATTATATCTGCTAGCCTGCTCTGAGCATCATTGCACATGCTGTGCTCAGACCCCGCAAATAAAACGAAGCACTGTTTCATGCGTGCAGCGCGTGCATAACGGTCCGAGTGCAGGCTGTACTGGAGCTCGATAAGAATAAAGCGCAGATATGCTGTTCTGAAAGGACCTCGGGAACGGGATAATGTTAGACCGCCCGCTCCCGTTCAAATTGCACCAGAGTTACCGACCGTTACCGCGTTGTATTCGAGAAATTAATCCCGAACGACGGTGAGGGACGGTGCCCCGGTGGGCAAGTAATGTAACGGTGTTGCGGCTTAACACCGGTATAACCGTCATCACCATCTATCGCGGCAAGCTTACTGCCTATAATAACTCAACAGGCCAAGTATGGCTCTCAACTGTCCCAGCGTGCTGGGTCTTTTCTCTTTCAGGGCTCTTAAGGCTGCCGTGTCCGCGGGATCCATTTTACTGCCCTCCGCAGACACAATCCTTCCCAAGTAACGTACTTCCCGTTTAAACATCTCACATTTGCTAGGCTTGAATTTAATTCCATATCGCCTCAGATGCTGTAGGACTTTTCACACATCATTGACATGGTCTTCAAAGGAATAACTGAACACTAGTGTATCGTCAAGGTAGGGGACACAGCAGTTGTCTCTGAGATCTTCCAAGCACTCTTCCATGCAGCGTTGGAAAACCACGGGAGCATTCATTAGACCAAAAGGGGTATGGATCCACTCATAGAGTCCCCATTTTGTCACGAAAGCCGTCATGGGTCTACTCTCTTTTGCCATGAAACCCTGGTGATATGCTTTCTCTTGGTCAAGTAACGAGGAACCAGGTGTTTCCTCTAAGACTGTCCATGATGTCTTGAACGCGTGGAATGGGCTATCGGTCAGGATTTGTCTTCCGATCCAATTCCGGGTAGTCGATACACAACCGTAAACTACCATAGTTTTTTCGGACTCAAACTACAGGTGAGGAATATGGTGAGTTTGACTTCTAAACCCATCCATGGTCAATGAGATCATGTAGGTAGTCTTTCATTTCGTTGTACAGGGGGCGAAGTACTGACTGGTAAGGATGGGCGATGGAGGTATCTTCCAGCGAGATGGTCAACTGCAATCCTTCTATACAGCCAATGTCATCATCGGATCTTGAAATAGAAGCTGCTTCTTCTCTCAACATCTGCTGTACAATGTGTCTTCTTGACTCACTGAGATGGTTAAAGTCTAACGGTGGGTCCCATGTTTAATCAGGATTCTGGGTAAATTAATTTATGATATGACTTATGCTTACAGGCTCTGAGCGGAATGTTTCAAGAGCAGCGGCTGGGTATACAGCCTGTACTGGATGCACTGTACCAATAACCGTCTTGCCATTCAACATTATGTCATGGTTAGTAGAATTTTGAACAGTGACAATGACATGTGGTGAGGTCTGTCGTTGCAACTTCATAAGGGCTTCACAGAACTCCAATCCCTCAGGCCAGGTAGGATTCACATCAGGCTCATAGAGTAGCACCCTTCCTTCCTTTGATGCCGATGTCTGTACTCTACATTCAACTTGAACAGAGGTGTGTTTAGGCACATGCACTCTTTCCTTTGTGGTTTTAAGGATGTACTCACGTGATGTTTCGGCCTGGACTCTCTCGATTAATGCTCTTATCATGTTTCCTTCCAAGTTGGGGGTGGCAGTCCCCGACACCTCACTACTGTGTGGCTGGGTTAATCCGTTCCTGTTGGCAACCTGCTCAATCACATTGTACCCGATGATGGGATGACACAAATTCGCAGCTACAAGGCGGAGTTTTTCGGGTGCATCGATTGCTTCTGAAATATCCCTTAATCGTACATTCGGCAAGTGCTCATTTTTCCACACCTAACCAACAATACACACTTGGGAGCCTGTATCCCATAACGCTTCTACAAGCAACCCTTGAAGATAGCATTGCACAAGGCACTGTTTTCCAGCAAACGTGGGTCAGAACGGATGGTGCCACAATATGTACAGCTTTTAGGGGACTCTTCTTCAACACCGGTCACTGCCTGTCCCGCAGTCATGACCCAGCCTCGTTTAAAGAGCCTTCCCAATTCGTCATGGATATCTGTGCTCGACAGCCAGCTGAGAAATGCTCACTACCACCGCACTTGTAGCAGTGAGTACAGTAGACATCCAGTCCACTTTGTTGACATGCAAAGCATTTCCTTACTCGACTTGGAGGGGCTGATAACTTTGCAATGGGAACCATTGTAGTCGCTGAACTGTCACTTTCCGCTGGTCGTACGGCTGCCAGTAACCTGGAGGTGGATACTGAACCTGTGGTGAAGACGTATTAGTGACATCTGTCACTGGAGTAGGACCTGAGTAGACATGACCTGAGGTTGTTTAATTGACTCTAGGATTTGAGAAACCTCTGTACTGAGGTCTTTCATCAGGACCATGCCTAAACGCATTTCTCTCAGCTCAGTTAGAATGTCAAGCTCAGTCTTTTCCAAATTTTTCTGACATGGTGGTTTCCCTTTTTTCTCGATAACTGTGTAACTGGACTGAATGGCATGAACATACTCTGGACTAACTTTGGGTCATACTTCAAACTGGATTCGGCTTCCTAGGATGCGAATAAAATATTTTGTCTTAAATCTAGACAGCGGACAAGAAAGCTTTTGGGGTGTCCTTGCTGATTTGTACTTCTGAAGTAAGTTGTTTATACAGCTCAGTCACACCTCTTTCTTGAAAATGAGCCCTGAGTATCCGCCTTAATGTGGGCAGGGTAAGGTTTGCTTTTCCCTCCAAATAACTATGAAGCCGCATGCCTGGTACAATTGCTCGTATTACAGCATCAACAATCTCAAGCTCAGAAACACCTCTGCTCAGTCCATGTTCAATTTGATGGCTAGACTTGAGAAGGTAAGTTTATCCTCTTGCCCAGGTTCACCTATCTGGCCGGATATCTTGAACTCTCTATTCCATGCCGGCATAACTGATCTAGTCGATGGTGTGTGCAAATTTAAGTTGGTATTTTGTTGTGAGTTTTGCTGTGTCTCATAGCTTAACTGGGCGTCTGTTTTGGGTGTGGTACTAACACTCTGCTGTATGCTTGTAACAGTATTCTGTTTTTGTTCAATTAATTTTTGCAAGGCTAATTGTAACTTATCAATTCCTTTTTGTAGCTTTTCCTGTTTGGTGGCCTGTACTACTGAGTCTACAATCACCTGCTGGACCACCTGTACTGTCTGTTGCTCTAAGGTATATTCACTACCCTGCTGACGTTCACAAATTTTGTCTCTCACACATAACAGTTCTGACTGTTCCCGTAAGCCACAAGTTAAGATGAATGACACTGGAGGTAGACCATCAACTGTGGACGCCGACCTTCACTGCATTTCATTCCAGTGGTGCCTCCAAAATGTAGTACCCTCACCGCCTGATTAGGAGAAATAAACAGTTAAGAATTTTTTTTTTATGAAACTTACACCAACCATTCAGAAGTGTGCCTGACCTTGACACAGGCTTTTCAGAATGCAATGCAGATTACGTGACATGACATCTGACGCACAGACGCCATGACACATGCCAAACCTGTAACATCTGACGCACACATGCCAAACCTGTGACATAAACCTGTGACATCTGACGCACACATGCCAAACCTGTGACATAAACCTGTGACATCTGACGCACCACATGCCAAACCTGTGACATAAACCTGTGACATCTGACGCACCACATGCCAAACCTGTGACATAAACCTGTGACATCTGACGCACCACATGCCAAACCTGTGACATAAACCTGTGACATCTGACGCACCACATGCCAAACCTGTGACATAAACCTTTAACATCTGACGCACCACATGCCAAACCTGTGACATAAACCTGTGACATCTGACACACCACATGCCAAACCTGTGACATAAACCTGTGACATCTGACGCACCACATGCCAAACCTGTGACATCTGACGCACCACATGCCAAACCTGTGACATAAACCTGTGACATCTGACGCACCACATGCCATACCTGTGACATCTGACGCACCACATGCCAAACCTGTGACATAAACCTGTGACATCTGACGCACCACATGCCAAACCTGTGACATAAACCTGTGACATCTGACGCACCACATGCCAAACCTGTGACATAAACCTGTGACATCTGACGCACCACATGCCAAACCTGTGACATAAACCTGTGACATCTGACGCACCACATGCCAAACCTGTGACATAAACCGGTGACATCTGACGCACCACATGCCAAACCTGTGACATAAACCTGTGACATCTGACGCACCACATGCCAAACCTGTGACATCTGACGCACCACATGCCAAACCTGTGACATAAACCTGTGACATCTGACGCACCACATGCCAAACCTGTGACATAAACCTGTGACATCTGACGCACCACATGCCAAACCTGTGACATAAACCTGTGACATCTGACGCACACATGCCAAACCTGTGACATAAACCTGTGACATCTGACGCACCACATGCCAAACCTGTGACATAAACCTGTGACATAAACCTGTGACATCTGACGCACCACATGCCAAACCTGTGACATAAACCTGTGACATCTGACGCACCACATGCCAAACCTGTGACATAAACCTGTGACATCTGACGCACACATGCCAAACCTGTGACATAAACCTGTGACATCTGACGCACCACATGCCAAACCTGTGACATAAACCTGTGACATCTGACGCACCACATGCCAAACCTGTGACATAAACCTGTGACATCTGACGCACCACATGCCATACCTGTGACATCTGACGCACCACATGCCATACCTGTGACATCTGACGCCCAAACCTGTGACATAAACCTGTGACATCTGACGCACCACATGCCAAACCTGTGACATAAACCTGTGACATCTGACGCACCACATGCCAAACCTGTGACATCTGACGCACCACATGCCAAACCTGTGACATAAACCTGTGACATCTGACGCACCACATGCCAAGCCTGTGACATAAACCTGTGACATCTGACGCAACACATGCCAAACCTGTGACATCTGACGCACCACATGCCAAACCTGTGACATAAACCTGTGACATCTGACGCACCACATGCCAAACCTGTGACATAAACCTGTGACATCTGACGCACCACATGCCAAACCTGTGACATAAACCTGTGACATCTGACGCACCACATGCCAAACCTGTGACATCTGACGCACCACATGCCAAGCCTGTGACATAAACCTGTGACATCTGACGCACCACATGCCAAACCTGTGACATCTGACGCACCACATGCCAAACCTGTGACATAAACCTGTGACATCTGACGCACCACATGCCATACCTGTTACATCTGACGCACCACATGCCAAACCTGTGACATAAACCTGTGACATCTGACGCACACATGCCAAACCTGTGACATAAACCTGTGACATCTGACGCACCACATGCCAAACCTGTGACATAAACCTGTGACATCTGACGCACCACATGCCAAACCTGTGACATAAACCTGTGACATCTGACGCACCACATGCCAAACCTGTGACATCTGACGCACCACATGCCAAACCTGTGACATAAACCTGTGACATCTGACGCACCACATGCCAAACCTGTGACATAAACCTGTGACATCTGACGCACCACATGCCAAACCTGTGACATAAACCTGTGACATCTGACGCACCACATGCCAAACCTGTGACATAAACCTGTGACATCTGACGCACCACATGCCAAACCTGTGACATAAACCTGTGACATCTGACGCACCACATGCCAAACCTGTGACATCTGACGCACCACATGCCAAACCTGTGACATAAACCTGTGACATCTGACGCACACATGCCAAACCTGTGACATAAACCTGTGACATCTGACGCACCACATGCCAAACCTGTGACATAAACCTGTGACATCTGACGCACCACATGCCAAACCTGTGACATAAACCTGTGACATCTGACGCACCACATGCCAAACCTGTGACATAAACCTGTGACATCTGACTCACCACATGCCAAACCTGTGACATAAACCTGTGACATCTGACGCACCACATGCCAAACCTGTGACATCTGACGCACCACATGCCAAGCCTGTGACATAAACCTGTGACATCTGACGCACCACATGCCAAACCTGTGACATAAACCTGTGACATCTGACGCACCTCATGTCAAACCTGTGACATAAACCTGTGACATCTGACGCACCACATGCCAAACCTGTGACATAAACCTGTGACATCTGACGCACCACATGCCAAACCTGTGACATAAACCTGTGACATCTGACGCACCACATGCCAAACCTGTGACATCTGACGCACCACATGCCAAACCTGTGACATAAACCTGTGACATCTGACGCACACATGCCAAACCTGTGACATAAACCTGTGACATCTGACGCACCACATGCCAAACCTGTGACATAAACCTGTGACATCTGACGCACCACATGCCAAACCTGTGACATAAACCTGTGACATCTGACGCACCACATGCCAAACCTGTGACATAAACCTGTGACATCTGACTCACCACATGCCAAACCTGTGACATAAACCTGTGACATCTGACGCACCACATGCCAAACCTGTGACATCTGACGCACCACATGCCAAGCCTGTGACATAAACCTGTGACATCTGACGCACCACATGCCAAACCTGTGACATAAACCTGTGACATCTGACGCACCTCATGTCAAACCTGTGACATAAACCTGTGACATCTGACGCACCACATGCCAAACCTGTGACATAAACCTGTGACATCTGACAGACCACATGCCAAACCTGTGACATAAACCTGTGACATCTGACGCACCACATGCCAAACCTGTGACATCTGACGCACCACATGCCAAACCTGTGACATAAACCTGTGACATCTGACGCACCACATGCCAAACCTGTGACATAAACCTGTGACAATGTCGCGCTTCGTGTCGCACCTTCGGTAGTGACTGACACCTGCCCCTAGGTGGCGCTGCATAATGTAGATTGCGTGACACAAGCATGTCAGAACGATATTGATTTAATTAACAGTATGTTGCGGTCAAGTATACGATTTATAAGCCATTATAAAGTGATGTCTACTATTATAACGTAATTTATGAAACTTACACCAACCATTCAGAAGTGTGCCTGACCTTGACACAGGCTTTTCACAATGCAATGCAGTGTAGCCTAAGTCTGCAACGTATAATGTAAGTCTAGATGCTATTTAAACAACATTTCTACTTATTAACCTGTCTGCAGAAAGTCAAATGCTTTGACAAAACATTCAGACAACTCCAGAAGAAATGCATGCTCATAATATATAGATTATGAGCATGCATTTTTTCTGGAGTTGTCTAAATATGACCGTTTATATTTTTTATGTAATCTCGGATAGGCAAGTGTCAGAAAAAAATGCCTATTTACGTATTTGAATGTATGACTCTTGTACAAAGCAGGCTACTGTAAATAAACTTACAATTACAAAATACACATTAAGGGGCATTAGACACATTTTAATCTTAACAGAGGAATATTTGTTGTACAAATGAATTTTGCGATGCAATAAATCGTATACTTGACCGCAACATACTGTTAATTAAATCAATATCGTGCTGACGTGCTTGTGTCACGGAATCTACATTAAGCAGCGGCACCTAGGGGCAGGTGTCAGTCACTACCGAAGGTGCGACACGCAGAGTGACAATGTCACAGGTTTATGTCACAGGTTTGGCATGTGCCATGGCGTCTGTGCGTCAGATGTCACAGGTTTGGCATGTGGTGCGTCAGATGTCACAGGTTTATGTCACAGGTTTGGCATGTGGTGCGTCAGATGTCACAGGTTTATGTCACAGGTTTGGCATGTGGTGCGTCAGATGTCACAGGTTTATGTCACAGGTTTGGCATGTGGTGCGTCAGATGTCACGGGTTTGGCATGTGGTGCGTCAGATGTCACAGGTTTATGTCACAGGTTTGGCATGTGGTGCGTCAGATGTCACAGGTTTATGTCACAGGTTTGGCATGTGGTGCGTCAGATGTCACAGGTTTATGTCACAGGTTTGGCATGTGGTGCGTCAGATGTCACAGGTTTATGTCACAGGTTTGGCATGTGGTGCGTCAGATGTCACAGGTTTGGCATGTGGTGCGTCAGATGTCACAGGTTTATGTCACAGGTTTGGCATGTGGTGCGTCAGATGTCACAGGTTTATGTCACAGGTTTGGCATGTGGTGCGTCAGATGTCACAGGTTTATGTCACAGGTTTGGCATGTGGTGCGTCAGATGTCACAGGTTTATGTCACAGGTTTGGCATGTGGTGCGTCAGATGTCACAGGTTTATGTCACAGGTTTGGCATGTGGTGCGTCAGATGTCAAAGGTTTATGTCACAGGTTTGGCATGTGGTGCGTCAGATGTCACAGGTTTATGTCACAGGTTTGGCATGTGGTGCGTCAGATGTCACAGGTTTATGTCACAGGTTTGGCATGTGGTGCGTCAGATGTCACAGGTTTGGCATGTGGTGCGTCAGATGTCACAGGTTTATGTCACAGGTTTGGCATGTGGTGCGTCAGATGTCACAGGTTTATGTCACAGGTTTGGCATGTGGTGCGTCAGATGTCACAGGTTTATGTCACAGGTTTGGCATGTGGTGCGTCAGATGTCACAGGTTTATGTCACAGGTTTGGCATGTGGTGCGTCAGATGTCACAGGTTTATGTCACAGGTTTGGCATGTGGTGCGTCAGATGTCACAGGTTTATGTCACAGGTTTGGCATGTGGTGCGTCAGATGTCAAAGGTTTATGTCACAGGTTTGGCATGTGGTGCGTCAGATGTCACAGGTTTATGTCACAGGTTTGGCATGTGGTGCGTCAGATGTCACAGGTTTATGTCACAGGTTTGGCATGTGTGCGTCAGATGTCACAGGTTTGGCATGTGTCATGGCATGTGTCATGGCGTCTGTGCGTCAGATGTCATGTCACGTAATCTGCATTGCATTGTGAAAAGCCTGTGTCAAGGTCAGGCACACTTCTGAATGGTTGGTGTAAATTTCATAAATCACGTTATAATAGTAGACATCACTTTATAATGGCTTGTGGAGTTTTATTGTGACAGATTATATTTTGTATGTAATTTCGGATAGGCAAGTGTCAGAAAAAAAAGCCTATTTACGTATTTGAATGTATGGCTATTGTAACCCCCCGGGTCCACACCATCCTAACTAGTTCTTGCTCCGAGCGGGTCTCGAACCCGGGATTCCGGTACCGCTAAATACTCTCAAAGGTTTCAAAGCTTCACAAAGCAGTGCTTCAAAAGCGCCCATCATTCCAACGCGATCTCATAGCAATTCGTACATATTTTACGACGTGGCTAATTCGTGGAAATTCGTAGGACCCAACTCGTACGATTTAGTACGATTTGTCTAAACCCCAGTGACGGGTAGGTTTAGGGGTGGGTTAGGAGTAGGTAAATCGTACAGATTCATACAAATTGGCAACTTGTCAAATGTGTACGATTTAGCAAAAATCAAATGAACTTGTTGTATGTGTGAGGTTATACGAATTTGTCCGAATTAGCCACCTCGTAAAATATGTACGAATTGCCGTGAGATCGGGGTGATCTTTCTGTGCAAGAGTGCACAACTGACGTCAAGATCCTGAAATGCTCATTATCTTTTAAACACATTTTTAGAAAGCCTTTCATAGAAATAGTTTTTAGACTTGACAAGAATTGTTGATTGGCATGTTGTGTTTCACCTTAAAGGTTTTCTGCATTAAGCTTTGATGGGTAGACCACAATGGAGCACCCAGGGGGCAATATAGGCCGGTTGACATTCCACATCGTAGGTTGACACTAGACTTTGAGGGGAGTGGGAACGTGCTCTAAAGTGTTCAGAAAGGTAGCGTGAACATTAAAGCCCACAGAAGTCAACAACACAAAACTATCTGAGAGGAGTGGAGCTTCAGAATGGACCTACGTTTCAACGTTTGTGTTGCGATCGAAAGTTAGGACTATATTTTCAGGAATCATTTATATATTTTTTTAATTGGGACTGTTTTATTAGGAAAACAGTTTTATTGAGAATTTGGCTAAATTAAAATACAGTATGAGCACAGAGAGGCAAACTAATGTGAAAATCAATACGACGTGATGACATCCTGAATATGCTAATTAGACATATGATGTCATCTAGCGAAATTTAGCGACTTTTCATACTGACTTTAGCTTCTTTCCATCGAAATAAGTTGGCAACACTAACCCAATCCCCTCACAGTCTAGTATCATCCTACAATGTGGAGTATCAACCCGCCTATATCAGCCACTGAGTGATCCTTTGTGGACAACCCATTAAAGCAAACGTCCCTCACACATATGTAAATAACATATATTGCATATTAGTAGTTTAGATGATAAACTTGAGCCAAGTTTTCAAGATGTGTATACGAAAAAAATTGCCAATCCTTTCAAGAAAAAATATGCCTGAGCCTTCTGACATTGTGTATGAGGAATATTAATTTTTGCCGTCCAACAGGTGATTTAGAGTTGCATATGCTCTATTGAATTGGCTGTTTTGTTCAATCTTTTGTGTATCGGTCAATAAAATTAATAAATCAGAACTAGGGGTTCTAATAGGCCTCTGGGCTCTGGAAAATAGAAAGGACTCACTATTTTAATGCACTGTAGCAGTGTGTTTATGTATATAGCCTACTGTTGTTCAGTGTTGGGCAGTATCTAGTTACTAGAGGTGGGCATAGATTAATTTTGTTTAATCTAGATTAATCTAGATTAATTTTGGAATTAATCTAGATTAATCTAGATTAAAATGGCTCATTTGAATTCTGCCGAAGGCATTCAGAATATGTGTGCTACCCAAATAATGACTAAAAGTAAGTCTTTGAGAACGGGTTTCTCAAGCCAGGTGGCGCATTAGACCAGGGGCTCATCTCCTGTTTCCAAAATGCATCACAAACTTTAATCTCTTCCCGTCCCAATCCCACGAAAAAACTGGAGGAAAATCCCGTTCCACTCCCGGAAGAATGACTCCCATTCCCTCCCACTCCCGTGTTGTTGTTTTTTTTTTTTTTTTTTGATAACTGTCAATTACAGTAAAAATATAGTACAGATCACAGCGTGCCCACCTTATTAGTTGAATAAAAACCCAAAATGCCGTTTTTTGTTATTATATTGAACTGAAAGCCATCTTATTATGCACAGTGTTGCACAGATTAAATTTCATGTAAATCATCCATGCTAACACACACGTCTTCTATTTTTTTTTTTTTGACATTTCACTCTCTATATATATATTTTTATATGTAAGTTACTGTATTTTTAGATATATTCGAGTTTCGAAGTTTCTCGCTCAAGTTCACATGAGACCTAAAGCGCATCCTGTTTGCTTAAAAGCGCAACGTTTCGTTGTTATTCTGAGTGCACACAAATAAACGAGTCTTTACAGATTCGAAAGATGTATTAGGCTTTGATACAGATCATTATCTGTATGACCAAAAATGACGGAGATTTTAAGAGCAAGTGAGCGCACCGGAGCCTGTCTTGCAGCAAACGCGCTTCCACACAAACACTTCAATAGCGCACATTTCTCTAGGTTAACATCATATTGAGCGGCCATGTAAAGTTGCTACTACATACATCTTTCAGATGAAAAGCCATATTTGAGGTTGATGAATGATAGGTGAGCGTTTGGATGTCCTGCCCGATTGTATTACCACACAGACCAGCCGTTAACAATCTGTCCATCACGGACTGCGAGCCTCTAGTTCGAAGACTCGTTCTCGCCCCCTACAGTGCAATTCGGCTAGGTATACATCCACGCTAAAATATCAGGGTGAAAGTCATCATAGCTTGCGTAGTATAGACCCAGCTCCCAACCCAACTTTGAGAATAGATTAACGGCGATATTTTTTTTATCGCCGATAAGAGTCTCACGTTAACGCAGCACGTTAACGCCGATAACGGCCCACCACTAATATATATATATCTATATATATTATGATTTTAAAACATAGGATAGGAAATGATTATACATAGTGCAGTCAGTCCGGACCTAGCAGAGTGCTCATTCAACAAATGCACAGCTAAACAGATGAGTTTATTTAAATGTGGCTGTGACGAGTGGGGCGGGGCCGAGAGCCGTGGGAACGGAGCGAGGCCGGTGGAGTGAATGATAATGAACGACACCTGCGCCACTCACCGGTCTCGAGTCCCACGGAGGAGCTCCGGAAGGAATAAAAGGAGGAGTGACAACAGTGGAAGACGAGAGAGGACCAGGCCTGGATTTTAGTTTGTGTTTTGTTTGCGGCAGTCGTCCGTGAGGGGCTGCCGCTTTTCTGTTATGTTTGTTTATTTGATTAAATGTGTTTTAAATGTTCGCCGGTTCCCGCCTCCTTCTTCCCGTATATACGAACTGCGTTACATTGGTGCCGAAACCCGGGAGGAAGGAGGGACACGCTGTCAGAGAGCCCTCGCTGCTGAGTGGGATCGCGGTGCTGAGGAGATCGGGCAGCAGGAAGTGGCGGAGACCGCCAGTGGCTGCCCGCAGCGGTGGTGCTGGAGCAAAAGAAGAACAGGTGGGACGGAAGACTCGCAGCCGTGCTCCTGGGACGAGGAGGGGTGGCTGCCATCCGAGAGGGAGCGGAGGAGTCGCCGCCGTTCGCCAGTGGGCCGGAGCCTGCTGCCATCCGCCAGGTTGGTGGAGGAGCAGGGAACGGGGGACTCGCTGCCGGCTGCCCTCGACTGGAGGAGCCATCGCCGGCCGCCAGGAGGCGGAAGGGGCATCGGGCCGTCCACCAAAGAGGTCCAGTACCATCGCATGGCACCGCGAGTGAGCCGCTCAGTTGGTTGAGGACCGAGCGGCAGTGTGTCCGGGAACCGGACCGAGATTTTTTTTTTCCTCTCTCCCCTCTCTCTTCTCTGTCACTCCTCATCCTTCCGTCTCCTTTCTCTCGCCTCGTCTGTCCTTACCCCCAGGTACGCCGCGGCCGCCCTGACGGGCTCCCCCCGGGAGAGGGGGGAGGGGGGGAGTAGAGCGCAGTCTCGTGAGTACCCCCCGGCCTGCGAGGGGCGATGGGGGTATGTGACGAGTGGGGCGGGGCCGAGAGCCGTGGGAACGGAGCGAGGCCGGTGGAGTGAATGATAATGAACGACACCTGCGCCACTCACCGGTCTCGAGTCCCACGGAGGAGCTCCGGAAGGAATAAAAGGAGGAGTGACAACAGTGGAAGACGAGAGAGGACCAGGCCTGGATTTTACTTTATGTTTTGTGTGTGGCAGTCGTCCGTGAGGGGCTGCCGCTTTTCTGTTATGTTTGGTTATTTTGTTAGTAAAGTGTTTAAATGTTCGCCGGTTCCCGCCTCCTTCTTCCCGTATATACGAACTGCGTTACAGTGGCTAATGTTTTCGCACATCTGATCTCTTCTGGAAGCTGATTCCAACTGGGGGCGGCAAAATAGCTAAAAGCGGACTCCCCTTGTTTTGTGTGAACCCTTGGTATTTCTAACTGACTCGATCCTACTGATCTGAGTGGTCTGTTAAGTTTATATTCGGGGAGCATATCAGCAATGTATTTAGGTCCTAAGCCATTGAGTGGTTTATAAATGAGTAAAAGTACTTTAAAATCAATCCTAAATGTAACAGGAAGCCAGTGTAAGGACCTGAGGACTGGTGTGATATGCTCAGATTTTCTGGTTCTAGTCAGTTTCCTGGCAGCAGCGTTCTGAATGAGTTGCAGCTGTCTAGGGGTCTTCTTTGGAAGGCTGGTGAAGAGACCATTACAATAATCCACCCAGATGTGACCTAGCTGGGGACTACTTTCAGGCGCTGTGTAATATCATTGTGCCTGCTGCACAATAGAGTATATTTCCTAGCCAAATTGGCCTAGAAAATCGCAACTTTTCATTTTCCGTTGGTCTTAGTAAATTATGTAATTACAGAAGAGTCAAGCTTTAAATAGGAAAAAATATAAAAACTCTTTGATCATTTTTGATCGAGATGCTAATGGTCTAATCCGATTCAATGATCTATGCTAAGCTAAGCTAAAAGTGCTCCCGCCAGGCACGGAAATCGGCTGAATGGATTCAAAAACGGTAAAACTCAACTGTTTAACTCTAGGGGGGTTGTAAAATGAGCCTAATTCTCAAAAAAGTGGACTGTTCCTTTAAGAGCGTGGGAAGAAGCACTTGGTGGACACAGAAGCATTCGCTGCTTACTGAATGGAGGAGGCAGCCAGAGAAGCTTCATCGGTGAGAACACAGCAAGGGCTTTAATGTTCCCTATGAACAAGCAAGAAACAGTCACTCTACGTACCTTCAGCTCTTCAGCACCAGTAACAGTGATGGTACAGTGAAGGTAACTTTGCAGAACATCTGGAAGAAGGGGCATAGAATTTAAATAGAAGCACTCTAAAGCTTGATTTATACTTCTGCATCGGACATACGCCGTAGCCTCCACACTTGTTCTTTACTTTGTTTTATTTTAAATAAGGAGTAACATTAAAACATATTACAGTGCAAAAAACACACACAAAACTCAAATACATACAGAGGGAGGCCTACTAGAAGACCAATCACAGTGCATGCAGTCCACGTAGAATTGACTCGCTATTACATTTTTAGAAAGGTGCACGTCAGTCTACGCCATAGCATGTGTGTACGACGTATGACCTACAGCGTAGATTCAACGCAGAAGTATAATTCAGTCTTTAGTGTGCATCCGCTGTGATGAAACTCCCAGGTGAGCACATTATAGCAGACCTAAAACAAAAAGGCTTGCAGTTAGCAGATTAACGTTACCCTGAAGATGGCACTTGTGATACAGAGTTTGTCGAATGCCATTGAGTTGTCGATGCTTATTGGTTCAGATTATTACTGGCGTATAGTGTTGGGCCAAGTAGAAAGAGTAACAGTCACACTTGTAGCCATTGAGAGCATCTTTGGATGGTCTGTGCAAGGCCCAGTCAAAATGTACAGTGTTGCAAGTACAAGTTACTGAAGGCACATTAGTTTCAGAGCATCTGAAAGCCTTCTCGAAAATAGTGTCTCTTGGTATCGCCATGAAGCAGACAGAGGAGGCTCTTCACAAGGTTGAATAGACAACTCAGTTGATGATATGAAGTTGAGCTGATGTGGCGACCTGACAAACCAGAACACCCAGACAACTACAGAATTACAAAGAAAAGATTTGAGGGCCTTAAGAGAAGGTTGCAGTCAGATGCAGTGCTGTGTCACCGATATAATGAAGCTGTGAACGATTACCTTGAGCAGAGCATCATCGAAGACATGGCGGAGGAGGAGTCACCTCTGACAGCTGTGAAGTACATACCTCATCAGGCTGTTTTCCATTCAGACAAGGCAACAACTACTGTATGCTAAGAGTAGTGTTTGAGGCCTCATTCCGATGACACTGGCTCTCCCATAGGCGTGGGAAAATATTTTATCTGGGGGGTGCAGGGGGCGGGGCTTGATGTTACAGGGCGGGGCCACGGTGGGCCACATATTAAAAAGCCCAAATTCTTATAGATTTGCATACAAATGAATTAAGATGGAGTGATATGTGACCCAATATATAATTGCGCTTTTGTGATTTCAGTTAAATCATTTATTTAATATTTGTATTATTTAAGGAGATTTTACTAAATATTAACATAGTTTATATGCCAAAGTTTTCGTTTTGGCAAATTCTCTCATCAGAAAGAACAAAGTGCAAATGTACATGCGATGCAAATAAGAGATGAATTCATCATAAACAGCAGACAGCTTTACTTATCGCCTTAACAGGAGCTTGTTTTAGAGTGCTCTAAAAAAGACTTATGCTAGACTGAATTCAGTGATATTCTTTGATAATGTAAATGTTCTTGGCTCGCTGTATGATTTGTTCATTGTTTGAATAATCGTGGACATGCGACTTGTAATTAAACTTAAAATGTCTTTTTATTAAACATGTGATCAGGTTAAATACAAATTTAGTCTCATTAAAATATTTTATGAAATAATATTATAGGCTACTTGCCTAAACGTTATGATTTGCGCAGTTAATAAATTACATAGGTTACAGTGGTTTGAGCGCCGTTGACCAGAGTCTAGAGCACAATTAAAGAGCTGTTCTTAAATGATTGTCGGTGGCTGTCTTCAGAAGCGAGAAAGCATCAGATGACGGCTCATAAAAAGGAAAAATATGTAAATGTTTTTTACAAGTTTGAATCTAAAATTAATCGCGTGAACATTTCACATGAAATTCTGTCAGTGAGAGTGACATTTAGGGACGAGGGGACACACGCCGCAAGGCCTCAAGAAAAATATATCTGCATATTTCTGGTCAGTTTAATATATAATTATTCATAAAGCTATCACAAAAATCAAGTATATTGGGGATGATCGAGGGGCACAAGGAAAATCTGATGCCCAGCACTGCGGCGGGGGGTGCTGCAGTACCCTCAGCACCCCTAGTTCCCACGGCCTTGGGCTCTCCATCACTTAATGAGTGTCTACTGGTCCTAATCTGATTCCATATCTGCAAAGCATTTTAATACAATTCAGATTGCATACAATTGCATTTACAGCAGATATCAAAAAGGCTTTCTTGCATATTTCTCTTGCAGATACTGTATGTGGTGCGATTCCTCTGGCTCAAAACTTTTGCAAATGATGACTAACTGTCCAGCTTTGAGAGAGAAGACAATGCTGAATGAGCTTGCTCCAGAGACAGAGACACCTCCTAAGTTGTCAAGCACCAGCTCCTCTTCCAGGACAACGGAGACATTCAGCACACTTTACAGGCCCCTTGAAGTGCAACTGCTACAGCTTACTATTTCAATAATTCACATTTTCTTTACAGTTGTTCGTCTCCAATCAATGGCTCTGTACTCTGAAAAAAAAAAAGGATAAAATAGCAATGTCAATACAAAAGTCTACATTAGATTTAGCAGCCTACATTACACCAAGCCATGTCTCATGGCAGCTCTCAATAAAGCAACTCCTCACAAATTACATCTAAGAGCTAATAGTATGGAATACAAATATATCCAATAAAAACTACTGTTAAATACTCACAGTGAAATTCATAGTGGTTCCTTTTCTACACCAATTGGTGCCTCGTGAGTTTAGACCTAGCAATGGTGGGTTACACTAATGGGAACAAAAAAATTGTTATAGCAGAAACATATTAATTTCATATCAGACATTTCATATATTAATCATAAAGTGAGATACAAATGATTTAGTTCAATGACTTTAGGTAACTGAGAGATAGGGGTGTGTGGTATTGACAAAATCTGTAGCTCCGTGTAGCTTCACTTCTCTGTTTGTATGTCTATCTTACCTTCACTCTCTGTGGTTTAAGTTGTAAAATATAACTTAATTCCCACCATCTCTCTAATATTATCTATCAAACTAATCTGACTAATTTGGTCGTTTGCTTTTCATCTAAAACTGCGAGTGCATTGCGTTAGCCGGTTAGCTTGTCATTTGTGTTTCTATTCAGGGTTTTTTTTTACGCTCTGTTTCATTCCTCTCTCGCTCCGTTTTTTAACGAGTTCATCAAACAACAGTGGTAAGTTAAGTTGGTATCATTCATCAATCACGGTGAGTAATGGCTTCTTCTCCTGCTATTGTTGTTTGCACTGTCTGCCACATGTATAGTTTATCTCTCTCTGTCAGCAGCAAGTGATTCACATGTGATAAATGCAGGGAAATAGTTAGGCTGACAGAGAAGATTTTAGAACTAGAGACACGCATCTAAACTTTAGTTGAGGATAGTAAGAATATGAGGGCTGTAGATACGGCTTTGGATGCGACTAGCTCAGGGAGTCCTGTACATTGTTCGGTTCTGGCATTAGAGCCCATGCAGCAGGGCAATTGGGTGACTGTGAGGCAGACTAGTCGCGGGTCAAAACACATCTCTTCAATTCAGATCAGAACAGGTTCTCCCCACTCAGTGACGCATCCACTGAGAAACATGATGAAAGTGCTCTAATTATTGCCGAATCTATTGTATGGAACGTGAAAATAGACACAAGCCACCATAGTCCATTGTTTATGGGAGCCAGAGTATGGGATAATTTTCACACCAAAAGTATTGCAGTCACGGATAAAAAAATAATAAGCATGAAATCTAAATTTAAAAAGGCTAATAAAATATATTGCACAAAATGAAAGCAGATTTTTTCTTAATAGCAAACAATGGTATCAAAAAAATTAAACAAAATTATCTAACTTGCACACAAAATCATGTTTTCATTGGTTATATTTCTCGTTTTTTTGTGTGCTCTGATATTTTCTGCTCATATTTTAATTTTTTGTATGCTTATGCTGTTTTTCCTTTCGCTCTTGTTTCCACATTCTGCGCTTGCTTTCCCAAATGTTCCCCCACAGGGCTGTGTCCTGAGTCCCCTGCTCTACTCTCTCTACACACACGACTGTGTGTCTTCTCACAGCTCCACCTCTATTGTTAAATTTGCTGATGATACTGTGGTTCTGGCCCTCATTTCCAAAAATGATGAGACCGCATACTTGGCTGAGGTAGAGAGACTCACATCATGGTGCCAGGACAACTGTCTCTCTCTGAACGTGAGCAAAACTAAAGAGCTGATCGTGGACTTCAGGAAGAGACAGCAGCGGCCCTACACTCCTCTTATGATCAGTGGGACCAGCTTCAAGTACCTCGGTGTAAACATCTCAGAGGACCTGACTTGGACAACACACATTCAAACACCGGTTAAGAAAGCCAGGCAAAGACTGTACCATCTGCGACAGCTGAGGAAATTCAGGGTCTCACCAGCTATCCTGAAAACGTTCGATTCAGGGGCCATAGAAAGTGTCCTGACTCAGTGTATCTCAGTGTGGTATGGTAACGCCTCAAATCAGGACTGCAAAGCTCTACAGATAGTCGTGCGCTTAGCTGAGCGCATCTCAGGATCTGCTCTCCCCTCTCTGCAGGACATCTACCTCAAACGCTGCAAAAGCAGAGCTGCTAAAATCATCAAGAACACAAATCACCCCGGTAACCGTCTTTTTATTTTACTGCCATCTGGCAAGCGCTTCAGGAGCATGATGGCAAAAACCGAGAGACTGAGGAGGAGCTTCTTCCCTCAGGCCATCAGGCTCCTAGACTCAAACTCGGTCTAATAACATTTACAAGAATCAATTTAATGTGTATATACCCTGTACAACCTGTTTGCACATTCTTCTTGCACATCCCTGTTTATATTATTATTTATTAAGTCCACAGTATACTGTATTGCACATTTTATTTCATTGCACATTTTACTGCTTATTTCTTTCTTATTTTTATTTTATTCTTACCTATATTTATTTATATTCTCTTGAATTAAGATGCTTTTAAGGAATTGTTTCTTTGTCATCTTAAAAAAGTGTCTTTTTTTTTTGCACTGTCCATTGAGCGGACCTGTCTTGATTTACATTTCACTACTGATTATATCCTGTATAATTGAGTATGTGACGAATAAAAGAACCTTGAACCTTTAACCTTGAACGATATACCACACACGCCAAGCTATCGCGCTGCCAGATCTGGCCCATTACAGACCAGAACACCAAAAAAAACACAGCTGGTTCAAGCAGAAAGAACCTGGGAACCAGGAGCCGTGTTCACATCAAGGTTATAGAACCTCACAAAAGTATGGGGAGAGGACCATCCCGCTGCCATACAAATGTCCTCTAGGGGCACCCCTCTAAACAATGCTGTAGAGGAAGCCACCCCTCTGGTGGAATGAGCTCTGATGTCTAGAGGTGATACACATGCACTTTTTCTTTCGTAAATGTTTACATTAACTTAAAACAAAACCAACAGTGCTTGAGGATCCTCGCCAGGACGACCATTTTAACGTAATTTTGTGTGTATTTGGCCACTTAAGTGCAACAAGATTTTCTTGTTTGATATGGTACTCGCAGAGCGCGCCTTGGATGTGACTGTAAGCGCACAGAAAAAGAGAGCACGAGACGTGAAAATAATATATTTCTGTGACGATGCAACAATGACCGATTAGGAAATTGACAATTCTGTCAACTGCACCGAAATGCGAGCTAAAGTCTTGTAACGCAGCATGCAGCAGCTCTAGATGCACCAATCTGAAGAGAAGGCAGGGTTGCCGGAGCAACGGGGGTGAGCTGGCATTTGACCCACCACTTTTCAAACTACCGGGGCACTGCCCCAGCACTTCAGGCAGGTTCACTTAAAGCAGTACTATGCAAACCAAACAGTGTATGACATGAAAGTACAGCAAGAGCGATTAGTGAGCAGACCGCACCGTATGCTTATGAATCACTCTCTCTTGATACTCTAATCTCATACACCGATTTGTCTGTGCAGCGCCGCTTCAAGTCGTCTAAAGGCCCGGGTATAAGCAGGGGCGTGTCTAGAGGGGGGGCACAGGGTGGCACCGGCCCCCCCTTGTGCCCACCAACAGCTCAGACTGATCATAGTATAACATCTGCAGTGCGGGAGCAGTCTGGGTGCATTTAAAATCTCACGTGCTACCGCTGATGTCATATATTAATCGGCAGCGTAGAGTCGCTTGAAGTAGAACCTATGACTAGAACACACCTACTCACTGTTTGGTTCGCTGTCAATCAGTTCCCGAATACAATGCCATTAGATCAGAGTGCTGTCAATTGCACAGCTCAAAAAGGAGAAGCGCGATTTCGCTGGCCACGTCTTTGTTCATTGTAAGTATTACATTATAATTATAGGCCTGTTGAAAAACTGTTGAAATGTTGAAAGCTCCTTAGAGTTTGTGCTTATTTGTGTTGCCGCGATGCACCAGCACTGCTTAAAATAGAAATTGTTATGTTACGTTTCTTCCTGTTGTTTCAAAGATTAAAGGCACAATCACTTTCCTAACTAACGTGGTAAATGCTAAAATAATGGTTTTAATAATGTTAGCGTTCTGACACTTGGAATTTTAAGATGTAGAATAATAAACACCTGTTTGTATTGAATAAACAAAAGTTTTTGCGTTTAGTCTTATCATTTTTTATTTTCATTTTCAGTGTCCAAGAATATCTTCACATTAAATGATTTTGTCTTTAATCAGATGATAATATGGCTATTAAGTATACTATTTGTATAATATCGATGATCAAATTAGAGTTTGTTTTAGACAGAATACGGGGAAAAGTAAGGCACAGCAGCAATGCATTCAAGGTTTCTTCAAGAAGAAACCATGTCAAAGACAGGTAGATGCAGTACAGTGAGGTGCAGGTCAGAGCCAATCCAACCGACAGGGGCAAGTAGGCCAGCAAACTAGCCCTGAACCTGGCAGCACAGGTCAGAGCTGGACATTTACAAAACAGAACATTTAGTTCACTAGACACACACAGAGACACACACAGACACACAGACTGTTTGGACAATGAAAGAAGTTGAGAACAAGTATTCAGTGGTATTTATTTATAAAAATAGAGATGAGTTGTCTAGGCACTTGTGCAGTGCCCTTTTTATGTCATCCCACTTGTGTTGGGGCACATGACTTTTCCAAAATGTTCATGGTTTATTTATTTTTCCAAACTTTTCCAGGCCTGGAAATTGCTGTCTTAAAACATTTCAAACTTTTCCAGGTTTATCATGACCGTACGAACTCTGTTTATAAGTGGAATTAAACCTGGTATCGCACAAAGCAAACACCATGACACTGAGATTCTTTACTGCTTAATAACATTTATTTCAAGAATATTTGCTTTATTTATGTTATCACTGCATTTGTTGTGGCACATAATATTAAGTTTAAAATTCATATTGATAGCTCAAATTTCATAGTATGAAATTTCGCCCCACCACTTTTGGAGTAGTGGTGCCACCCCTGAGAGAAGGTCAAAGAGAGATTTTTAAAGAGAACTATTTATGTACATTAGGCCTACCTATTATTACAAATGCCTGTAAAGGGAGCCAAAGGCCTGGTAATTGCTGCTGTTACACTTAATTGCTGCAGATACACTTTGGTTTCTGTCTACTCAAGCTACAATTGTAATATGTAAATAATATAATTTAATAACAAATTATTTATTTACTTTTATATTTTATTAAAGGTCTTTTTTGATCCCGTTTCCCTAAAAGTTTTATATTTTTTTGTTTTTTTTACTTTAGATTTTACTTCCATAATATTTGACAGAGGGGGCACAACAATACAATTCTGCTTAGGGCACCTATTTGGCCAGCAGCGGCCCTGGACACCACACACACTATATAGCAAAACGGTTAAATCTAGAAATTTTTTGTCCTCATATGTGTCGTCTCTCATAGCCTATTTTGACGATCTTATACGATTTTAAAAATCCTTTAGTGTGCACCTAGCATTAGTTACCATTAAGATCCCGATCACTCTCGCGCGTCTTGCGTCATTGGAGTCAGTGATCTAGAGGAGGCACGATTCGGTTCTCTCCGCGTTCACTCATTCAGCAAGCTGTGCGTTTTCTGGGAGCTTCTGGCAGGTTAGCAGCAGAAAGAAGTCCTATCACTGGCCAGAAGAAATGGAGTTGGGGAAATTGAACAGAACCTCTGCAACAACACGGTAACGCCAGCGTCGATGAGGAGAGGACTGAAGAAGTAAGTTACATAAACAGGAACACAACCGGCTTTAAATACATCGGATGTGTTTTATTATGCGCGTGTGTGTGTGTGTGTGTGTATAAGAGAGAGGAGGAGAGGATGTGCATGAGGTTTAGATCTGATATAGTCGGACAGAATAAACGACATCCTAAATTAATATTAAAGGATCGACTTATCCCTGAATAATTTCCCCTGATCAAAAGGCAGAGCAGTCGCATGGGTGAAGAGAGAGAGAGAGAGAGAGAGAGAGAGAGAGAGAAGACCTGCAGCCTACAGAAACGGTTCATAAATTATCAATGTGTTGCTTATAACGAACTGCATGGCATGCTCGTAACATATCATTTCATATCACCTGAATATGTCATGTTCATTTGGAGAACTCTTTATATTTTTTTAAATGAATAGGACATGACTGAATACAGATCTGATGTTTAGATGTCTTTTTTAACATAGACAACATTCTTCACAAAATAAAAAATGGTGCAGCTCATTTACATGCATATATGCTATCTTACACCTTATTTACAATATGAATTGCATTTATTAAGAACATTAAAGGATTGTTCAGGTTTCAATTCAAATTAGGCATTTAACTTGTACCATCGAAAATATTTGTTAATTGTTGATTATTTGCTGATGTCGATTTCCAAAAATTTTACCTCATCTCTCCTTTTTTAAGATAATTTACAAATAAAACATAAAAGCTTATACATCCGTAAAAGCACATACATTAATTTTAAAACGTGTATTTCTTAAGGTATAACATCAGTTTTACAGTAAAAGGGTTTAAGGCATATCTTTGTCAAGGCATTGAATCTGGAAAAATGGAATAAGTTAGTACTGGCAGTCATGGCTCTAATGGATAGAGCATTGGACTTGTAACCCGAGGTTGTGGGTTTGAATCTCGGCTCCCGCTGGAATTGTCCACGACTGAGGTGAGACCCTTGAGCAAGGCACCGAACTCCCGACTGCTCCCCAGGCGCCGCAGTGTCGGCTGCCCACTGCTCCAAGTGTGTGTGCACTTAGATGGGTTAAATGCAGAGAACACATTTCACTGCTGGTTATACTCTGTATAATTGTGTATGTGACAAATAAAGCTCATCTGAGCTTAATAAAATAATAATAATAATAAAAAATTACTAGATTAATCATGTTATGATCCATTTTTGTTCATTCTTGTGGCTGTTTTATTAAAACTAAAATATTTCAACATTTACAAATCGCACCATAATTGTAAGTGCTTCACTGTATCCCATATTTTGGCTTTTTTATCTAGTAATCTCAACATTATGCCACACATGCTGTCAGTTAATTTAAATTTGTACTGAACCCATAGTATCTGTCACAGAGCAGCCAGGCTCCACCACCAATCCGTCACTACGATCCAGCACTCTGTCCGATCTTGATTATACGAAGTGGACTCTCAACAGCTACACACTACGACCTACTTGATACTTACCTGTTCAGAAACTTACCTCCTGTTCCTCCTCTTGGAACCAGTTCATTGGCTGGGCCGAGTATGCTCAGAATTCCCTCCGGCAATCATCTACTGGACTCACTCCCTTCCAGTGCTTACTCGGGTACCAGCCACCCATGTTCCCCTGGGATGGGGAGCCATCGGATGTTCCTGCGGTGGACTACTGGTTCCGAGAGAGCGAGAGGGTCTGGGACGAAGCACACCATCACCTTCAACGAGCTCTACGCAGGTGCAAGATGACAGCAGACCTTCGAAGGTCCGATGCTCCATCATACCAACCTGGACAGAAGGTCTGGCTGTCAACACGGGACATCCGATTACGCCTGCCCTGTAAGAAGCTCGCTCCCAGATTCGTTGGCCCCTTCACCATCCAAAAGTAGATCAACCCGGTCACCTTCCAGCTAAACCTACCTCCACAATACAGAATTCACTCCACATCCATTTCTCACTCCTCAAACCTTACCACTCTCCTGTTTCTCTCTCCACAGAGCCTGGCTTGATCACGGAAACCCCTCTCCCGCTGATCCAGAAGGATGGAGCCATCTATGAGGTCAGAGCGATTCTGGATTCCCGACGTCGTGGTGGTAAGCTGGAATACCTCGTAGATTGGGAAGGATATGGTCCTGAGGAAAGATCGTGGATTTCCAGGGACGACATTCTGGATCCGGCTCTCACGGAGGAGTTCCATGCCAAATTCCCTGATCGTCCAGCACCTAGAGCCAGGGGTAGACCACCACGTCATTGGGGCCCTCGGCCCTCTGGAGCGGGCCGTGGAGAGGGGGGTAGTGTCACAGATCAGCCAGGCTCCACCACCAATCCGTCACTACAATCTCAATCACCTGAGTTCTGATTCATATCACCTGCACCTCATTAATCACCCAATCTACCCAGCACTATAAAGGCACACACCCAACTCCAGCACTCTGTTCGATCTCGATTATACGAAGTGGACTCTCAACAGCTACACGCTACGACCTACTTGATACTTACCTGTTCAGAAACTTACCTCCTGTTCCTCCTCCTCGTGGGTTCCTGTGTCTTGCTCGTCTGTCTCCCTTCGTCTGTCAGCGGGCCGCCATTGATCTGGGGTGTGTGCTTCTCCTCGTCATCCACGAGTTCCTGGCAAGACAAGTACCTTCAGTATATCCTTTACTCTCTCGTCAAACTACTAAAAGTCATACTCACCATTTCTCCCTGCTCCCACAATTTCTGAATCAATAAATATACAGCATTGTTTAAACATTCATCTGTGTCCAGTCTGCTTACCATAACAGTATCCCTTTTACAATTACTAAAATCTGAACTCTGTTGTACTGCATGTTCAGATTGTCAAGTCAAGTCACCTTTATTTATATAGCACTTTTAACAATACAAATAGTGTCAAAGCAACTGCACACTATCAAAATAGGAAAATAGTGTATCACTAATGTAAAATGACAAGATTAAACTCCCATTTTTTTTAGTTAAAGGGATTTTATTATTGAATTCAGTGATGTCATCGTCCAGCTCAGTTCAGTTTAAATAGTATCTGTGCAATCAAGTCGATGATATCGCTGGAAATGAAGTGTTTCCAACTAAGCAAGCCAGAGGCGACAGCGGCAAGGAACTTGATTCTGATTGAGATTGTGAGTCCTTGTGCATCAACATTCATCATAAATGTGTGTGTTAGCCAAGGGAGAATACTTTATGATGCGAATCTCATTTAAGAATGAAAATATTTAAAACTGTTTATTAAAATACAGGTTTATATAACCCACTGCTTAAAATGTATTAAAGGTGGTTTAAAATTGCCTTACTCAAAAATTAAAAAGCACTTGTTTGTTTTTTTGTATGGCATATGCTTCAGCACATTTATACCCTGCATCATTTGAATCAACAATCGGTGATTTAATCATTTGTGCATGTATTTTGTGTATTTTAGCCCTAATTTACTAAATGACTGCATGTAAGAAATTTAGTTCTTTTCAGTATTTCTGTTAAATGCGTTTATTTCTTATGGTTCTCATACGATGTCACGTGCATCTTTCCCGCAGATCATGCTGCTTTATGTCCTTAGCTGTCCATCAATGTTGAGCTCCTTAATCAGGATAGACACCATATTGAATTTTACATGGATGCTACAGGCTGTGAGAGACAGACTTACAGACTTTACAATTACATGTATTCATGTCCTAGATCACACGTATTTTCAAGTCTCGCAACAATTACAATAGTTTTGCCAAGTTTCTGTCTATTGAAAGAAATTCTTTTAAAGACTATGTATCAGCTAAAGAACTGGCATGTTGTTAAATAACAGTACAATCCATTGAACACACTGTACTTCATTACAGCTTCATTTCAGTCCTGTCAAAAATTAAATATTGCTCTACTATAACTAAGGTCTATAGTTTCTCTTCATCTCAGTCTACTAGAGAAGACTGATATACATTGCATTGAAATTACTAGATTATACGAATAATTAAAATTTAAAAATACATTTTTTGGGGTGCAGAGATTTGTAACTACCTACCTACCTGCTCAGGATGACCTACCAGTAGTAAAATTTCTGTCATGACAACTCTGTGAGGGATTAGCATGGTAATGTAGATGACAATATTAATGTGTTTGGTCTTGGCGGAATAGATCTGCTACGCTGCAGCTGCTGCGGCAGACTTGCTACTGTCAATACATCCAAAATATTCAGCTATGAGTATGCAAGAAATACTGCTGCTGCACATATAATATATATGAATATGCCTTATATAGCAGTGGCGTCCATATAAGCTGTGAATGCACCACATACCCAAGCCATCTGAGAGTTTGACCTTATCATTTGAGATGTAACTTAAAGCTTAATAAAGCGTTTGAAATAATTATATAAAATTATTTATGAAAAACCGCTGTAAATCTACATCAGTGATGGAAGCTTCCGGGCGAGCGGATTCTCTGCAGCCTTGGTGCCTCTGCTCTGTTGCTATACAGTGGGGCAAAAAAGTATTTAGTCAGCCACCAATTGTGCAAGTTCTCCCACTTAAAAAGATGAGAGAGGCCTGTAATTTTCATCATAGGTATACCTCAACTATGAGAGACAAAATAAGAAAAAGAAATTCAGAAAATCACATTGTAGGATTTTTAAAGAATTTATTTGCAAATTATGGTGGAAAATAAGTATTTGGTCAATAACAAAATTTCATCTCAATACTTTGTTATATACCCTTTGTTGGCAATGACAGAGGTCAAACGTTTTCTGTAAGTCTTCACAAGGTTTTCACACACTGTTGCTGGTATTTTGGCCCATTCCTCCATGCAGATCTCCTCTAGAGCAGTGATGTTTTGGGGCTGGGCAACACGGACTTTCAACTCCCTCCAAAGATTTTCTATGGGGTTGAAATCTGGAGACTGGCTAGGCCACTCCAGGACCTTGAAATGCTTCTTACGAAGCCACTCCTTCATTGCCCGGGCGGTGTGTTTGGGATCATTGTCATGCTGAAAGACCCAGCCACTTTCATCTTCAATGCCCTTGCTGATGGAAGGAGGTTTTCACTCAAAATCTCACGATACATGGCCCCATTCATTCTTTCCTTTACATAGATCAGTCGTCCTGGTCCCTTTGCAGAAAAACAGCCCCAAAGCATGATGTTTCCACCCCCATGCTTCACAGTAGGTATGGTGTTCTTTGGATGCAACTCAGCATTCTTTCTCCTCCAAACACGACAAGTTGAGTTTTTACCAAAAAGTTATATTTTGGTTTCATCTGACCATATGACATTCTCCCAATCCTCTTCTGGATCATCCAAATGCTCTCTAGCAAACTTCAAATGGGCCTGGACATGTACTGGCTTAAGCAGGGGGACACGTCTGGCACTGCAGGATTTGAGTCCCTGGCGGCGCAGTGTGTTACTGATGGTAGCCTTTGTTACTTTGGTCCCAGCTCTCTGCAGGTCATTCACTAGGTCCCCCGTGTGGTTCTGGGATTTTTGCTCACAGTTCTTGTGATCATTTTGACCCCACGGGGTGAGATCTTGCGTGGAGCCCCAGATCGAGGGAGATTATCAGTGGTCTTGTATGTCTTCCATTTTCTAATAATTGCTCCCACAGTTGATTTCTTCACACCAAGCTGCTTACCTATTGCAGATTCAGTCTTCCCAGCCTGGTGCAGGTCTACAATTTTGTTTCTGGTGTCCTTTGACAGCTCTTTGGTCTTGGCCATAGTGGAGTTTGGAGTGTGACTGTTTGAGGTTGTGGACAGGTGTCTTTTATACTGATAACGAGTTCAAACAGATGCCATTAATACAGGTAACGAGTGGAGGACAGAGGAGCCTCTTAAAGAAGAAGTTACAGGTCTGTGAGTGCCAGCAATCTTGCTTGTTTGTAGGTGACCAAATACTTATTTTCCACCATAATTTGCAAATAAATTCTTTAAAAATCCTACAATGTGATTTTCTGAATTTCTTTTTCTTATTTTGTCTCTCATAGTTGAGGTATACCTATGATGAAAATTACAGGTCTGGCAAGGCTTTGCAGTGGGCTGAAACGATCTGGGCTCAATCCAGTAATATAATTCAGTCATTTGATAACTTTGTCGCTCATTTCAGGGAAGTTTTTCGACGTCCACATGGTGATCCATCCGCCGGCGACCAATTGTACCATCTGCGGCAGGGGTCCTTACCCATCAAGGAATATGCTCTGAGATTCAGAACCCTTGCCGCGGCTAGCGGCTGGAATGAACAATCATTACTCACCACATATCGACAGGGATTAGAGCCCAGGCTTCGACTACAGCTGGCTGGATATGATGACAAATGTGGCTTAGAAAATCTGATTCAACATTCTGTCCGGTGTTCGTCCCGCATGCAATCCTGTTTTGATGAATCACCTTTTCGTAACCGTTGCACTCCTTCTCAACAGCCCCCAGTGAGTTATACCCCTCCAGAACCAGAACCCATGGTGACAGAAAATATGCGTTTGTCATTCACTGAGCGGCAGAGGCGAATCTCCAAGGGGTTATGTCTTTACTGCGGAGGCGGAGGGCATGTGATAACAACATGCCCCACTCGACCACCTCGTCTATGGGTTAATGCTATTCGACATCCTCCTCAGAATATGCAACCTCTTACTATAGTGATAACGCTGATTGTATCCAATGTTTCAATTCCAATCCATGTCCTCCTTGACTCAGGATCAGCCGGGAACTTCATATCAGGGAACCTCTGCCGCCAGCTCAAGATCCACACCATGGCCAACTCCAAAGTTTACCAAGTCCAATCCATAACTGGAAGAGCACTCAGCCGTCATGATGTCAGACTCATTACGGAACCTATAACACTTCGCATTGGTAATCTACATAAAGAGGATATCAAATTGCTGGTTCTGGAGGAGGCAATCACTGATATCATCCTTGGCCGACCCTGGTTCATCCTTCATGAACCCCAAATATCCTGGCGTACGGGAGACGTCCTGAAGTGGGGCGACCAATGCTTTCCAGATTGTTTCCCAAATCTGCCTCGACCGTCAATGCCAGTTTCCCAGACCCTGTCTCTAAATTCCACTTCCATCGAAAGTCCCATTGAGAAACAATCTGTTGAAATTCCCGAATGCTATGCTCACTTCAGTGACGTCTTTTGTCCTACGAAAGCCTCACAACTTCCACCTCATCGGCCATGGGACTGCACGATCGATCTGCTACCGGGTGAGTCAGTGCCCAAAGGAAAGATTTATCCACTTTCACTCCCAGAACAGAAGGCCATGGAGGAGTACATTGAGGAGGCTCTCCAACAGGGGTACATCTGCCATTCCACGTCCCCTGCTGCTTCCAGCTTCTTTTTCGTCGCCAAAAAGGACGGGGGCTTGAGGCCTTGTATAGATTACCGGGCATTGAATAACATCACTGTGAAGTTCCGTTATCCCCTTCCTCTCGTCCCAGCAGCCCTGGAACATCTCCGTGGTGCCACCATCTTCACCAAGCTGAACCTCCGCAGCGCCTACAACCTCATCCGGATACGTGAGGGGGATGAATGGAAAACAGCCTTCGTGACCCCTACCGGCCATTATGAATATCTGGTCATGCCATATGGCCTAGTCAACGCCCCCTCCGTATTCCAGGATTTCATGCATGAGGTGCTCCGGGAGTACCTCCATCACCTCGTTTTGGTCTACATCGATGACATCCTGATCTACTCTCGGAGCTTGACCGAACATCACCACCACATTGCGGAGGTCCTTCAACGTCTACGTCAATATCAACTCTTTCTCAAGGCAGAGAAGTGTTCTTTCCACCAATCCTCCGTACAGTTCCTAGGTTATTATATTGACAGTGGTGGCATCCGGATGGACGAGGGGAAGGTGGAAGCTATCAAGACCTGGCCCAAACCTTCCACCATCAAGGAACTCCAGCGATTCTTGGGATTCTCTAACTTCTAACGTCTATTCATTCAAAACTACAGCACCCTTACCAGTCCACTCACCAACCTGCTCCGTAACAAGCCCAAGTCTCTGTCCTAGTCCCCAGCAGCCGAGGAGGCCTTCGAGAAGCTGAAGGAAGCTTTCACCCAAGCTCCAATCCTTGTACATCCCGATCCAGAAAGACCATTCATTGTTGAAGTAGATGCTTCGACCACGGGGGTAGGAGCGATCCTGTCACAGCAGCAGGGGAACCCCGCGAAACTCCATCCATGTGCCTTCTTTTCACGTAAGCTCAGCCCGGCGGAGCGCAACTATGGCATCGGGAATAGGGAGCTCCTCGCTATTAAATTGGCCCTAGAGAAATGGAGACATTAGCTTGAGGGAGCCCAACATCCTTTCACAGTATTGACGGATCACAAAAACTTGCAATATCTGAGAGAGGCAAAGAGGCTAAACCCAGGCCAGGCACGCTGGGCATTATTCTTTGCTCGCTTCCATTACACCATCACGTATAATCCAGGCCATAAGAATATCAAAGCAGACACACTGTCTTGCCTTCATGCTCCAGTTGAGGAGGAAGACCCGCCTGAATCCATCATCCCTGAAAGTATATACGTCTGTCCCATTCAATGGAACCCCGAATCCGCTCCCTCTTCCAATGTCTCCACGGCCTCTCTGCCGGGCTGCCCACCTGGAACACAGTACGTCACTAGGACTCAATGCACCCTTCTCATCCACTCCGCTCACTCATCACTGGGCACTGGCCACCCTGAGGCCAACGCTACCCTCTCGATATTGAAAGATCGTTACTGGTGGCCGAACATGGCTAGGGACGTGAGAATGTTCGTCCAGGGTTGTGAAGAGTGTGCAAAATCCAAGAGTCCTCGCCACCTTCCTGCAGGGAAACTCTTTCCGCTGCCCATCCCTCAACGTGGTCACACCTAGGAGTAGACTTCGTCACAGATTTACCAGCCTCTGATGGTAACACTGGCATCCTGGTAGTGGTGGATAGATTCTCCAAGTCCTGCCGTCTGATTCCTCTCAAGCGCCTACCCACAGCTATGGAGACAGCAGAGCTTATGTTTAACCACGTGTTCAGATATTTTGGTATTCCCGAAGACATTGTTTCTGACCGTGGCCCTCAGTTTATCTCACTGGTCTGGAAGAGCTATTTCAAACTCCTAGTTGTGACCATAAGTTTATCGTCTGGTTACCATCCTCAGACCAATGGGCAGACGGAGAGAAAGATTCAAGAAATTGGACGTTTCCTGCGAACCTTCTGCCACGACCACCAGCACTCATGGAACCAGTTCATTGGCTGGGCCGAGTATGCTCAGAATTCCCTCCGGCAATCATCTACTGGACTCACTCCCTTCCAGTGCGTACTCGGGTACCAGCCACCCATGTTCCCCTGGGATGGGGAGCCATCGGATGTTCCTGCGGTGGACTACTGGTTCCGAGAGAGCGAGAGGGTCTGGGACGAAGCACACCATCACCTTCAACGAGCTCTACGCAGGTGCAAGATGACAGCAGACCTTCGAAGGTCCGATGCTCCATCATACCAACCTGGACAGAAGGTCTGGCTGTCAACACGGGACATCCGATTACGCCTGCCCTGTAAGAAGCTCGCTCCCAGATTCGTTGGCCCCTTCACCATCCAAAAGTAGATCAACCCGGTCACCTTCCAGCTAAACCTACCTCCACAATACAGAATTCACTCCACATCCATGTCTCACTCCTCAAACCTTACCACTCTCCTGTTTCTCTCTCCACAGAGCCTGGCTTGATCACGGAAACCCCTCTCCCGCTGATCCAGAAGGATGGAGCCATCTACGAGGTCAGAGCGATTCTGGATTCCCGACGTCGTGATGGTAAGCTGGAATACCTCGTAGATTGGGAAGGATATGGTCCTGAGGAAAGATCGTGGATTTCCAGGGACGACATTCTGGATCCGGCTCTCACGGAGGAGTTCCATGCCAAATTCCCTGATCGTCCAGCACCTAGAGCCAGGGGTAGACCACCACGTCATTGGGCCCCTCGGCCCTCTGGAGCGGGCCGTGGAGAGGGGGGTAGTGTTACAGATCAGCCAGGCTCCACCACCAATCCGTCACTACAATCTCAATCACCTGAGTTCTGATTCATGTCACCTGCACCTCATTAATCACCCAATCTACCCAGCACTATAAAGGCACAC
>CM049816.1:32534303-32751823 GCA_027422435.1 Schizopygopsis pylzovi | reverse complement strand
ATGTGATTTTCTGAATTTCTTTTTCTTATTTTGTCTCTCATAGTTGAGGTATACCTATGATGAAAATTACAGGCCTCTCTCATCTTTTTAAGTGGGAGAACTTGCACAATTGGTGGCTGACTAAATACTTTTTTGCCCCACTGTATCTCGTCAGGATTGTAGCACGTTCTCAGTGATTTGCTGGTATGCGGCTGAATTCATGTGCAAGGTAAGCTGTTCGTGAAGTGCTCGCCCAAGCAGAAAAATGTGCTGTTGCTGCCAGATCTCGATTGCTGAAAATTACATTGTGTTTGATGCAAAACTAACCTGACAAAATCATATAAAAAAACATCATAACCGTATATTTTCATGCTTTCTCAAGCAAAGAAAATGTTGAAAGTCCCCTAAAAACATATCTTGTCATAGGCAATGTTGAAGACATTATTGTCAACATGCCTAAGTAGTAAATCTATTTTTTTTATCTTATATTTTTCATAAAAATATATCTAAAATGTTAAATAATAACAAATATCAGGAAAAAAATAGGAAACAATACCTTTGTTTTCTGTATTCTTGTGTCGCTTACAGTTAAAGTGCTTCTATGATTTTATTGTTGTTTGCAATGTTACTTGGCAATATTTTAAAGATATATTTTTTATTTTGTGGGTATTTTGCATGGTCTATTATTGTCATTCGGGTGGAAGTTTTATCTCCTATTCACTGGAAATAAAAAATAAATGCAAAAAAAAAAAACATTCAGTTAATGCAGAGATTTATAGACCGGGGTAATCCCCCATCTCCCCATGCTCTGAATATTACGTATCATAACTACGTGTAAATGTTATTTGGCGGGTTTTTACTTGGAAAATCAGCTGTTTTCTAACATTCGAATAACCTATGGATAAACCTGAAACGATAGAAGGATTGGAGATTAATTACATTTACAAATGGCCTAAGGTAGGAATGTGCATACTTTTAAATCGACACCTGCCACGGTGTTTTCATCTTTGAGCGTGGCCTAAAAGCGATGAGGAGAGGAGAGGAGAGGAGAGGAGGGGGGGTCTTAATCTTAGCACTCAGCATACCCGGTTAAAAAAAGTCACCGCTCGCCACTGCCATATAGCATACATGATCATCTCAAAGCAGATCTATACAGGTGAAGCTGGGGAAGGTGGAGGGTTTCTGAAGCATGCTGCAACTGCTGCAAGCACTAGCCAAGTTAATGTTAAGCAGCAAGCTCATTGGCTGCTGACACAAAAAAAACAATTAGCTGCACCATGTGATGATGTCATTGTGATGATGTCATTGAATTGTCAGATAGAGTTAGACATATCGGACTGTGCCATCTAGAGTTTCATACCAGAACTTTAGATTTAACCCACAAACCGATCCCTAACACTGAGCCTTTGCTTCACAAGCCCTACAAGATGTTATGCATTCACAAGTATTATTGTGTAAGATAAACTGTCTACAGAATAATACGTTTAGCGGGATAGTTTACACAAAAAATAAAATTGTCATTATTTACTCACCTTTATGTTGACTTCATATGCAGAGTCCAAACTAACCTTTTGCTACACAAGCCAATGGTTGGTGACTTGAGAAAATTGACTGGCCATAAATATTTTCAGTGGCCATGAAACTGTATTTGTATTAATTGATATTGTCAAATATCACCATTTTACCAATGGCGATTGTGACTCATTTATTATGTTTAGTGAGTGGTAATTTCTTTCTTCAGTGGAACACAATAAATACATGTTTAACTAGTCTATTTATGGTCTTCAGCAAGCTGCAGAGAAAAGTGAGCAAAATAGGCCCTTTTTACATGGACGATGCAATCTTATATATTTTTCCACAGATTCTGAGGCTTTGATCCGTACACTCTTAAAAGCATCACTTTTAGAGTCGAGTCTTAAACTGCATAAAATTGCCTCAAACAGCATGGGATGCAAGCTTTCTCACCCTCAAGGACTTGAGTCTCGTAGGTGAGAGCCTGCCCACACAAAGAAGCCTTCAAGCCTTTGTTTTTTGTGTCCATCGCATTCAGCAAATGACTTGTTCACTTACAGATCAGAACCCAGCTGATGATCTTTTCACCAGTTCTGTGGCTGCATCACAACTCACCAGCAATCTATGGTTTAAAGCAGTGGTTTTCAATCATGGACCTGGGGACCCACGCCACATTTTGTAGATCTCTCTTATCAGACACACTAAGTTCAGTTTGGAGTTCTCTACTAATGAGCTGATTATCTGAATTTGAATCAGAAGGGAGACAAATATGCAGAGCAGGATTGAAAGCCACTGCTTTAAAGGAGTCATATGACGTTGTTAATAATAACATTATTTTGTGTAGTTGGTGTAATGCAATGTGTTTATGTGGTTTAAGGTTAAAAAAACACGTTGTTTTCCATAAACTGTATACTATTGTTGCTCCACTATGCTCCGCCCTTCTGAAACGCGCCAATTTTTACAAACCAATCCTTCTGAGAAGCGAGGTGTGCTCTGATTAGCCAGCTATCCAGTGCAATGTGATTGGTCGAATACCTCAAGCATGTGACAGAAATGTTACGCCCCATACCTTATTGTGATGCCGTGTCCCAGCTTGACGAGACAAAAATAATAAAACCCATCATAAACGAGGCATTTTTTGCATCCAATGGGGACATAGTTACCGATTATAATGATTCCTACTCTTTTTTTGTCTCGTAAACATTACCATGTCTGCATTTGTGATCAGAGAAACAACAAACAACAAGCACTACTCTACACTGTTCAAAACTTGTGTTTGAATAGTCAGTGCCAAATTCTTTATATAACATACTTACAGGCTGTGAGTTATAAGCGTAATTGCCACACTTTATAGAAACAGCCTTTGTCTGCAGCTGGCATTGTAGGCTAACGTTACTCTTCCAGGCTCAGGAAATAGTCGTAATATGCACTGCACACACTCTAATATTTGGGTTGAACTGTTCTGGAACAGTGTTGTAAATACAACCAAACCACTTATTTCTAGTTGTGTCCTCTTTTGAATGCCCAAAGTACTTTCGCTTTCACAACGAAAAACAGCGTCTCCAGGACGCTGGGTGGTGTTATGCAAATCTTCCCACACAGTGACGTAGACATGTGCGTGTTTGGGCATGGGCATGTTTAAAGGGGTCATATGATGTGATTTTCAAGTTTTGCTTTCTCTTTGGAGTGTTACAAGCTGATTGTACATAGATAAGATCCCTGAAGTTGAAAAGACTAAAGTCTCAAAACCAAAGAGATATTCTTTATCAAAGTTAAGTAAAGATAAATAATTATCTTTAAAAAAGCATCATATGACCCCTTTAAATGAGCCATTTTAGGTGAGCGTGGACGAGTCATAACTTTAATAAAGAATATCTATTTATATCTTATCTATGCACGAACAGCTTGTAACACTTCAAAGAGAATGGAAAACTTCATATCACATCATATGACCCCTTTAAAGCCATTGGTGTTTGGTGATTTTGGCTCAAGGTCTGCATTTAAAGTCACACCAGAGGTGTTCAGCTGCTTTCTGCAGACCAGTCAAGTTCTTCCACACTGACTGAATCATAATTTCTCTTTGATCCTTGCCTTATAAACAGAGACACTGTCATGTTAAAATAGAAAAGGCTCCTGTCCAAACTGTTGCTATAAAATTAGCACACAATTCCATTGAATATCACTATATGCTTAAACATTAAGATTTGTACTCATGGAAATTACTAAAGTAGTCAAACCTTTCATTAGAAGGGGGGACCCAATACTTTTGGCAATATAGTGTATATTGTGCATTTGTTATCATATAATAAATCTCTGTTAATTCTGAACAACTTTGTCTCAAGAACCACTGCTGTCAATCAAATTATTTGAATTATTCAAGATTATTAAAAAATAACTACTTTTGCTTAACCTCAAAAACCACTTCAGTACAATTCTCTGGACTCTCTAGGTAAATAATTGTAAAAATAAAATGTGACTTTACAATTTGGTTAGCTATACACTCACCGGCCACTTTATTAGGTACACCTGTTCAATTGCTTGGTAACACAAATTGCTAATCAGCCAATTACATGGCTGCAACTAATGTATTTAGTCATCTAGATGTGGTGAAGACGATTTACTGAAGTTCAAACCGGGCATCAGAATTGGGAAGAAAGGGGATTTAAGTGACTTTAAACATGAAATGGTTGTTGGTGCAAGACGGGCTGGTCTGAGTATTTAAAAAAACTTCTGATGGCTACTTCCAGCAGGATAATGCACCATGTCACAAAGCTCAAATTATCTCAGACTGGTTTCTTGAACATGACGATGAGTTTGCTTTACTCAAATGGCCTCCACAGTCACCAGATCTAAATCCAATAGAGCACCTTTGGGATGTGGTGGAACGAGAAATTTGCATCATTGATGTGCAGCCGAAAAATCTTCAGCAACTGCGTGATGCTATCATATCAATATGGATCAAAATCTCTGAGGAATGTTTCCAACACCTTGTTGAATCTATGCCATGAAGAACTAAGTAAGTTCTGAAGGCAAAAGGGGGTCCAACCCGATACTAGCAAGGTGTGCCTAATAAAGTGGCCAGTGAGTGTAAGAGTATCATTTAGAAAATGGGCATGGCCAAATATACCCAAACACCTACAATCCTGAACAAAAACTCAGGATTTCACAAAATTAGGTGAGCACATGCAACATATGATTCTAATGAAGCATGCCAACTTTTATGGATATTGTACTATAGGTGGCGCTATACCAGCCATAAATGTAAAAATAAATATGTTATTTCCATGGCAAATTATCTGGAATTGATAAAAGCCTTTTTAATCATTGATTTTGGTGGTTATAGGCTTGCTAAATAATGCGTAATGTCTTTTTTCATACATACTTAAATACATTGAAGCACATGAACTCCGGAAATCACTGCTAGATTCGCATAATACAAAACTTTGGCAAACACTAGTTTGGACAACACCATTCAGACACCACAATGTAGTGTTTAGGAAATAAGAGAGAGACACAAAGCACCCATACATGTAACAGATAAAAAAAAGATACCAACAAACTCATCCTTTAGTTGGGGACACTTCACTTCCAGCGACATCGTCGACTTGACTGCACTGATATTATTTAAACTGAACTGAGCTGGAGGATGCCATCTCTGAATTCAATAATGAAATACCTTCAACTGAAAATTTATATTTTGATATTGTGCAGTTGCTTTGACACAATTTGTATTGTTAAATGCGCTATATAAATAAAGGTGAATTGACTTGACTTGACCTTTAGACATTTTTTTTTTATTTAACTTTTTTACCACCATTTTGTGTCCATTGTTAAATTGAGAACTCTAGAGTTGGAAATGTACACTGATAATTTTGAAGCAATAATAGTAACACAATTCAGTTCAATGATAACATGTAAAATTGCTTTATTTTACTGACTCTAATATAATTCATCTAACTGAACTAAAGTTTTTAATATGTAAATGTCATGGTTCTGTCACTTTTGGTCCGGTTTATTTTTAGTTTGGTGACAGAGCCCTGACACTCCAATCGTCTTGTCTTTGTGCGAGTGTGTGGTTTCGAGTTCGCACAGGCCATGCATTCTTTCCTTGGCGTGATATGTTTTATGTTTGCAAGGGTGTAAATTTAATCTAACAGTAGGGGGTACAATAAACACATTTTCTCAAGCATTTTTTTAAGGGGAACACAAATAATACAGCCAGTATTGTACTTGTAAGGACAGATGTGTACATGGCATGGAGACCGTGTTTAGGTTTCGTCTGGGACTGAGGATGTCTCTTATTTAGAAATTAAATTGCAGCAAGCCACTTCTACCCAACACATTGGTAGGTCTACAATACTAGCCTAATATCAGTTCACACTCAGGTTTATCGCAGTGTTATTTTGTAGTGGGTGACTTACTGTCCAACAAGCTACGGTATTAAGCTAAGCAAGGTAACCTTATAATCACTCATAGAAAAATACATTGGATATCATCATTTTTTGTCATGACTAATTTATTTATGATCCAGCATCATCTGCATTAAAGAGAAATAATCCCTTCATCTGATGTTTAAAGTGAATAAATTAGCCTTGACAGCCTACTTCCCCATAACTACTGAAGCACTCTGTTCTCTCCACCGGACTCGTGTTTGTATCGATAAGGTAAAAGAGGGAAGCAGGCAGTGGACCAAATCACTGTGAGATAAGGGAGGGGGACTCAAAGCGCTTCTACACTTAAAAAGCTTTTTTGCATTTATATTGTGCTACTACTTACACAACTATTATAAGTATATTTCCTTCATATTATTTAAAATACTCAGTGGTTTGTAATAAAATAAAATGTGTGGTGGGGGGTCATCCCTCATAAGGGGAGGGGGGGTCCTGATGCCCCCCACCTCCACAATTTACACCCCTGGTTTGGAGTGTGATTTTCAGATCCTAGAACTTCTGTCAGTTCGGTCGGGGTTCAGACATTCATGCTCTATTTTGTCTTTGTTGCACACGTGTTAAGTGTTCATTCTCTCACCATGGGGTCTTGTCTTATGCCTTTTTTTTCTTGAGTCGTGTTTGGTTTAGCATTCAGCTTGTGCGTGGTCTCATTGACCATGTGTTCTTGTGTTATGTTTTGTGTGAACAGATGGCTTTTGTGTTTGTTTCTATTCTTGAGCACTCTTGTTAAATAATTTGTCCACCGATACGGTCCTTATCCAGCCCAGATGGTCACTGCAGTCACCAGATCCAGTCCGTATCCAGATCAGATGATGAATCAGCACCTAGAGACAACCTCTACAGCCCTGAACGTCAGCGGAGTCTAGGAGACATATCCCCAGTGAGGACCTCGTCACCTAGACAGCCATCAGGAAAAGACCACTGTAACCAGTGGAGCCCTTACACTCTGACTTTGCTGCAGTTGGAACAAACTGCTCCAGTATGTCTGGCCAGAGGAGAACTGGCCCCCCGACTGAGCCTGGTTTCTCCCAAGGTTTTTTTCTCCGTTCTGTCACCAATCAAGTTTTGGTTCCTTGCCGCTGTCGCTTCTGGCTTGCTTAGTTGGGGACACTTCATTTCACTTCCTTGACACGCAATTTTCCTATTTTGATATTGTGCAGTTGCTTTGTTACAATTTGTATTGTTTAAAGCGCTATATAAACAAAGGTGACTTGACTTGACTTGTCCTCCTTTGTTATCCGGACTGTTTGGTTTTCTATTGATCCTTTCCTTGTGTTTTCAGTCCTGTGATAATTTGTTGTCTTTAATACCCTTGTGTTCGGTGTCCTGCCCCATTCGTTTGGGGTAGTTTTTGTTTCTTTTTTTAAATGTAATAAAAAAGATGAGTAAATTTGCACTTATGTGTACCTTGTTGGGAAAGTTCTCAAATCAAATTGTTTAAGCCCAGGACTACAGTTCTAGATAGCTGTATGTAACATTTCGGTGTGATAATCCAAACAAGACGCACAAAGAAGAAAGTTCACAAAGAGTTTTAATAAACAAGGGAGACGAAGCAACACTCTACACATTATCATGATCAAGATCCAACATAGAACAAAGAGAGGCTTAAATACACAGACAAGTTAATCAAAAGAAACTGAAATATGTGCATACTAATTAGAAAGCATAGAAACTAATAACTAAGGAGAATGGAGGCAAACGGACACAAAAAAAACAGAATTGAACATAACTGTGACAACACTGTCATCAGAAGAGTCTTGTTGTTATGGCACTGGGTTTCCCAAACATTCCGTATTAGCTGGGACGTCCCGTATATTTGGCTTAATTTATGTGTCCCATATGTGACCTCCCTTGTCCCGTTTCTTGACAGCTAACATCTGACTGATACAACAGCAGCAACCGACACCTTTCATCATCCGATCACAGCCACCTTCACGCAGTATGCATTGAGTAAATCACAAAACTTAACATAACTGTTCGAGGAAGGCTGGAATCCTCTGCCGCCTTATCGCTTCCGCCTCACAGCAAGTGGCGCTCATGCTAAGACCAATTCCATCCGTGTTTTGACTTCAGTAAATCAGTTTTGCCAAATACAATGATTCTTTTTTATGTCTCCAACATCCAACATGAAATTTTATTATTTGAGTCCCAATAATATGGAAAATAGCAATAAATAAATTTTCTGATGTCTCTTTATGGTTTTGACTTTTTTAGTTATTTTATTATTATTTAATTTTTTGCATATGGTAAAGTAATATTTATGCAGCTCAAACAAGTGTTCTTGTAGTAGAACTATGACTGCCAAGGTCATTGGTTTGAGTCTAGAAAATGCATGAACTGTATTATGAATGCAGTATAAGATGCTTTGGGTACAAGTGTTTTATAAATATAAAATAAAGGTTACGATTAATTGCATTTGTTTAACACTGTCAAATGTAAGCAATGTAGTTAGAGCATTCATTCAGTTTGACATTACAGTTTTATTCTGTGCAATTTTAATGACTTGAAATAAAAGCACACTTACAAATTCCGTTTATCAGTAAATTACTGCTGGACTACTGATGTCAATGAGCGTATAATCTTATATTATGCTTTTCTTTCTTTCTTTCTGTCTATTTCTGTTTGTTAGTGGCTACTCCCGACCTCCTTGATCCTAAAACAGCCACTCACAACTCTAAACCACGCCTGTCGTTCTCAGCTCAGCCTGTGCTGCTGAAGTCTCGAGATGACTTTGAGCCACATGTGACTGTGATGCGCTGGAAAACAGTGCTGAGTGTCTTCCTGCTGGTGGTACTGTACTTGATTATCGGAGCAATCGTGTTTAAAGAGCTGGAACAGCCTCATGAGATGGCCCAGAAACTGGCCATCCTGGTGGAAAAACTGGAATTCCTTGAGCAGCATCCATGTGTCAACTCATCAGACCTCGAAAAATTAGTGAAGGTGAAACAGCTGACATGCACCCAAACCGAATATTGGACAAAACACATGTTGGGCTACTTGGGTTACACAGTTGAGGTTTCTTATTTATCTGTCCCAAATGTATGTCAGGTTATACTGAATTGATACTGGGTTTATTTTACTTATTATTTTAATCTTTAAAATAAGAACATTTGATTTATTTTATTGATGAAAATAACATTTACTGGCCTGTCTGATCCTGGGCTGTATTTCCAAAAAGCATCATAAACCAAAGGTTTATGGGAAAGAAAGAAAGAAAGAAAGAAAGAAAGAAAGAAAGAAAGAAAGAAAGAAAGAAAGAAGAAGAAAGAAAGAAAACACTTTTTCACTGGAGAAGCTTTGTCTTCTGTTATAGACCCAAACATTAAAAGTTTGCCTCTGGTCAAACTAGACTGACGATCAATCATACTAAACTGCTTCCATTACAATCAATTGTCAATACTACAAGCATGTGAATAAAGCTTTGTTGATTAAAATAAGAGCTGGTATTTTGATGGGAGGAGACATTTAGAAATATTTAGAAATATTTTGGATTCCAAATAAATGCTAATGGATTGTTGGTTGAAGCAAATGTCCTTTTGTATATAGAAAGTGGCACTAAAACAAAGCGTAACTTCAAACTCTTTTGCTAGACTTCAAATTAAATGAAATGTGCTTACAATCATAAGCGGGGGTCTCTCCTCAACGACCACCAGTGTGCAGCATCCAGCTACAGTACAACGGCGCCAGTGCGCTCACCACACACCAGCTACAGGTGGAGAGGAGAGAGAGTCATAGAGCCAATAAAGTGTATGCGCTCACCACACACCAGCTACAGGTGGAGAGGATAGAGAGTCAAAGAGCCAATCAAGTGGATGCGCTCACCACACACCAGCTACAGGTGGAGAGGAGAGAGAGTCATAGAGCCAATCAAGTGTTTGCGCTCATCACACTCCAGCTACAGGTGGAGAGGATAGAGAGTCAAAGAGCCAATCAAGTGGATGCACTCACCACACACCAGATACAGGTGGAGAGGAGAGAGAGTCATAGAGCCAATCAAGTGTTTGCGCTCATCACACACCAGCTACAGGTGGAGAGGAGAGAGAGTCAAAGAACCAATCGAGTGGATGCACTCACCACACACCAGCTACAGGTGGAGAGGAGAGAGAGTCATAGAGCCAATCAAGTGTTTGCGCTCACCACACACCAGCTACAGGTGGAGAGAAGAGAGAGTCATAGAGCCAATCAAGTGTATGCGCTCACCACACACCAGCTACAGGTGGAGAGGAGAGAGAGTCATAGAGCCAATCAAGTGTATGCGCTCACCACACACCAGCTACAGGTGGAGAGGAGAGAGAGTCATAGAGCCAATCAAGTGTATGCGCTCACCACACACCAGCTACAGGTGGAGAGGAGAGAGAGTAATAGAGCCAATCAAGTGTATGCGCTCATCACACACCAGCTACAGGTGGAGAGGAGAGAGAGTCAAAGAACCAATTCGAGTGGATGTACTCACCACACACCAGCTACAGGTGGAGAGGAGAGAGAGTCATAGAGCCAATTAATTGTTTGCGCTCACCACACACCAGCTACAGGTGGAGAGAAGAGAGAGTCATAGAGCCAATCAAGTGTATGCGCTCACCACACACCAGCTACAGGTGGAGAAGAGAGAGAGTCATAGAGCCAATCAAGTGGATGCGCTCACCACACACCAGCTACAGGTGGAGAGGAGAGAGAGTCATAGAACCAATCAAGTTGATGCGCTCACCACACACCATCTACTGGTGGAAATTAGAGAGTCATAGAGCCAATCAAGTGGATGGGGATTATTAGGAGGCCATGATTGACAAGGGCCAGTGGTGGGAATTTGGCCAGGACACCGGAGTTACACCCCTACTCTTTACGAGAAGTGCCATGGGATTTTTAATGACCACAGAGAGTCAGGACCTCGGTTTAACATCTCATCCAAAGGACGGTCTTCACAACAATCATCCAAGGTACCTTTCCAAAGGTAAGTTATGATACTGTACTTTTTTTTTTACACGTTTTTGAATACTAAATAGAATTACATTTTAATTAAATTCACTGAAAGACAACTAAGACGCCAAAATAAAGTAAAATGTGCATGTAATCTGCAGCTTGATTGTATGTATAGTAGTTGAAGAATTAGCTAAAACTAACTAACTATGCTAAATTTGCATTTTGTATAAAAAATACTGATAATCAGCTAATACTAAGTTGTGTAATTAATAATGGCATTGTGACAGAGTAATGATAAATATCAAGTTCAAGATGGAGCACATTATAATTGTACATGACACATTGTGAATGAGCTGTTTTTAAGTATGTAGGTAATGCTATATTATATCTATATTATCCAATACTGTTGTTGTACTGGTAAAAACTATTATTTGGGTAATAATCTGTAATTAAGTAATGTCAGTAATGACACTGTAAATACCATGACATATATATAACATGTATTTTTTTTTTTTTTTTGTGCTAAAATAAAAAATATTTAGTCAATTGTTGCTCAGACAGGTGCAACAGGTAATTCTACTGTGGCTTTGTTTGGAGCTATTTTCATTGAAATTCAGACATCAATGTATAAGGAAAGGTGATAAGCTGAGTCATTTTATACATCGTTTGGGTTTAAGCCTTCTTTCCCTTTGTTGAGACGCTCACAGATCTGTTCTTGTTCTATTCACTTTCTCACACACACACATTACAGACATTTCAGTGCTTGCTTAAGTGTGCTGCTGATTGCTACTTGAAACAGCGCACATGAGGCTCTTTGCCATTCATGTGTTACAATGGAGCTCTCCGTGGCCCTGATCACCTCCATCATCCAGCAGTGTACTGTACCTAACAGGTTGCCAGAGCCCTCAATCACAGAAGTATACATAGGTTTTTTTTGTGTGTTTTTTTTACACAAAAGCTAGCATAGACTGAAATAGGATTTACTTTCCATGGTGCTGGTGGAGTGATTGATGCAGGCTAATTACAGGAGATAGGTGTAAATCTGTATAGAATAGAGACACCTGAATATTGATGGGGTAAATTGCATGTCTCACACATGGCAGAAGTGTGCATATTAGTGGAATATTTTGATATTTTATGCCGATAGTCAGGATTGTGGACTTTCTAGTGTGTTTTTGCTCCCCATGTGCTCCCAGTTTCTGTCTCCCGTTCATTATGTAATTTGGTTCAGGTGTGTGTGTCTACCACGAGGGAGCAAGCCGTGTACGGTGTGAGCCATTGGGTCCGTAGACCCAACGGCTCCACCTTGGCTCCTAGCTCCTTCGCCTCCACCGTCACCTGTCGATCCATCAGCTCCCTTGTCCCTCCGGCTCCGCTTTGGTCGGGAGTCGACCCGCCATCGCCTCTGGACTCCTCTCCTCTGGCTGCGCCTCGTCGCACCATCCCACCGGCTCCATTGGGCTCCTTCCTCCCGCCAGCTCCACCTTTGTCCTCAGTCACTCCAGCTCTGCCGCGGATCTCTGCCTCAGTTGCCAAAGCCCTCGGCTCCACCCTGCTCCCCAACCCCGGATCCTCGGTATCCCCCTGGCTCATTGGCACTCCATGTCCACCTCGAGCTCCCCATCCACCTGCTCCGCCGCCGTTGGTCGGCCCCCTGGAGTCGGCGGCCATTCCTCCTCCATGGCTACTCCACTGTGGGCTGTCACCATGGCTGTGGTCTGGGTCCTGCTGTGCTCCTCCTGCTCCGGGTCCCTTCTGTCTCTTCCCTGGCTCCTCCCTCCTTCGTCGCCCCCCTGGTCTCTGTCTGCCGGCCCCCTGGTCTCTTTCTGTTGGATAATTAAAGACTCTTTGATTGAACTAATTCCTACATCTCCTCGTTCCGTGCTCCCTGAGAAATGTGACACAGAGAGCATGGTATGAGTCAAAGCCATTTTATATAGAAAAAAATTGAGTTTGCACTTTAAATGTGTGGACATGATGAAGCTCCAGACATGTGTTCCACAAATCAAACCTTATTTATCCCCAAACACTTTATCGCCAAACACTTAGCATTCACCAAACACATTCACCAAAAAAAACGTCATGCAACAGTGAAAGGGATTTTTTTTTGTATGTGAGAATATGTGAATTTTACATTCAATATTTTTTTAAATACAGTATTAAAGTAAATTTCCAAAAAATGTGAATTGTGAAGTATGTGAATCAGTGAAAATTTCAAAACATTGCTCCGTTTGAGCGGTTCAACATATAAACTTCCTGCTCAGTCAGTTGCATGAAATAAGGGGTGGGACTTCCTGTCATGCCAACCATTGACATATAGGGAGGTCTTTCTGAAATCCGCTTGGAAACGGTCATTGTTTTTAAAAATTTCAGTTGATGCTACTAGTTTGTTAATCATTAAATTTGCAATATGTCATACACTGAGGCAGAAACAGTATTACTTTGAAATGTGTGTGAACATTAATATTTTTGGAATATGTGTAATAATAGAAACCTTTTTCTCTTATTACAGCAAGTGGTGTCAGCATTACGAACAGGGGTGAACCCTTCAGGAAACTCATACAATCAGAGCAGTTTATGGGATCTCAGCAACTCCTTCTTCTTCGCTGGAACAGTTATTACAACCATAGGTAGTAAAGGACACACACAAACACATGAGTACCTAGTGAGCCATGCATTGTTTCTCTTTAAGGCTCATAAGAACAGTGTTTGTTCTCAACATGTATGTTAAAACTGCCAGAGTAAACCAAAAGGCTTCAATCTGAAATCAGTTTGAGTATTTTTTTTAAGAACACTGTAATGATGTCAAGCAGTTGATGCAATCTGACAGATGGAGCCGAGTCTGCTCAAAAGCAGTAACAGTTAAAAATGTTACACTTATGTCAGAGAAATTGAATGTTTATTGCCCACAGCTGGAGAGCAGCTAACAGAAGGCTTAGTGCATGCAAGGCAATTAAACATACACTTTATATAGCTTGAAGCACTCACCTTTCTTGGACCCTTTTAGTCATGGACCCTCTTGGACCCTTTTTAGTCACATTATATATTTCTAATTAAATATGTATTTATATAATTTGTATTAAAAAAACATAATTTAAATAGACTTCACATGAATTTATAGAAGTGTCCGATAAAAATAAAGCCATGTAAGTGATCAGTAAAATCTAGACAAGTATCTTACCCGACGCTGATGTTAAAATGGCCAGTCTTAGCATTTTCCGTGATTTTTATCTCTGCTTATTCATTTTATAATTAGTTTTTTTTCATCGGACACCATCCATAGGGAAAGGTGCAGCATGCGGAAGACTGGTGCGCACAAATGCTAGCTCAGGTATGCCAAAAAACACATGAGGAGAAGCACTGGGATTATAAAATATCAGCAATCACAGACATTTGCAATCGGACAGGATTAGATTTCTCAGGATCACTGAGTTGTTGACGAAAAACAGTAGGTAATTCAATTCAAATGAAAAGTTTATTTGTATAGCACTTTTCATGATACAAATCATTACAAAGCAGCTTTACATAAAAGTGTAAGTTTCTACATTACATTTAGGAATAAGTTATTTGTGGTGACTATGACAGAAATGTACAGTAAAAATCATTCAGTTGCAAATTGCATGTAATCAAACAGACGGTGAACTCTATTAACTGCAATGATTATATGTTGCGATTAAACTTTGGTAGTTTTATGTTGTTCCAGGTAATTTGGCTCTGGAATTGTTACAGAGGTTGTGTGAGAAAAACACAGACTTGGCAAATTTGTATGCCATTAAAATCACAAAGTGGGTCTGTGAAACACAAATTTCTCTTGCGTTCCTGTCCGAATATCGCTTTTGGCTGAATTTGCCCCAGACGCACAGGTTAGGTTACCGCCAGTGCTGGGGACAGCTGGAAACTGATCGTATTTACAGTATCTTACTTAGGAATATTTACACTAAAATACAAAGTGAACAAAGACACTAAGTGACACCTCTGTCTGGAACCCATAACCACAGGCAAGCAATGTTTGGTTTAGTCAAATAGTTTTCGAAAGAATAAATAGTAAATTTCTGAGAATTGCACAGAATTAAAGGACAAAGGTCCTTTAACTGGACTGAAATGTTGGCATTTTTGTCTATATTTCATCAACTAAGTGTCATAGGAAGACTCCTCGGCTCATGCTCTTGAGAGCCCACATCCACTTATGTATTCCTACCTAATTAGATTTGTCTATCATCAAATCATATTTGAGTTCTTGAAAATATTCTGTTGCGAAGTACAGTGGCTGTAGTAAAGGACACAGTGATGTAGTAAAATAATAAGCACAGTCTTAAATAAATCCACAAAGAACTCTCAGGAGATTGTAGGAGAAATGTAACCGCATCCACATACAAACACTGATGAGTTCACACAATGAACTAAGAAAAGTAGCTTAAATACACGGAGTATGATTAACTGAAATAGAACATGTGTGAACTAATTAGGAGACTAGCAGGAACTTGGCAAGAAAAAACAGGACAGAACACAGAAAACTCAACAGAACATAACCCTGACAGCACGTTGTTGCTGGTGTTTTGTTATTTAATTTAATAAATATTATAATTCAATGAGTTATTATTCAATAATTCAAATATATTACTTATAAACTATTGCTATTATTATATTATCTTAAATTAAAACATAGACATTTAATAATTCATAGAAATATGTAGTGTAATACAGATGTAATATTAAATGTAGAAATAAATCAATACTACACAATATAAATATTTGTTCAGTGTTTTACATTACCCAATATTGACAGTTGACTGCTGAGATGTTTACTGTAGATGTTAAATGGTGTTTCTTGCCTCAGGTAGGCAGTCATCTTATCCCAGTATAGAGGCAGGATTACCCCCTTTCATGATTTTCAGTTTGTTGCTAAATTAACAAATGTTTCAATGTATGTCCCCTTATAATATATTGGATGAAGTATCATCATAATCCTCCAGTACATGCCAGTCATATCTAAATATCTATAAGTAATGTTCCTATGACATTTCATAATAAATTAGTATTTTGAACCAGTGCTTCCGCAAATGCAAATATTCTTTAAAGATATGAACGCAATATGCAAAGTTTTGAACATTTTACAGCATGTATTACAAATAATGACTGTTTTGAATTTTGTGTCTAGAGTTTTGAAAAATGACATGAAGGTTCTGTTATTAGTGCAAAAGTAATTGTAAAAAACTGTATTATTACTACAGTCAAACCTGAGAACAGAGAAAGCATTTTGTTACACAAAATATGAAAATTCTATAAAAAGTAAGAAACATGGACAGGAATGTTTTGTCAGACCTTAATCCTTCTGGGTCTGATCTGATTTCCACCTTATTTCAGTTTTCGGAGTTGTTATGGCTATATGGTTATACCAATTCATTTGAATGTGTGTGTGTGTGTGTGTGTGTGTGTGTGCGCGTGCGTGTGTCTGTGAGTATGTATGTGTATTTTGTGTGTGTGTATTATGTGTTTGTGTACATATGTGTGTGTATATGTGTGCGTGTGTGTGTTAAACTAAATACAACCACTTAAGAGGTAACAACAATATATACAATAAAAAAAAAGTTTTTTCTCAAATACTTTTTGAGTACTTATTATTATTTTCTTTATTCACTCCAGGATTCGGGAATATCTCCCCTCACACAAGGGGTGGACACATCTTCTGTATTATCTATGCCCTGCTGGGAATTCCTCTGTTTGGGTTCTTGCTGGCAGGAGTGGGAGATCAGCTTGGAACTATCTTCGGAAAGGCAATTGCTAAAGTGGAAGGGATGATTGATGTGAGTTAAAGCAGTTTTTACATTGATATTAAGTATGAGTTCAGTCAGTACAAAACCATTTTACATTTATGTAATTTACATCAGACATTATATAATTGACATTAGAAATAAGTACAAATGATTGTGACATTGACAAGTAAAGTGTTTCCTCTTGTTATAAACACAAACTAGGCTCATTGGAAATACGTGCCTCTATATACTTTTCTGCAGAACTGAAAAAACATACCTATATGTGCGAATCACTGTAGTTTCCAGTTGAAATGAACACTAGAGGAAGTAACACTCTCACAACTTGTATTCCTTTTTACACAAAGCGTGATTTACAGGTGCAGAGTTTTGATTAATAAAGGCACATTTTTGCACAATTACTTGCAGAATATTATGTCATGATGTCAACAATTTTAACATCTGACGCTATTTGAAAACTGATACTTTTGAATGTTGCCGTCACATATAGAGCTTCATATGCATGAGTTTTTGAGTTTAGTAGGTTTGCTTGGTAGCTCACTTGCACTTGAGTGATGAAGAGGTTCAGTACGAACTCTACTATGAAACTACGTATGAAACTACGGTTCGACAAAACAACTCAAATCCACATAAGGAAGTTAAAATAGCATAGCTATACCAACAAATGCATTTTTATATCACATCTCATTGGTTTGGGTTTGGTGTAGGGGATATTGTCAACATGACAGAGCATTACCTTTAGCGACACCCTTGGATATTTTAATTCTGAACAGCCGCTATACGTACCTCAAGAAGCATAATAAAACACTGCAATTCATGCCTCTACCAACGTAATAAAAACGTGCCACTGTCACGTATTGAACGTGTGTTTTAGCGCCACTCTCTGGGCATTCCACTTTGAAACTGCTGCAAGCGTGCTGTAAGGTATATAATTACGGTTTTGCCATAGAGGCAGGTATTTCATGAGCCTGGGTTGCATAAAGAACCATTTCTGAACTATTCCTGAAGATTACCTTTATGCAAAGTTCAGCTCCAACCCTGATCAACCACACATGAACCAGCTAACTGAGATCTTCATGAGCACATGATTCATTCCAGACAGGTGTGTTGGAGCAGGACTGGAACTGAACTCTGCTGGTAGGTACAGTTAGATCTCCAGGAACAGGATTGTGCACCCCTGAAAAGTGAATACACCTGTGATCACAGTAATAATAGTGAGTACATCTGTGATTTCCTATCTGCATGAACGTGGGGAGAAAATGGGCTGTGTCTATTATAGTCTGCATTGTGGCTCCGAAGAGGGATTTAAATATCTGATTGTGGTGCTTAAGAAAAATGTACAAGAATACAGGAAGATTGGTGACAAAGCAAAAATCAGTCAAAACATGATTGTGGTAGAAGCCGTGGTACCATTAATCAGAGCCGCAGTGACCATCCTTCTGACATAATGATACTGGCAGTGTGTTACTTGCACAATCTCACTCTGAAAAACAGACAGGCGAGTACTTCAGACCTGGCTCAGGAGTTATTATTAATGGAAATCAGAAATTCTGTGACAATTCAGCTTCTTACATTATATTCCTTGTGTCTTCTACCTTTCTCCATTCATTCAGGAGATTTATAAAGTGCATGAGCAGCTACCTGTATATGTCACATCACATTCCCAATGCTGCAGACCATCCGAGTCTTTTATCCATGCTCTGTCCACAGACCTGTCCCAGCTGATAAAGTCACTTTCAGCTTTTCTATGCTTGCTCTCTGTTGACTTCTTGTTTGCACTTGCATAATGCAATACCTATTAAATATGTATTTAACTTAGGGCACTGCATGCCGAGGGTCCATAGTATTGAATATTTCATACTGCCTCATTTGTACAATTATATTTATAAATATCTCATGGTTTTGACAGGAACAGGCAATTGTAGTCTTGAATCTGAATACCCTCTGTACTCTGTATTTCACCTGCTATGAATTCAGTAATGTCATATAGGCTTGCCATGATTATAAGTGGGTCCGAGTTAACAGCATCAGGGTCACAAAATGCATAATGCATATGGAAATCCTGCTGATGTCAACGTAGTGTAACATAAATCTAGGAAGCTATTATTTAGCTTACAGATAAAATATTGCTTGATTAAAGTAATATTAATCTGTAACTTATGATTTATACTGTATTCACGATTTCACACTTACATCTACTAGCACGATAACGTAATGCGTATTTGGCGTGTATGGTAATACGTTGTAGGCGTGCTGTCCTGGGGGAGGGCTCCTAGCCGGGAATGGACCGAACCCAGTGAACCCCCCCCCCCCCCCCCGTGTGATTAGAATTCTAGTGATATTGGTGGAGAAGGGGTGGTGGAGGGATGCTGTTTAACCGTCAACTAGATGGAGGTAAGACAGCTGTATTTATGTCCCAGGATTGATTACCTAGATTGTGTACCACCTGTGCTAATTAGCCTGAGTATCTGACGTGCTCCTCCCGAACTTAGTTTAAAAACTACGTGTCTAAACTTCATTTCACGATTTCACACTTACATCTACTAGCACGATAACGTAATGCGTATTTGGCGTGTATGGTAATACGTTGTAGGCGTGCTGTCCTGGGGGAGGGCTCCTAGCCGGGAATGGCCCGAACCCAGTGAACCCCCAAAAACAATATACTGTAGGACAGCCGCCAGACTAAGATTACCCCCCAAATACGCGTTTGAGATCTGGCGGGAGCTAGTTCCCAGGAGTAACTTGTGGCAGGCCGGGGGGGTCTACGTGCTCTGAGGGAGCGGTTTGGCATGCATGAGTGGGCCCCACCGACCGCCGGAGTAAACTTCGTGGTTTTGGGGCGACCGGTCGGGGCGGGCTCAACCGAGGCCCAGCGATGGCTCACCGCATTGGGACGGGTGAGCCCTGCCCGCCGATGGAGGAGCAGCGTGGTTGGAGCCCTGGCCAGGAGGACCCGAGTTGCCTGCAGTGGGATAGTTCACAGAGTCGGCGTACCGGCCCTACTGGCCATCAGCCCCTGCTAATCAGAGGACAGAGGGCGATATCTGGCCGAGAGGACCCATGAAGCCTCCGATAATACCCCCCCCTCCCCCAACGGACGGATGGGTTCTATCGGCTAGGCAGATAAAAAGAGTTTGGGACGCCCGACAAGGAGGCTCTCACAACATCCGACGGGAGATCGAGACTCACGGCATCGAATGGATGAGCGTCGCATGCGGACGGCAAGCATAGGAGCCCACCGGGAGACCGCGTCGACGTCTTGACATGAGACCAAGGCTACGCTGCCAGACGGATAGTCTCCTCGGCGAGTAGGGAGAAGAGAAACCCGGAACTGGGGGGGCTCTGGCAGCATCCGATGGGAGATTGTAAGACTTAGGACATCGGACGGGTAAGCCTCGCCAGGCGGGGGGAAAAGGTTTGAGGATAGCAGAGACAGTTCAATGCTGTTCGGCGGGCGGATGAGGACCGCAGCGACGGCTAGGCCTCGTCGCCCGTCGGACGGAAAAAATAGATGGGTGACTGAGACTGACGCCGACGCTCTACGGTGAGGCCAATACTCACTGAGTCTAACGGGTTAGTCTCGTCTGCCAAGTGGGAAGCGGTAAGTCGTCTCGCTGTGAGGCTCTCGCCGACGCCCAACGGGGGCACAATACCCGCTGTGTTGGACGGGTAAGCGTCGCCAGCGTGGGACTAGAAAAGGCAAGGTTGTCTGGCCGGGAGCACCTCGCCGGCGTCCGATGGGAGATCAAGACTCACTGCGTCGGACAGGTGAAGACGGAAAGGTAAAGTTTGGTCGGGATGCTTAGCCGACATCCAACTGGTGGGCGTGCCCACCTGTGTGATGGGTTAGCTTCGCTGACGCAGGAGGAAAAGGTGAGGTTGTCCAGCCGGGAGGCTCTTGCGGCATCTGAGGTGAGATTGATACTTGTGAGCTGGGTGGTGGAGCCTCGCCGGTGGTGGACTGAAGGCTAAGCTTGCCAAAACGGCCGGGTATGTCGCGTTCGACGGGGTTCGATATTTTTTGGTGCGAGCAGACGGAAGAGCGTTTGTCTGGCCGGGAGCACCTCGCCGGCGTCCAACAGGAGATTAAGACTTGCTGTGTTGGACAGGTAAAGACAGGAAAAGTAAGATTTGTCTGGCCGGGAGCACCTCGCCGGCGTCCAATGAGATACCAGGACTTGCTTTGTTGGACAGGTAAAGACAGGAAAAGTAAGGTTGTCTGGCCGGGAGCACCTAGCCGGCGTCCAACGAGATACCAGGACTTGCTTTGTTGGACAGGTAAAGACAGGAAAAGTAAGGTTGTCTGGCCGGGAGCACCTCGCCGGCGTCCAACGAGATACCAGGACTTGCTGTGTTGGACAGGTAAAGACAGAGAAAGTAAGATTGTCTGGCCGGGAGCACCTCGCCGGCGTCCAACCGGAGATTAAGACTCGCTGCGTTGGACAGGTAAAGACAGAAGAAAGTAAGATTGTCTGGCCGGGAGCACCTCGCCGGCGTCCAACCGGAGATCAAGACTCGCTGCGTTGGACAGGTAAAGACAGAAGAAAGTAAGATTGTCTGGCCGGGAGCACCTCGCCGGCATCCAACCGGAGATTAAGACTCACTGCGTTGGACAGGTAAAGACAGAGTAGTAAGATTGTCTGGCCGGGAGCACCTCGCCGGCGTCCAACCGGAGATCAAGACTCGCTGCGTTGGACAGGTAAAGACATAACAATGTAAGATGTGTGGCCGGGAGGCTCTCGCCGACATCCGACAGGAGGAAAATACTCGCGGTCTGGATGGGTAAGTCTCGCCGGCCGTGGGGTGGAAAAGGTAAGGTTGTCTGGCCGGGAGGCTCTCGCCGGCGTCCGATGGGAGATCAAGACTCACTGTCGGACAGGTAAAGACGGAAAGGTAAAGTTGGGTGGCCGGGAGGCACTCGCCGTGACCTGACTGGAGATGGCAGCTCGCAGCCTGGATGGGTGAGACTCTCCGGCCGCAGGGTGGAAAAGGCAAGTTTTTTGCTGGGAGGCTCTGGTCGTAAATGATGGTCCGTGGTGTCAGCATGGGGAGCCTCGCCAAGCGTGTGATTTGAAGGAAGTAAAAGCCAGGAAAGCTCGCACCGATTTTTTATGAAACTAGAGTTTGGTGGGCTGATTTAATGTGAGACTGGTCCGTTCTGATGTAGCTTTGGAAAGCTTCTGAAGACCATCTTCCTAGGGTTAGGATCTGATGTTTAGTGAGGCCTTTTGGGCCGCTGATGTTGCTGCCCCGATGCGAAAAGAGTGGCTGGAAAAATTTCTTGCTGAGATGCCTGCTGATAGCAGGACAGCTTTAGATGTTTTTGGAACCAGGTGCGACTGGCTGGTTTCCCGGCATGGTCTAAAAATAAGGGTTCGAGGGGGATCTAGCTTGGAAAACGGCTTGGTAAGGTTGGAGAGGCGAAGGAAGATTAAAAATGTAAACGAAGTGACCTTTCTTGACTTGGTCTGTCTTACTTTGTTTGCTCAAAAAGGAGATGGTTTCGCTATCGAGGATAGTTAGGTCCGAGATGGTGGGGTTAGTGGCTGGGTCAAATTTGGAGGAGATGGCTAGCTCGGAGCATCTCAAAACCCCAAAACCTAAAATGAACATGGTGTCGAGTGTATGGGCTGTACTGGGGTCTGGTAACCTGTGCGGAGGGTGTGGATGCACTTGGTGAGGATGTCTATGGTAATGGGTAACCTGGAGTCGGGACGAGTAGGTCGGGTTCGCTGAATTCTTCTTATCAACATGGCAGTTTGAGAATTGCTAATATCGGGTGACGGAGCGCTGTACAACAGCTTGTGGAAGAATTGGATACTGCTTATGTAACCTTTGATGGAGCTGACTTGAAGGCATTTAATGCTGTTGAGAAAAGATATAAAAGAGGTTATTGAGAGTAGAGAAAATTCAAGGAACGGAATATTATGAGAGAGATAGAACAACTTGAAGCATTCCCATGCTGTCACGTATGTTTGGAGTGTTCTGGGGGAGACAGGCTGGAGGATGGTGTCGAGTGATTGTCCAAGAGGGGTTTTTATGGGTGGCTTATGGAAATATTAATTCTGAAACTGGAGGTACTGGGGTTGGGAATTTGTCTGCCTCTGGAGCCAACTTCTTGAATTTCTGCTAAAATCTATGCTCGAACGTTGTGAGACGCTTGCGGGGGCTCTGTGGCAATGGCATTTGCTGGGACGGTCATTGGTGTAGCGGTGAAGCGCGAGTATTGCGGTTTTGCTTGGAGGAGAGTGTTGTAAGCGGCTGGAGGCACTGTATTTTGCGGCCCTGAGCTGAGAGGGGTAGGCTGAGGGATTGGGTTTGGAGGCCACTGCGGCCATGTGCTAGCTTGGGCTACGGGCCCTGGGCCGGGTTGTGGGGCTACGTAAGCCGGCCACTGCGGCCAAGCATTTACTTGGGCTGCGGGCTCTGGGCAGAAGGGGGTGGGCTGTTGAGCCAGAACTGGAGGTGGAGTTGGCTAGAAGCCCATTTGAGTTATGGGTATTGCTGACTGGAAAGCCGTGCCGGACGGCTGAGCTGCAGCCGGGCCCTCTGCGGGCCTTGCATCTGCGAAATCGGGGGCGTGGCCTTGGTCTTTGGTCGTGAACCCTTGTTTAATTTGCGCCGCCTATAGGGGAAAGCTGAACAGGTTATTTCAGGATGAATGCGGCTGAACTCGATGGAGAATTTGGCAAATGGCAACTTTGATGTCCAATATTCAATGATTACGATTGTTGCAGCGCTTCTATCATGGAGAAATTACCAAGTCTCTCTCAAACGATTCTGAGAATTTCAGAATCAATTCTGGGCTTAGATTTTAACCAGATGAGCGATGACGCCGAGTTGCTTTAGAAACACCCATATGCTGCTTACTTCCAATTCCTCACGAGCATGCGCCCCTTGAACCTTTTGTAAAATAACCTTTCATAGGTTTGGAAAGGTTGGAGCAAGTTACAAGGAGAGTCGCTGGCTTCTTAGCGCAGGAGCGCTGAGAGAGACACGCGTTTGTTTGATGTACACTTGACGTGTGCGGTCTCGCCAGTCTGTGTTTTTCTTACAAATGCTTTGTGGAGTCATTATGCCTGTGGTTTGGAATGTGGTGGATCTATGAAAGTAAGATGTAAATCTCACTACGGAAGGCTGCTCTTATTTTAAACGCTGATACGCGCTTGATTGTGTAGACTGCTTGCTTTGACTGCCGTAGCTGTAGGCCACAGGAAGGGGGTCCTGAAGAGCTATCGTAGCCTGCTCTGCTAATGGAGGTAACCTCACGCTAGTGTCTGCTACGGGAGCTGGAGGCCACTGTAAAGGAAAAAGAGAGTTATTCATAGCGAAAGAAAAAGACTGAGATGTGTGGGGCTGTGTTGCAAGCGGAGGCAGCTTCGAGCTTGCACCTGCGGCTGTAGCTGTATAGGCCATGGAAAAATAGTTGTGACGTTTAACAGGGCCGCTGGTGGTCAGTAACGAAATAGCTTTATTATGCTACCATATTTAAGTACATTTCTAATACCTGTAGTTTCTGGAGTCGTTTATTTAGTAACTTTACTGCGTTCCAAATATTGCACTTTACTTCGCTACGTATCGTGCAACATACCGTTACTCTTAATAATGTATATAATGTGCTCTGGGGCGTAGGAGCAGTGTCTGATTCATGAACAAGCTGATTATTTTGTAAAGAACCTGTAAAATTAATTCGCAATTGCTCCAACGCTTCCTTTGCAAGTTGGAATGATCCGATAGTAGCTGTTCTCTAGTCGACGATTCACTGATTCAAATGATCGGTTTAGAGTGATGTTCCCAGTGGAATTAAATGCACAAGAGAGAACCGGGAGATCTTGGGGAAACGTGCGCAACTGATGCTGCAAGATAATTTATTACTGTCGAAATTTGGATTAATTATGTAACTGAAATTCATATTTGGGTCAAAACTGACAGTTGGTTGGGAACTAAATCTGTTGTGAAGGGGCTCTATTTAGCCCTCTGCATACATATGCAAATCAGGGTCAGTGTCTCTATGATTTAGGTCGAAAACAAAACATTAATATAGCACAGGTTGAATGAGAATACCTCGTGCACGTTCATTTTACTGTTGGTCCGCGGTGATCAAGAGTGTATTCGTAAAACACATTTATCTCATCCAGCTTATCTGTCTAAGGAATGCTAAGCCAATTAAATGCTGGTAAAAATACGGAGGGTTAAGTACATCCGGTATATATTCTGGGCATGGTGTCATGGTTACATCCCATGTCTTCGCGAGGTCTTTTAACGATTTTTATCAACAAATACCTGCCTTTGTAGATTTCCCCTAATAATTATTGGCAACATTGGTTGTTGCGTGCTAAAGGAGGCCGCTTCGCATTAGCATCTGAAATTAGAAGCTAGAGGCCAGGCTAAATACTTGCGCTGCAATGAAGCGAGTGAAGCTTTGCTGTGGTGAAACCTGGGGCGTGGCCCAGGCTCGTTGAAGGCCTGCTGTTGCGACCTCCGGCCGGCGGAGGAGAGCGTGTGGCTGGTCGAGCAGAGAGCAGCGGTCGTGACGAAGCCCCGGAGCTCGGCGTCCGTGTCTGGTGAAAAAAAAAAAAAAAAAAAAAAAAATAGACGATCCTGAGGCCGGCAGATTGACCGGAGGGTTACGAAAACCCCATCATGGGTCTCGTTGTTTGGACGGAAATGTTGAGTCTGTGATGTAAAGGTAAACACAGGTAGCATTCGTGGTGCCCCCGAATGCTGTTTAACCGTCAACTAGATGGAGGTAAGACAGCTGTATTTATGTCCCAGGATTGATTACCTAGATTGTGTACCACCTGTGCTAATTAGCCTGAGTATCTGACGTGCTCCTCCCGAACTTAGTTTAAAAACTACGTGTCTAAACTTCATTTAATGATTCGTCCAGCGATCACTAACATCAGTATATCTTTATCAATTTAGTTTATTTTGCTCTCGTGGCCAACGATAAACAGAATAAAGAGTTTTATAACATTTGCATGAGGTAACACGACCTTTTTAACATTAAGGTTGAAATACTTGAAAATCACATCTCAAGAGACAATTCTTTATAAATGAAACAAGGTTTATTTACTTAACTGCTATTCTACGGTACATGATCTAAACTGATAAAACACAAACATACACACACATACATACATACAGGAGTTTTGAGAGTAACTTCAGAAGGAGGTTAAAATAGCCCTCTTGGCTATTTTATAACTAAAACCAAAAAGGGAAGATCACGAAAGAGACACTGCCCTTTTTTCTGCATTCAGACCTATTCACCAGTTCAGTTAGGATAAAAACGTTGCTTGTATACTTGCGTTCACTTAAGTTTCCGCAGGCGAATCTTTTGTCTTGTTCCACGTAATGTTTCCACGAAAGTGTCTGATCCTTTGTTTTGGATGCCATGTGTTCTCTTCGTGTTTCTTCGGTGGCTTTGTTCCTGCTGCGTGATGTCACCGGGAAGCCCTCTTTACGATCGGCGGTTTTGGCTTCTCTGTTGGAACGCGGAAATGCTGAGCGGCTTGCTGGAGTTGTTATTGCGGCTTTGAATAATTATTTTCAATGGTCACTTCGGCCTGCGATGTTAAGGCGGTGACCAGCTCGACCAGATGAAGCCGACGCTTCCTAGCACGTTGAAGAGCGATGATGAAAAAGAGCGATTTTTGAACTGGTGTCCAGTTTTAAACAGACGGATTTCAGCACGCCCCCGGCGGCTGAGCCAATCAATGGTTCTTGTGGGACGGAGCCTCGCCCATGTCTTTGGGGCGTACCATAATGAAAATTCCATGTGCCGAAAAATAAGTGTTTTAATACTTGTATAAAGTGTTATCACATGTTTACCCATTTATAATATCACCACATCTGTCACCTCACTGATTCACAATTTTTCGCGACCGTCCATATAAATCTAAACACGCTATAACATTACAGGGAAAAGTAATACGTCACAGGTTAAGAAAATACCATAAGTTCCATTACACAGCAAGCTTATATAAGACAGAGTACAACATTAATATATATTGTTTCTTGTGGTACATTGTTTTAATATTCAAGGCCATTGGTGTTATTCTCGAAATCCTCTATGTGGATTGAGTCTTTGTTCTCCTGACGAAAAATACGCGCTGGGCGCTGGATGGGGGGGAGGTGCTTTATATCCAGAAAATGAGGCGCCCTTTTAGGAGTTAGTGGCGTAGCTCGGCTTCATCTAGATTTCATTCTGTGCGATGATTCTCTACAGTAGGTTTGTTGACATTTATCTTTCATGTGGCCTGTAAATATTAAAACATTTTAGTTTCAATGTGATGTTGAACTATACTAAGAAAAAAAATATTTCTGACAATATTGTGAGAAACAACAGAAACAGCTTTAGATTCCAACCAAACATATCTCTGAACATCTTGAACAGATTCATCCAAAATAATTCCCTTGTACATAAACCTTTATTTTTTCACTCCAGCTTGTTTTATCGGTGACGGGTTAGTGTTTTTATTACTACTCCCTCATGCAGTATTTAAAGGTGCACCCAGTGGGCAAATAGATGTTTCCTCACTCCCCAGCCTTTGACTAGAAAATACATTTGTCTGCCATCATTTAATAATTTAATTATGGTTGGAGGTAAACACTTCAGGGACAGGTTTGGACATCTCTGGTCTAAGAGCAGAGGTGTCTAATTGACCTATCGGTAAGCCCCTCCCCTCGAATGCAGATGAGCCAATGGCACTTGAGTATCAGTTGCATGGGGAGTGGAACTCAGACATATTTAGGTGTCGTTGGCATAGAGAAACATTGGAAGATCCAAAGCCCTCGTCAGTTTGATGGTGTTTATTCTACAACAATGGCAAAATGATGTGCCTGGGGTACTTTTAACACAGGTTCCAGGTATCATTATAGGATAGGCAATAGAAATTTGAATATATTATATTATTCAACATTCATTTTCTGATTGTCATTCTCTCATTAAGTTACAGTTTCTATCTGCTCAAGTAGAATGTTAACGTCATCTTCTGCTTCAGCAAGGTATCCCTGGCTAAACCTAGCTAATGTTAAAGTTAGTGAGTCCATGCTAATGTACAAACCTAAATAGCGGACTGTTCTCACGGGTTCTCTTCTTGGCCCTCCAGGTGAAGGATCATAGAGCATGGGTTTATTTGATTTGCAGCAGTGTATAAACACCAACATCCTTGCACAGAGAGTTATCACGGCAAACACTGCTCACATTTTATTGTCAGAAAATGTAATTGTTTTCTCAAGTATATTCTCTGGATTCTGCAAATTGATATATATATTTATTCATCCATCATTCCATCTGTGGCTGCCTCCATCTTTCCATCCATGCTTTTCTCCTTCCTCAGAAGTGGAATGTGAGTCAAACCAAGATCCGTGTGATTTCTACCGTTCTTTTCATTTTGTTTGGTTGTCTCCTCTTCGTCACCCTGCCGGCCATCATATTTAAACACATTGAGGGCTGGAGTGCGCTGGAGTCCATCTACTTTGTCGTCATTACCTTGACAACCATTGGCTTTGGAGATTTTGTCGCGGGCGAGCGACGCCAGCACGAAGAGAACAGTGGTGAGCAAAAATAGGACACACATGCATGTACTTAGTGGTTTAGAAAAATGGATAATAGCATCTTGTCTTGTTTGTTCAGGTGGTTCTGAGTTGGAGTACCTGGACTACTACAAGCCCCTGGTGTGGTTCTGGATCCTGATTGGTTTAGCGTACTTCGCTGCTGTTCTCAGTATGATTGGAGACTGGTTTCGTGTCATATCCAAGAAAACAAAAGAGGAGGTATGTTCTCATGTGAAGCAATAAATTAAGCAATCTTTAAACAACAGCTGCACCCACACATCTTTACAAGGCTTTAAAACCAACATGAAATTAAAACTGAACCTATTTACTGCGTAAATTCACCCCAGAATAAAAATTCTGACAAACCCCAATGCAATGAAATGTACATTCATTGTGTTAATCAATGAATGATTGATTCACGTTAATCAATGTTTATATGTGAATAAAACCCTTAACTAGCTATCATATAATGTAATCATATCTCTTCAAAAGACTTGGATTAAACCGCTGGATTCATCTGGATAACATTTATTTTTATAGCTTGGTACTTGATGTAAACATGATTATTAAATATTAGATATTTCATATTATTAAATACAAAGCACAAACATTTGTTGTATCCAAACACTGCAAAAATGGTTTGTATCAAATAAAGAGAAGTTTAAAAAAAGTTAAATCATCAAACCAACATCTATCTCCAGTTCTCCTAGCAACTATCAGAGTTTGGTTCCCTATTTCATAATTCACCAAGTTGCTCCAATTTGCTGTATTTGATTTATTTTCTCCAATGGCAGATGGTCATATCTGTCAAGCGCTAAATAGGGAAAAACAGTCAAGTCAAGTCAAGTCACCTTTATTTATATAGCGCTTTTAACAATACAAATTGTGTCAAAGCAACTGCACAATTTCAAAATAGGAAAGTTTTTGAGTTAAAGGCATTTCATTATTGAATTCAGGGATGTCATCGCCCAGCTCAGTTCAGTTTAAATAGTATCTGTGCAATCAAGTCGGTGATATCGCTGGAAATGAAGTCTCCCTAGCTAAGCAAGCCAGAGGTGACCGCGGCAAGGAACCTAAACTCCATCGGTGACAGAACGGAGAAAAAACCTTGGGAGAAACCAGGCTCAGTCGGGGGGGCAGTTCCCCTGGCCAGACGAACTAGTAGTTTGTTCCTACTGCAGCAAAGTCAGATTATAAGGGCTCCACTGGTTCCAGTGATCTTTTCCCGATGGCTGTCTAGCTGATGGGGTCCCACACTGGAAACAACAACAGCAGAGTCAAAGATGTTTCATTAAAATCCATAGACTTAATTGATATATTTTATGTATTCTGAAGTCATATGATAGCATTTGTGTGAAGAACAAACTAAAATATTGTTTAAATTAAGAAATTTTTCACTCCTCTCTCACCAGGCTCCCAAATGTCATTTACATTCCACAAGTTTGAAATGAAACATTGTGTTCATTAAGACATGCGAGAACATGTGGCAGTTGATTTCAACTTGGTTATATTTGTCTAAATTTGCCATTTTACCTCTTGTACTTGCAAAAGATTGAATTTCACAAAGACAACCATATGCTTTCAGAAAACTTTATGCTTGAGTCACACATTTTTTTATATTTTTTTGTCCTTTTGGAGCATGTGGTTTTGTCACAATAAAGTGCTGTTATATGGAAACAGAGCTACATAAAAGCTTCTTAAAAAAAGTTACCTCAAAAATTGGGGAGCGGGGGCATATACTGTTTCAAACAGCATGAGTATATAATGACAGAATATTTATTTATATTATTTTGTAATATCAATCTGTTTCTTTTTGGCATATAGGTAGGAGAATTTCGAGCTCATGCTGCTGAATGGACTGCTAATGTGTCCGCGGAGTTTAAAGAGACACGCCGGCGACTGAGTGTTGACGTGTACGACAAATTCCAGCGTGCTGCGTCGATCAAGCGCAAACTGTCTGCTGAAATAAACCTTAGCCCACCTATCAATCAGCAGATTACACCAGGGAAACGTGCACGTTCAGTTAACCTTGGAGATGAGAGAGAGGTGTATCCCTACACGCTCGTACGAAACGGAAGTTTCAACGGCCTCCTCCCGGATTACGCTGACCATCGGGATATCACTAAAATACAAACAAAATTAACTGGAACTAAAGATGTTCCCTGATATACTGTGACAAGATAAGATGCATAAAAAAAGAATAAGGGGCAAAGAAAAGACTTCACATTTTATAAAAAGAAAATATGCCCTAACTTTTAATGTGGACAAAAATCATTGTTTTCCATTGACGGCCATGCAAAAGTAGCCATGTAGCCACGTATAACAAGTATTTTAATTTATATGATTACAGATTAATATACTGTAGATGTTTCACAAGCTTTCTGTGGCAAGGCTCTACAAGGCATGCCAGTCTGCTGCAAGAATGGGCTAATAGACAGCCGAGCAACTGCACTTGAAATGAATGGGAATGCTAACGGAGAGCTCTCTTGGGGTTGTGTCTAACACACTACAAGACTATGTCTACAAAGCCTGGCTTTTGGTTCCACCAGCATAATGAAGTCACAACCTGAAGAGACACAATAAACAGGTAGGTGAAAGTGACTATAGCAGTCCTGCTGTCAGTCATGTCTAAATGGTCATATTTATGAGATGAGCACACATGTCTTAATTACCAGTGATAGAGACTTCTTTAAGGATTGTTTTAACCTTTCTAATAAACAGGGTCACACATTGGCTGCTGGATTTTTTTTTAATCTTATTTATGTGGTAAATTCTCTGTTTCACCATTTTGTACACTAAAAAAGGGATCACTAGGACAATACCCTTTCAAAAGGTACTAATACAAAAGGTACCATTTTACATTGTAGGTGCTAATATGTACATTTAAGGTAATAATACACCATTTAGTAGTAAATGAGGTACAACAGTGTGCCTTTTGAAGGGGTAGTGCCCCAGCAACAGCTTTTGTCCTTTGTTGTCTGACTGAAAGTGTACAAATATACTTTTTGAACTTCACCAGTATAAATTTACACTAGACTTCTAAAACTACCATTCAAACCAGACCAGACTGCTTCCATCGGATGAAAAAAGATCAATAACATGACAAAATCACATAGAACTGTTCTATGCATCCACCAGCTGAACAACATTTCTAGATTTTATGCTTAAAATACATTTGTATTTTTGTCATAGACATAAGAGTGTGAATTTTTCGTAAAGCTGCTTTGAAACTGTGTGTTGTGAAAAGCCACTATACACATAAATTTGACTTGACTTAATGTATGCAGCCAAAGCCAACCATCGCACTCTTTTCAATGTTTTACGACAGGGGTAGGCAACATCGTCCCTGGAGTGCCGCTTTCCTGTAGAGTTTAGCTCCAACCCTAATCAAACACACCTGAACAAGCTAATCAAGGACTTCAGAATTACTAGGGCTACATGCAGGTGAGGGTTTTTCAGGGTTGGAGCTAAACTCTGGTGGACAGCGGCACTCCAGGGCCGACATTGTCAATGTCAAATTCAAATGAAGGCCAGTTTTTTTCCAGATTGTATATTTAAAAAAAAAAAAAAAGTTCTGGACTTGAGGAAACAAAAATTAAATCAGTCAAAAATGACTGAAAATCTTTTTTGGCTAAAGCCAACGGTTCTCAATTCCAGTCCTCGCGCAGTGCCACAGACTGATCGACTCCATGCCACGCCGCATTGCTGCAGTAAATCAGGCAAAAGGAGCCCCAACTAAGTATTGAGTGCTGTACATGCTCATACTTTTCATGTTCATACTTTTCAGTAGGCTAAGATTTCTAAAAATCCTTTCTTTGTATTGGTCTTAAGTAATATTCTAATTTTCTGAGATACTGAATTTGGGGTTTTCATTAGTTGTAAGTTATAATCATCAAAATTAAAATAAATAAACACTTGAAATATATCAGTCTGTGTGGAATGAATGTATACATTATACAAGTTTCACTTTTTGAATGGAATTAGTGAAATAAATCAACTTTTTGATGATATTATAATTATATGACCAGCACCTGTATTAGGACCATTTAGGATCTGAAGCATCGTTTGGACCCAAAGCAATGATGCATGGCATCAGACTTAAGTGCATGGGAGAAGAGCATGAATGTTTGGTTCCACGTGGATTTAAAAAGTCTCTCTTTTTAACCGTATAACATTATTCAGATAATAGTTTTGGTTTGTGTTCTCAAATAGCCCTTACAAAATCAGCTTTACTGTACAAAGCAATGGATTCCATTGAAAATCAAGTAGGATACAACATGTAATTTTATTGTTGCTGGTATATATATCCCTCAACTCAAGCTGATCCATGGTGAGTTGGCAGCTTCAACATATGCAGATAGGACAAGCTCAAACCGTTGACCTTTTCCTGTGCAGACATGGTGAAGAAGGATCTGAGGAGAGTAATTGAATTTCAATGGGAGAACATACTCACCTTTTTGCTGTTGAAGATGACGCTGATCCTTTTGTTTTGTATTTAATTGGGAACAGGTGTCTTCCGTTCATGGTTATTTATTGTTTCCCATGGCAACCCTGACAAGCTCACAAGGCCATCCAGTATTTATGAGAGAACACATTTCAAGGTTTTATTCGTCACATACTAAAATATACAGAATATAATCAGTAGTGAAATGTAAATAAGGTCAGGTCCGCTCAGTGGACTGTGCAAAATATGTAACACAACACAAGAGAATATACATAAATATAGGTGAAAAAAATTAAAAATAAGGAAGAATAAGATGTGCAATAAAATTAAATGTGCAGGACAGTATACTGTGGACTTAATAAATAATAATATAAGCAGGGATGTGCAAGAGATATGCATAGCAGCAATGATGGAGCATAGTGGGTATCTTACTGTTTGTTAAATTGAGTCATGTTGATGTTGAGTTTGAGTTTAGGAGCCTGATGGCCTGAGGGAAGAAGCTCCTCCTTAGTCTCTCAGTTTTTGCCATCATGCTCCTGACGTGCTTGCCAGATGACAGTAACATGAAAAGACGGTTACCGGGGTGATTTGAGTCTTTGATGATTTTAGCAGCTCTGCTTTTGCAGCGTTTGTGGTAGATGTCCTGCAGAGAGGGGAGAGCAGACCCTGAGATGCGCTCAGCTAAGCGTACAACTCTCTGCAGAGCTTTGCAGTCCTGAGATACACTGAGTCAGTACACTTTCTATGGCCCCTGAATAGAACGTTTTCAGGACTGCTGGTGAGACCCTGAATTTCCTCAGCTGTCGCAGATGGTACAGTCTTTGCCTGGCTTTCTTAACCTGTGTTTGAATATGTGCAGTCCAAGTCAGGTCCTCGGAGATTTTTACACCGAGGTACTTGAAGCTGCTCACCGTAGCGGCTCCTACGTTCAGGGTGATGGAGTTTGAGGTGAACTGGCCTAATTTCACCACTTGATGTCTGCCGGTGAGGAAGTCTTGAATCCAGTCGCAGAGTGAAGAGTTTAGGCCGAGGTCTGTGAGTTTATCAGCTAGCTTGATGGGGACTATAGTATTGAAAGCTGAGCTATAGTCGATGAATAGCAGCCTTACATAGTTCCCATTGTTGCTGTCAATGTGTGTGAGGGAAGAGTGCAGGACCTGAGAAATGGCATCATCAGTAGACAAAGATTTGGGCGATAGGCAAACTGAAGAAGGTCCAAAGTAACAGGGACGGAGGAGCAACTGTGGTTCTTTACAAGTCTCTCAAAAACCTTCATGACTGTTGATGTGAGGGCAACTGGACGATAGTCATTCAGGCAAGCGGGTTTACTGTTCTTAGGCACAGGGATTATGATAGATTTTTTAAAGGAGGTGGGAACCACAGAGGTAGCAAGGGACTCATTAAAGATTGAAGTAAACAAACCAGCAAGCTGATCAGCGCAGGACCTCAGAACACGGTCAGTAATCCCATCAGGTCCGGCTGCTTTCCTGGCGTTCACTCTCTTTAGTTCCCTCCGAACCTCGTCCTCCGACACGGTGATTTCATGATCATCGCTGCTCTGTCTGCTGCTTCCTGATGCGCTGCCGCCATTGCATTTAAAGCGAGCGTAGAAGGTGTTTAAAACATTTACAATTGAATGTTTTGTTTCAAGTGTATCCTTTTAGCCAACATAAACTACAATTCAAAAGTAGTTTTTTTCACTTTTTGTGTCAGATATTTCTATAGATGTTCATTAGCATGCATATTGCTGGCATATTGACTATAAAGCAGAATATGTGCTTTACTTATAGACGGTTTCATCATGCGCACGCGCCCGGACCGAAGGTAACTTTCGGTCTGTGTTTGTATATCGGGCTGGTTAGTGGCGCCGGCTACAAACACAGATAAAGTTTACATTTACATTTATTTGTGGCGACCCACCACAATATCAAAACTTTACCAAAAGGCTTTGTTGAATAAACATGAGCACGTAATGTACGTTTAAAAATCAAAACGAGGCTCTGGTGTTTATATATCATTGTATTTCTGAAGGAACACTGTCTTTAGAAAATGTTCGATGTCATTTTCATTTCATCTTGCATGTTATATGTCTGATAAAGCAGCGCTTGTAAGCTCAGTTTACAGCCGTTACCGGGCGCAAACCTCTAACGTTAACGTTATTTCTCCTGCTTTTAAGCGTCTCCTGCTGGCAGGGAGTGAATTAGCATTTTTAATAAGTCCGTCCAAGTAGTTATCACTGAATATCAGTCCGTCTGATACACGAAGCAAATATATTTAGCTTGTTATAAAAAAATAATCTAATCCAGAGCGGCTGTTGTTATTGATTCTATTTGGATGTCTACCGGAAGTTAAATTAGGGCCACAAACACATGCATCCGCTGTAACGTTTGTTTATGTTGTTGCCGTTGAAACCGTCTATAAAGGACATATTCTGCATGAGCTTTTCTACATCTCTAATCCTACCCAGTATCTAAACTTAACAACTACCTTACTAACTATTAATAAGCAGCAAATTAGTAGTTTATTGAGGCAAAAGTCGTAGTTAAAGGCAGGGTAAGCAATTTCTGGAAGCCAATGTTGATATTTGAAATCACCAAAATAAAGATGCCCCTATTTTGATAGATCTGCCCCACATATACGTAGCCTACTCAACCCAGGCAACGATTAGTTCGGTGAAACATAAGGCACTTTTCCACCGAAATTACCTGGAAAAATGTTTTTTTCCCAGAGACCTGTTGTTGTCTGTGTTTCCATCGCACTCTAAGTACCGAGAAGATAGGCAAATAGTCTGGTGACGTAACGTTAGGTCTGTGCGTGTTTCTCAATACCAAATATTCAAATTTCCGACTTGCATCCTCGGTAGTTCGAACTTCACGAGTTAGACTCGGGAGTGTGAGCTTCCGCGGACGGAACGACGCAATTCTGCAAACGGCAGCATACTTGCTAACAGTCAGCTCGCCTCGGCTACTGCAATCTTCCTCACTGTATTTACAGACCAAATATATCAAACACCACTGCCTCATTTAGTTTTCATTTAAACATATTAATAGCCGCAGAAATGTAGTTCAGGGAACATACTGTCACAGTTTGTCTTCCTCTGCCTTTGTCTCCTCACCCTTATATGGTCCTTCCTGTTTCCCAGTCATTATTAGTTCAGTCAGTGTCAGCCTTGTGTCTTGATTATGTCCCAGGTGTCTCCAGTTATGTCTCCCTATATAAGTCTGTTCTGCCCCATGTTACCTGTGGATTATTGTTAATGTCAGCGTGCAAGCCTGTGTCGATGTTCGTACCTGTGTTCCTGTGTCTCCTCCGTTTGTCATTCATTAAATACCCCGTTTGTTACAATCCTCGTCTCCTCGTTCCTGGATCCCCGTGTGCAGCACCGTGACACATACACACATTACAATGAAACTAAATATTATATCAAACATTGCCTGTTTTCATTTTCATTTTAACATATCAATAGAACAGTAGAATAAAGACTAAAGATTACCTGTTAGATTTACCCCAAAATAATTATATCTAATGTTGAACCACTACAGAGAGATCAGAGCCAGCGATAAATGTCAGTAGGACTAGCCGAGGTTATGCTCCTCTCTTTCGGTATACATGAGCATTGAGCGCCCGGTGATCGCGTGGAGCTCACGTCTCCGAAATCAGCAAAGCACATTTTCAAATAGGTGCTGTTTTTATAAAGAAACTGCAGATTTGAGTTTTAAACAACTACATTCATCACCTTCAATACACCCTTCCAGTGTAGCCAGGCTTTAGCTGTTGCAGCGCGGCACGTCTGATGTAGACACGTGTTACTCACCTATCAAGAAGAAACAAAACTACCTCGGCGTCTGATCGCAGGCCTTCCGCTCCTTGAGTTCTCTCCAGCGCTGGAACGATGATCCGATAAGATAAGTCTTACTTCTAGCCTTATCTTTCTGCAGACGTTTTCCTTTTTGTTTTTTATCTGCCATCTCTATCTTTCTGTCACTCGGCTCGGCTGTTTACCGAACGCTCTCTGCTCCAAATCACGAGTAGACACCCCCCTTACTGCTGATTGTCTACAAGTTTATTTTGGTACTCGGCCCCGACTCTTTGAAAAATTGCTTACCCTACCTTTAATGGCTTGTTAATAGTGAGAATTGGACCTTAAAATAAATTGTGACAATAATGTTTTTGTATCGATGCTGATGATGTAAATAAAACAAATGTACATTTAAATAATTGAAACACTTGAAGACAGTTAACTGACATCAAAGAACTGTAAACATGCAAATGTGTTGTGAAATTATTTAAAATATTAACTTCCTCAGAGATGTTTCAAGTAAATACTTTAAGTTGCTGACAAAAACATTTGGGAATCCTGCATTATATGAACAAACATTAATAAACATGAAAACAGAAAGGAACATTAAAAAAATCGATAAATTATGAATAACTTACTGCCTTTGTGTAAATATGTAATCAAGTAATCCATTAAAATATAAATGATCTGATTATGAGTTTTTTAAATGTAATGTACTCTAATTAAAAGTACTAGACCTTTTGGTAACATTTTATTGTAAGGTGTGCTTGTTAAACGTTACATGTACTATTATAGTAATATAAATTATTATGCATAAGTAGCCCTAAGACAACCCCTAATCCTAACCCTTATCATATAGTAAGTACATTTAGTTAATTAATATTACTCAGTACTCAAATGTGTAATTACACCGTAACAAGGACACCTTGAAATAAAGTGTAACTGACCTTTTTAATCTGATTACGTGACACAGATTACATATAATCAGTTACTACCAAGAAACAATCACATTTACTGTTACTGAAATTACTGGAAACAACACATCTGTTTTTCATGATTGTTCGATGCAAATCAAGTGCACCAAAATATTTGAGCATGATGGTTTTTGTGCTGATGCCTCATTACAGCTCAGTTTAATGTAACTGTATTGTTCTGCTTAGCGAGCGCTGCAACCTCTCACATCCAGATCGCTGGGCTGAGCGGAGAGCTTGCAGTTGCCATGGAGATCTGAGACACGTTTTAATAGCTACACTCTGCTGCGAGGAATACTGTTTGCCGAGCTGTGACCATAAATTTCATCCTTACAGATGTCATACCCACTTGACACTCTTCAGGGAATGAAGAGAGACAGACAAATCACACACAAGACTGTTTACTGATCAAATGTGTCAGATAATTTACTGTGAAGGAGGCAGGATTTGATTCTCTCGTAGTAGACACACAGCTGGGAGCGTTCAGGACTGATGTTTAGAAATGTATTGTACTGTTAGTTACACTTTATTTTGATAGTCCTCTTTAGACATTCTACTAACTATAAGTAGCTTTGTAACTACATGTCTACTAACTCTCAGTAGGGTAGGTTTAGGGTTAGTAGAATAAGTGGACATATACTTGTAAAGTTTCTGATAGTCAGTATGTTGTATGTTGTGGACCCATCAAAATAAAGTGTTAGAAGTTATTAAGCAGACAGTCTACTAATGACTGCTAGCTAACATGTAGTTACAAAGTTACTTACTGTTAGTAGAATGTCTAAAGTGACTATCGAAATAAAGTGTTACCATAATTTTTTTCTCTAAAAAGTCTGTACACTGTCTTGAAAGCAACTAAAATGCCTTATTATTTTAAAGGGTAGCTCTGGCTGAAATAAATGCACTGATTTCAATATGATTGCGATATTTAAGTGCTATTCTGTTGCTTCGTTAACAACACAAATAAAGAAGCTATTAAGATCTTCAGGCTGTTTTTTAACTGTGTGTGAACCAGATTCTGTGAGTGACAATATTATTTACTGTATATCATATTCATAGAGCTGCATCACAATTGATTTCTGAAGGCTTTTGAGAGCCTAATTTTTATGAAACTGGTTGCAAGTGTGAAATGGTTGTAACGCTCACAGTCACAATGATGATGATGATCATGTTGAGCATTTTCAGGCATCAAAAGGTGAAGAGCAGAGGTTAGACAAAGTGTCACCATATCAAAATGATGTGAAATTGAGCTAGAAGCAATTACGTTCGTGTTCTTGAATGGAGTTTGTTTCAGACTGAATCTTTTATTTACTAAATGCACAACAAGTTTCTCTAAAAGTACAGAGACTTTGTGAAATCTATCATACTGTAAGCATTAGCAAAGTTAGAATTTATATTGCATTTTGTAATAATATACAGTATTTCTACTCTAAAGGATCACTTAATGGCAAAGGTCAAATATTTTAGGGGTGAAATAAGAAAAATAATAATCATAGTATGTTAGTATATTGGTGCTCTGCATCTTTAAGCCAAATTAAGTTAAGTAAAGCTGATAAGTGTGATTGTTAATGGGTTCTAAACTGCACCAGCCTTTTTCAAATAAACTGAATCACATACATTAGATGTGTTTTCAATGGCTGTTCTGTGGCAATAATCTAGACATTAATTGGGAATTAATGGTGTTTCATTTTGTGAAAGTTTTTGAATGCGTTGTTTTGCATATGGCCGAGTCACTGCAGCACTGATATATGTCAATACTATGATTACAATATAGCTAGATCTCAAATCCAGAGGATCACCTGTATCATCCCTGTATATCATCATATTGCCCTGAACCTAAAACTTGCTTTGTGGTAAATTATAGACATAACAGTGTGACTTTCTGTAAAGATGCTGTTGATGACTTGGCAGCTTACAGATAACACTATTCTTTAAAGGTACCATAACAGTCGGAACTTAATTTGTCCCATAACTGCAGCAGAAATAGTGCTTGTTCAGTCCTTTTAAGAAGAGATTTAACATTCTTTTAAATACATCTCCCATTTGATGTTTAGCTATAATTCTTTATTATAATGCCACAATTACATTCATGTGAATTAAATATTAATAATTAAATGAATGAATTAAATATACATAGCTTTCATCGAGTGATGAAAACTACAAAATAAAAGTCTGAACATCCAGCCATGTGTAAGATTAATATATTAACATTTCACAATTTCGGCTCATTAAAATTGTAGGCATAACAAAAGGCATAAAGTAGGCAATTTTTGAAGTCATTTTTACTTGCTCTCTCTGAAAGTCATATGCCAGGAGTCACAAAATTAGCTTATCTTCCCTTAAGATAGTTAAGTGTAAGGTAAGTAGGTAATGTTGATCAAACCGAGTATATAACTTGGGAAGTGAAGATATCTCATAGATATCAGAGACCTCAAGACAGTTCAGAAATCACAGTCCCAGCCTGAAAATTCCTCCTCCGCTTGGGTCTTATCATAGGGAAAGCGGTCAAAGTTTATATAGCAAGGACCCTGTAAAGCAAAGAAACCACAAAAGCACAATCAAAGAAACAGACTTTGTTCTTTGGTGGCTTTTCAAGTTTGGATTTTCAAATCTGTCCATTGGCCTCCTCCAATCATTGAAAATATATTTAAGGGAGTGCAGCTGAAGTGTTATGTTTTGTAAGTTGTGAAAAAAGCTGACCTTTCTTATGAGTCGAATAGTTGGTGCATCCAGCTGCCCCATTCTTAATTTATGCCAGTTAATGCTGTTAAACCACCTGAGAAATAATCGAGGGAAAATGTCAATATACACACAATACAGCAAAAACATAAAATAACAAAAAAACAGCATACGTCACATAAGCATACTCAACTCAGTACTCAGCACTTAATTCAATATACACTATGTAATACACAATATGTATTGATAAAGCTTACCTGTGATTTCTGACATCTTTGATTCCATTTTTTGTATTGCCCAGACGTAGGCCCGGACGTGTTCTGCATGTCATGTAAACAACACATAAACTGAAGATTAATCATGTAAATACCTAAATGACATTAAAGGGTGACATTGTAAAAACAAGCCAAAGTCTGTATAATAGACCATCAGAAATTACCTGCACAATTTACTGATTAGAGATTTGGCACCTTCCCCCATAGATGACGGGAAATTCAGCACACCATCCAAGATCTTGGCATAGATCTTCTGTGGGTCTGAACTGGAGAATGGCGGACTTTAGGACAAAATAAATCCAGAACAACAAATTTAAACACACACGAACAAAGTATTTTATTTATTTTCCTCCACAAAGTTTTATAGCTTATTGGCCCTGATTTAAACATGAGATCTGCGCAAACTTGATGACACATGCAAACACTGTCTGAACGTAGAACTGCATGCTTGAAATCTGCAAAGCAGCGCATCATTTCAGGTTCCTTTGATGAATATATGTGACCCTGGAGCACAAATCCAGTCATAAGTACCCATCCTCTTCTCCACATACACTACATCACTGGGTCCCATCATACAGGCACATGCCTTCTCCTACCATTTCTACGCTGATGACACAGAGCTCTATCTCTCATTTCGATCAGATGATCCAACGGTAGCTGCACGGATCTCAGGCTGCTTGGCAGACATCTCGGCATGGATGAAAGAACATCATCTACAGCTCAACCTGGCAAAGACTGAGCTTCTTGTCTTCCCTGCAACTCCAACTATACAGCATGACTTCACGATTCAGTTAGGTTCATCAACAATTACCCCATCAGCTTCGGTCAGAAATCTTGGTGTAATCTTTGATGATCAGCTGACCTTCAAAGAGCACATTGCGAAGACTGCTCGATCTTGCAGGTTTGTACTTCACAACATCAGAAAAATAAGGCCCTTTCTGACAGAGCATGCTGCACAACCTCTTGTCCAGAAACTTTTAATTTCTAGGCTGGACTACTGCAATGCTCTTCTGGCTGGACTTCCATCAAACACAATCAAACCTCTACAAATGATTCAGAATGCAGCGGCACGACTGGTCTTCAACGAGCCCAAAAGAGCACATGTCACACCTCTCTTTGTCTCCTTGCACTGGCTGCTAGTTGCAGCTTCCATCCAGTTCAAGACACTGATGTTTGCATATAAAACAACCACAGGGTCAGCACCCACCTACTTCCACTCACTATTACGAATCTACATCCCTTCCAGAAGTCTGCTAGTGAGATCTGCTAGTGAGCGACGCCTCTTGGTACCATCACAGAGAGGCTCAAAATCACTCTCCAGAACATTCTCGTTCACTGTTCCTGGCTGGTGGAATGATCTTCCCACCCCCATCCGGAATGCTGGATCCCTGTCAATCTTCAAGCAACAACTGAAAACTCGTCTCTTTCAACACTACTTGACTTCATCATAAAAAAATATAAAAAAATAAACAAAATTATATATCTTCATCTTTCTCTTTACCGTTCTCTCCTTCCCTTGCTAGCATGTATTTATTTGAACAATGCCTAAGACTTGGTGTTATGGGCACTTCCTCTGTCTTTTTGCCTCTTCAAGATGAATCGCTTTATGTATTCCCCAATTGTAAGTCGCTTTGGATAAAAGCGTCTGCTAAATGACTAAATGTAAATGTAAATGTAAGTAGCACAGGTATATTTGTAGCAATAGCCAATAATACATTGTATGCAGTGGTCGAATTGTAAAATTTTTAGGGGGGATGGTGGTGTGGGGGGTGTTGTTAGTCCTGTGGCTGATTTTACACAATGATTACAAATTTTTTCTCATTTTAAAAAAGGTTTTTATTTAATGAAAAAATAGCCTTATTAAATGAACTATTGTTTATGAAAAAACATTTCTTCTGGGGCCTGAAATTGGTCAAATTTTCAAATTTTGGTCAATATTGATAATTACACTATTTTGCTGTATGTGTTTTTGTGTTTGCACCTTGGCTGCAGGTCCCTGTTTTAATAAATTACTGATTGAATCATTCATATCAAACGATTCATTCAAAATGGCTCATTCAATAGAAAATAAACTAGTAAGACCATCTGAATGGACTGTTGAATCACTGGCTCACTCGATTGCTTCAACACCGTGTTGCTATGCACTGTTGTATACAATTAACAGCACATTTGTGTTCACGGCCTCGCGCACATGTGCTGATATACAGAAAAGTACATTGCTTGTGCAATGGATATAAAAACTTAAAAACTCATACATGGGTACTTTTTTGTTTAATTTGCAGGAATTATAAGGGCATTCTAACGGTTTTCTAATGGGCTTCATCGCGCAGTGAATGCTTTTGAACTCTCAAGAGTGTTTTTTATTTTTCCTCAAAGATGGAAAATGTCAGCTCTCCTATCGTCTCTCAGTCCATCACACAGTCACACATACAATATGTCAGGAGAATGTCTAATCAAGGAAAAATCATACCTTCTGTTGTCTTCTTCTTATTACAGAATTGCAAAAGTTGGGCTTGAACCATTTTGCGTGAAAAATAACGAAATTGATTTTGCTCGTGCGCAGCTTGTTACAGTAACGTTACCAAGTTCTGATTGGCCAATCGCCTTTATTTAGTTCATGAATCATCATAAGTAGAGAATTTTAACATTTCGTGTGCATGATAAGTTTTACGTAATACACAAAATGAATAATCCAAAGGGTAAGTAAGGGGGGATGGTTTTACAGAGGGGATGCTTTTTGTCATTTTTTTTTTGACAAGGGGGATACCACCATATTCTCATGTTAAATTATTTACTAACTTTGAAAGTATTTTAGGAAATCATAATTGCTACTGCAAATTGTTACATTCGAAATTTACTGAAAAGTGATAATACTATACTTCGGTGCCATAGCCTTGTGGACAGCGCATATGCATACGGTGCAACAGGAAAAATACATTAACATAACCGATGTGACATTGCATTCCTATAAATAGATTATTTACTTCAAATTAAAAGTACACGCTAATGTGTTAGCTTGTTACCCCATGTGTAAACACAGCCCTAGTGTTTCACTTGTTCTCTGACAGTTGTTGAATATAATGCCCCATGTTTCTGTTTCTTTCCTCCCAGTGATCCTTGTCATTAGTTTTCTTTGTTTCTTTATTTAATACTTGATTAGATCTTCTGCTCTGCCTGCACATTACATATTCTTCCAGTTTGTAAAACAACAGCCTTCACTCAATTTAACTTACTTGATAAAAAATTAAATAATACAAAAAAATGAATAAATAAATCACTGTTGTGGATTACACGAGAAAACGTTATTACCTGCCCACAAGTAGCTCATAGATTAGAACACCAAGTGACCAGAAGTCAGCAGCAAAGTCATGGCCCTGGTTCTGAATGATCTCTGGAGGGATGTACTCGGGAGTACCGCAAAACGAATATGTCTTCTCACCCCGAGAGAGTTCTTTTGCAAAACCAAAATCAACCTGAAAAGAATACATGAAAAAAAGAGCAAGAGAGAAAAGGGGTATGAACAGCTGTAACATCATCATAAATGAATGCTTAAAAAATTCTTGATTTGGACTATTAACAGAATATTTACTCTCAACTCTATTGTACCAAAGCGAAAAAATAAAACCATTATATAAAAAGAAAAAGTCTGACAATGACTAAATACAAACAAAAATGTAATCACCTTAACTTGCATTTACTTAATTTCTGTTCAACCAGTGAATAATTGGAGGCATTTCATTTAGTTTCAGAATAAACACGGAATTTTCTCTGAACACCACCAATTAGTGTTGCTTTTATACGTATCTTGTCTTGACACTCTGTTCTCTTTGCATATTGATACAGTATTTTTCCACTTTTATCAACTGAAGCTATAGAGAGCTCTACAAATCAAAGTCTGCGCACATTATACACTACATGATTTTTTTTTTGTTGTCAATTCAATTCTACAGCTAACGTTGGCTCATTCAGACTATAAATTGGGGCAAAATTCACATAGTGTATTCCAGCCTTTATTGGACTAATGCTGACTTTATGCTTTTAGATATATTTGATGCCTTTGAATTTGTCTTAGCGTATGCTTTTTTGTCCTTGTTATTTTTCAGTATAATCTGTGTAAAGTATAAATTGTATAAAGTGTATAAAGTGTTCTTTGGTCTGCAGTGCATGATGTGACCTATAGTCATTTTAAAGGAGTTACAGTTCTCCGTACAGAGAGATGGGAGAAATTCTGCGATCTAACATGCACAATCCACAAATTTGGGATGTAAAGAATGAAGGCAATACAAAATACTCAATCATGAATCTTCGCAATAAATTCAGATGCCATGTGTTATGTTTTGCCATCCAACCTAGAGGGCAAATCTTGCTGAAATATATCTTGTATACTTCATTCTTCATATACCTTTTTCATTAAGGTAATGACAGCCAGGCAGCGTGAGGACTAATAAAGTGTATCTTTCAGTGGGCATATTAATTGTCACAGTGACAAATGATCACAATTTTATTAACAGCTTATGAATGCAAATGCCTGTAATTGCTCTATTCGTTGAAAGTGGAAAAACAGATTCTTGTTTCAATACATCACAGTTGCATGCTGCTTCACATTAAAAAAGAGGGTGTATGTGTTATAGGCACTATAGATGTGTATGACAGGAGAAGCAGGGGAAAGAGAATTTCATTTGTTTTACCAATTTCACATATCCTTTAGAGTCCAGCATGAGGTTTTCTGGTTTCAGGTCTCGATACAAGATCCCTTTGTTATGGAGGTATGCAAAGGCTTCAACCACACATGCTGTTATGAACACGGCTATATTCTCCTGGAAGCGCCCTCTACAACATGATGACACATGCACCCACATTCACACATTCAGACAGTGATAATTAGGGAAATACATATCTGCAGTCAAACATTTGACAGAGACAGGAAATGGATTCTAATTAATGGTCTACCATATTCTGCAAGAAGGATGACACTAATGTGTTATGCACGTATGCAGAACACATAAGATGTTCTGAGTGGTTGTTAATGCATTGCTATGTGGTTGCTAGGGATTTCCAGCTAGATTCTATGCACTGCAACAGAAGTTTTCATAAGGATGCTTGTCTTAGCAAACAACGTTAATTCATGTGTGAATGTCTTACGCCTCTTTCAGCTTGGTCCAGATTTCCCCACCAGGACAAAACTCCATGATCATATAGACGTAGCGAGAATCTTTGAAGGCAGTATGCAGCCTGAACAACACCAGAGAAGTCGGAGTGGAATTTCATATGTGAACGGCTTGAGCAAAATAAGATATGATTACTGCACTAACCTGACAATGAAGTCACATTGGATTGCCTGGAGAAGTTTCTTTTCTAGGAGAATATGTGCTTCCTGCTTCTTTGCAACAACATGCTGTTTACTGACCTTCTTCATAGCAAAGTATGTTCTGTGCTGCAAGGTAGTTACCTGGTAAATAAACAACCAGTCATCATTACTCTGGCCCAGTCTTTTGACATTAAAAGCTATCGTTTATGCTCTCCTCTCATACCAGCTCCACTTTTCCAAACCCGCCGACTCCAAGAGTGACAGCCTCTCCGTGATAACTTCCCTCCTGGTACAGTACAGGGACGAGATCTTTCAGCTTTAAAGAGGCTTCTGGCCTGGAGACAGCAACACATAAAATGTATAATTCAACAGAAGTGACAAGATAATATATCATTCATATTATGACTCATTTAAAGACAGCATTTCACTGTAGCTGTGTGCTTAAAAAAACTAGAAAGATGCCGCTGAACTATTATATAAAATCATATATAAAATACACTAATACTGTACATCATATAAAGAAACTATTTCCTATCGTATGTCTGATAGTTTAGATTTAATATGGAGATTAATTTCAGTATCTACACTATCACTCAAAAATTTGGGATCAGTTAAGATTTTTATATGTTTATGAAAGAAAGTTGTTGTGTTCACCGAGGCCGCATTTATTTGATCAAAAATACAGTATAAAAATAGCATTATTGTGAAATATTTTTATAGTTTAAAATAACTGTTTTCTATTTGAATCTATTTTAAAATGTAATTTAAGCTGAAATTTCAGCATCACCACTCCAATCTTCAGTGTCACATGATCTTTCAGAAATCATGCTGGTATGCTGATTTCTTCCTAATATGCTCAAGAAACGTTTTTATTTGTATTTATTTATTTAAATTTTTATTTTGCTTTTTAAAATATGCTCATTATCACAGTATTGTCTGGAAGCCATGATAAAGTGTCTTTTTAAAGGATTCTTTGATGAACAGAAAACTTGAGGATCAGCATTTATTTGAAATAGAGTTATAATATTATAAATGTCTTTACTGTCCTTTTTATCAATTTAATGAACTTGAAACTATTCATTTATTTAAAAAAGAAACAGAGATCCCAAACTTTTAAACAGTAGTCTGTATATGAAACAAGCTTAATATATGATTGCGAGTTTGTTCTTTGTCCTACGTGAAAATATATATTTAAAACAATGTTATCATAAAACAATAACAAAATACCCAACTCACCCAACTTTCTCTGGCTTTACATCATCCTCCAGTAAATCAACCCTACAAAAACAGTTTTTGAAAAAGAACATCATGTTAGCGCCAAAGTAAACTAAACCACTGTTGCAAAACACTATAATAATAATAATATACACTTAATATACCAGCCAGAGAACAGAACGCACAATAACAGCTGATAATGAGCCAGCTGTAAACGAGTCAGTGTAGCACAAAATGTTTCTCCTGCCTGACAGATATGCCACACGTTATAACTTGACTAGTGAAGAAATCCTCTCCACTTGTCAATCATTTGTTTTGCCAGAATTTTATTTATGAATACAATTATTTGTTATTTGTCTATGCTACAAATCTAGCAAAATCAGAAAACACCACAGATCTGTGTTTGCAAAGGGATTTTCTTAAGTTTAAAATATTAACTGCACATGTTAAAAGTGACTGAGCAGAAGACTATATTGAAAATCTTTACAAATGTAGAAGTTACTAAACCGAAAAACTCACTCGTCATGGAGCTCAAGGCTTTCAAACGGAATGGTCTCCTCAAAAACCCTGTGAGTAAATAAAGCACGGTGATTATTTATCAGATATACTTAATCAAGGGAATTATGGGATTGCATCTGTACAAACTAAAAAGAGCAGTATTGTCATCACTGACAAACTCACTCTTTATCGATGGAAAAGCACGTGACCGCTTCCACCGCTGTGCATGTGGCTGTCCTGAGGATCTCTCTGCATTAAACACCATAGAAGATTTACTTTTTTTACAAAGTTACATCTTTAAAAACAATCATTTAAAATAACCAGCTGATCAATGAATAACAAATATTTATTCATTATATTTTTTGTCACAACTTTATTTTTGTGGTGGTTCTGCATAGTATCAGTGACCATGGTTACCGTATTAGAGCCAGTTCTCCAAAGTGTTCCCCCTCACCCATCTTACGAATGATTTTCTGCTCTCCGTTCACTTTCTTCATCACTAATACCTAATAGACAGAAAATAGACCGAATCCTGACCAAGCTAAGACGAATATTAGTGTTTAAATTTAATACAAACACGGATTAGTTTGTTTTTTTTGGTGCATATTTTGTGTCTGTAAAAGTGCTGAAAAACACATATTTATGTTGTATTGAGTTTCTTTTACCTCTCCTTTGAGAATGATGTAAAACGTGTTGCCCTCTGTTCCCTCTCGGACAATCACTTCATTGCTCTGAAACTTCACCTTGCAGGGGAACAAACACGAGAAACACTTTGAATCGTCGTGTCATGCTTTGCTAAAAGAAAATATACTGGACTTTGTGTCAAAATCTGATTTATGAACTCTTCATTGGATGCTTCTTCCTGAACAATATATCGAGGCCAAAATATGGTATGTGCTTTATATTGAGGAACATACAGAAAGCACACATACTTTTTTTGCCTTATGTCTTTCTATTGTGGGCTCACAAGACATATTCTGTAACATATTCAACTAATATTCAGTAATGCTGCATTATCGATTTGACTGCATTGACACCACTGTATGAGAATAAAACTGAATAAATTACTTGATGACACTGTTGTCTTCTATAGAGCTGCTTTACAACTGAATTGACTGCATTTCGTTATTGATGAATTTTGCAACTAAAATACCAATATAGAATGTTTTTAGAATTCACATGCCCTCTTAATATTTAATAATAATTAAACAATAATTTCCTCTTGCCTTCCAAATACTGAAATCTCCTCTCTCCTAAAAAGACTGAAATATTTTCCTATAGCTGGTCAGTGAATGACTAGGATCTCTTTTGAGTTTAGATACTTTTATGATGCAAAGATTTCTCTCAGAAAGATGTACGATACTTTGGGTAGTGTGAGGGTGATTCACTAAATCTCTGTGGGTTGGCAAAATCGCATTGCACAAATACTCATTTAACCAAAGGGCCTTTTTAAGTCAAAGACATGACTACAACTAAATCAACATATGTCTTAATTTGACACAAAGTCTTCTCTTCCACATTACTCTTATACTTTAGACATCCTTCATTTACAAGATTCATGAGTCTGAGCTCAGACATTTCATCATTTAGCAGACAAGCTATTTACTATTTATAAGAGAAAAATCACACTGACTTCTTCCATGGAATCAATGATCTTTGACAGCTGCACATCTGTCAGGGCTTTCAAAGTGCGAGCCCTGAAGGAAACAATTTAAAACCACTCCTAATACTAATATATACAAACAATGAGCATCCAAAGCACACAACATGTAAAGCATCTTATATCTGACTAATACAAGCGAAATACAGGATTGATATAAAGTGCCAAAATGTCTTACGTTTTCAGGAAGCCCATGAGTTGCTCTCTTTTCTTCTTGGATTTGTTGGTCATGATGCTTCGATATGTTTGTCTCTCAATACACCATAACTTCACCATAGTGATGGCTGTGGGAAAGAGAGCATCAGAATGGTTATTTACCACACTAGCAGAGGAAAACACAAATCAGACGTCACTCCAACATAATAACTGACCTTTGACAGACGCCGTGCGTTTGCAGTTGTATAGAATGGCCAGTTCCCCAAACACATCGCCGGAGCTCAAAGTTCGCAGATCACGTCCAGCCTGAGTAACCTTCAGCTCCCCCTCTAGAATAAAAATGGAGTTTAGGTTCATCAATTCATTATTTCACATTTTATATAAAACTGAGCTGTGTTGAAGTAGAAGACTACTAAATGTCATGAAATGCACTGCAGTATGTTTGACTTTGGGGGACGTTCTGCTGTATGTTCACATTAATGCATGTTTATTTTATTTTATAAACTGTTTTAATATTTATAATAAGAATAACTATTAACAATTGAGCACCAATAATAATTGATAACAACTAATCACAAAAATAACAGTATTATTCAGAATTTAAGACACCCCACCACCTTTTTTTTCAAGATGTAGGTGTTTTGAAGACCAAGTATTTTATAAAGAAAATGCTTTTGTTTGAAAATAATTTTCATAGTGCATATTTTTCATTTTAATTGCATTGTATGTACCAACAATCACATTTGTGTTAAATGTATCAAAATGTTCCAACAATCACATTTGACACTAAACACTTAATGGCATACCATAAACATAACCTGTATTCCATCTGAATTTTATAAAAATTAGGCTGTCCATCTCATAGTGAAAACCATGAAGCCAGGGTTGCCAGGTCTGTGAAAAAAACACCATCCCCAATTGCTATTCAAAACTAGTCCATATTATGAATAGAAACCCGTGGACTTGGCAACACTGTATGTAGCCTACCAAAATGTAATTAACAGAAGTTAAATCATATTGTAGTCTTGAAACAGTTGTGCAATTAACGGTTTAAACTGGGCTCACTTGGCTCCTCAGATCATCATGTCATTCATTAATCTATTCCTCTGCCTCGCTGGGTTCACTCTCATGCTCTAGCTTCACCGGCTCCTCTCTGATCCAGACATCTACAGGTGCATCTCAATAAATTAGAATGTCGTGGAAAAGTTCAAAACACCTGAAAAGGTTTCCTGAGCCTTCAAAATGGTCTCTCAGTTTGGTTTCACTAGGCTACACAATCATGGGGGAGACTGCTGATCTGACAGTTGTCCAGAAGACAATCATTGACACCCTTCACAAGGAGGTTAAGTCACAAACATTCATTGCCAAAGAAGCTGGCTGTTCACAGAGTGCTGTATCCAAGCATGTTAACAGAAAGTTGAGTAGAAGGAAAAAGTGTGGAAGAAAAAGATGCACAACCAACCGAGAGAACCGCAGCCTTATGAGGATTGTCAAGCAAAATCGATTCAAGAATTTGGGTGAACTTCACAAGGAATGGACTGAGCCTGGGTTCAAGACATCAAGAGCCACCACACAGACGTGTCAAGGAATTTGGCTACAGTTGTCAACAGAGGCGTCTTACCTGGACTAAGGAGAAGAAGAACTGGACTGTTGCCCAGTGGTCCAAAGTCCTCTTTTCAGACGAGTGCAAGTTTTGTATTTCATTTGGAAACCAAGGTCCTAGAGTCTGGAGGAAGGGTGGAGAAGCTCATAGCCCAAGTTGCTTTGAAGTCCAGAATTAAGTTTCCACAGTCTGTGATGATTTGGGGTGCAATGTCATCTGCTGGTGTTGGTCCACTGTGTTTTCTTAAAACCAACGTCACTGCACCCGTTTACCAAGACATTTCGGAGCACTTCGTGCTTCCTTCTGCTGACCAGCTTTTTAAAGATGCTGATTTCATTTTCCTGCAGGATTTGGCACCTGCCCACACTGCCAAAAGCACCAAAAGTTGGTTAAATGACCATGGTGTTGGTGTGCTTGACTGGCCAGCAAACTCACCAGACCTGAACCACATAGAGAATCTATGGGGTATTGTCAAGAGGAAGATGAGAAACAAGAGACCAAAAAATTCAGATGAGCTAAAGGCCACTGTCAAAGGAACCTGGGCTTCCATACCACCTCAGCAGTGCCACAAACTGATCACCTGCATGCCACGACGAATTGAGGCAGTAATTAAAGCAAACAGTGTTGCCAACTATTTTCAATGGAAAGTAGCTAAAGTCTGCTCGAAAAGTCGCTAAATGACGCTAGATGACGTCATGCGCACATTTGCATATTAATGACGTAATCACGTCCTATTTTGCATTCTGCCTAAAATGACGGTGTATAACTGTTTTCCCTAATCCGTGCTCACATAATGTACTTAAATATGCAAGCCGAGTGTCCAGTATAAAACTGTTATCATTTAACGTTACATATTTTCTGTCAGACAATGGAACTGAACTTGTAAAACCAGCAGTTCATCTGCAATGATACAATTCTGGATTTTGCTTTTTATATGTGTATATGAGTTTAATAAGTTTAATTAAGTTTATTGTTGTGTATGAGTAAGTACAATCGCGTACAGTCTATCAGACATAGCCCAGTAAGCGATCTTAGAGGAGTTCAGAAACTGGAATGAACTAAAGCTCTGTGACAGTGAGTAATATAAGTGCATGAGATAAAAATAAAAATAAAAGAAAGAAGAAAAAACGGTCAAATTAAATAGGTTTATTTCAAACAAAGGAGAAGCAGGCAAGTGATTGGTCCGTGGCAACACCGTGTGCACATGCGCAGCTCATTGACATCTATGTCAGCTGCCGTGCGGTCGCTGGAACGGGCTGCTCCTCTCATTTCGGAGCACTTCGTGCTTCCTTCTGCTGACCAGCTTTTTAAAGATGCTGATTTCATTTTCCTGCAGGATTTGGCACCTGCCCACACTGCCAAAAGCACCAAAAGTTGGTTAAATGACCATGGTGTTGGTGTGCTTGACTGGCCAGCAAACTCACCAGACCTGAACCACATAGAGAATCTATGGGGTATTGTCAAGAGGAAGATGAGAAACAAGAGACCAAAAAATTCAGATGAGCTAAAGGCCACTGTCAAAGGAACCTGGGCTTCCATACCACCTCAGCAGTGCCACAAACTGATCACCTGCATGCCACGACGAATTGAGGCAGTAATTAAAGCAAACAGTGTTGCCAACTATTTTCAATGGAAAGTAGCTAAAGTCTGCTCGAAAAGTCGCTAAATGACGCTAGATGACGTCATGCGCACATTTGCATATTAATGACGTAATCACGTCCTATTTTGCATTCTGCCTAAAATGACGGTGTATAACTGTTTTCCCTAATCCGTGCTCACATAATGTACTTAAATATGCAAGCCGAGTGTCCAGTATAAAACTGTTATCATTTAACGTTACATATTTTCTGTCAGACAATGGAACTGAACTTGTAAAACCAGCAGTTCATCTGCAATGATACAATTCTGGATTTTGCTTTTTATATGTGTATATGAGTTTAATAAGTTTAATTAAGTTTATTGTTGTGTATGAGTAAGTACAATCGCGTACAGTCTATCAGACATAGCCCAGTAAGCGATCTTAGAGGAGTTCAGAAACTGGAATGAACTAAAGCTCTGTGACAGTGAGTAATATAAGTGCATGAGATAAAAATAAAAATAAAAGAAAGAAGAAAAAACGGTCAAATTAAATAGGTTTATTTCAAACAAAGGAGAAGCAGGCAAGTGATTGGTCCGTGGCAACACCGTGTGCACATGCGCAGCTCATTGACATCTATGTCAGCTGCCGTGCGGTCGCTGGAACGGGCTGCTCCTCTCAGCCGGAGCCAGCGCTCACTGATCAGAGCAGACACAGGGAGAGGTGTAACTCAAGATCTCGCGCTCGCAGGACAGTACTGGCGACATTTGGAAAGTTGCTAAGGTTTTTGGTTGCTAAGGCAACCAAAAGTCTGTTATTACTAGCATACGAAGAAAGCAGACGAGAGAGGATACAGGTAATATTCATTAGTCTGTTCTGTCTTACCAAGCTCATCCAGTTGTCCTTGCAGCACCTGCAACAATCTATCTTTCTGTTCAAGCTGTCTCTCTGTAATAAGAATACAATATTCTAGTGTGCATACAAATGTGCACTCAAAACATCAGATAAACAGTGACAGAGGTCACGGCTCAGATTCTGTCTTACTCAGCTCTTTGTTCTGGTTTTGGAGTTCCTGGTTGAGCTGGCATTCTTTCTCCAGCATTTGTCGTAATTTTTTGAGTTGGGCTTCCATTGGCCTGGTGAGATTCACCTTTACTAGAGCAGCATGACACTGACAAAGAGCAGTAAAAACTCACCTCACACTGACAACCATTAATAACTGCAACATTTACAGATTTACTGGACCAGTATTCAAAATGATGAATGGCCATCAGTTACAGTGACAAAACACAAACAGCAAAAACAATTTAGTAAGACTAAATTAAATCACAGATCTTCTGATTGGAGAAAAAAATATGTGATATTTTTATCCAAGATGTTTTAAAATGAATAGGACTGACAAAAGCTTATTTGCGAAACACATATTTAACCTCTTGTTCTGACCCAATAGTGATTTACTGTATAAAGTTATATTCATATAAAAGGTATAAAATGTGCATCACTTTGTCTTTGCAAAGTAACCATGCCCGATACAAAACCAGATTCAGGAGCATTTAGGATTCATGTTGTAGTATACTGTACCAGTCCATCTGGAAATAGTGTTTACAAAGTACTGAGCTGATATAAACGAGCACTTTTGAGAAACATACATCACTGCATTCATATGGTTCACAGGTTAGTGGATTGAAAAAAAACAACTAAAAAGCAAAAATACTGTCAAAATATTTCCACACACAGTTTTGTGAGTGAGTATTTCAGCTATCTTCTCCATTCTGTTTCTGAAAAAAATTTTTAGCTACACTCTTAACAATTAAGGTTCTTTATTGGCATCAATAGTTCTATGAAGAACCTTGAACATCCACGGAACCATTCAAATTCAGAAAAGGTTCTTTAGATTTTATAAATGTTCTTCAACTTTCAAAAAACCTTTTTGGAACCTTTATTTTGAAGAGTGTACTGTGAGTGTACTGCATTAGACTAACTAAGACTTGTCACCAAGTCACCACTACAGTTTCTGAACAGTTTCTGACAGCCTGTGAACAGCGTGTTGACTCGGGCTCCCCCTCGGTGGTAATCACGTTCCGGGGCCCCCACTCCTGCGCCGGGCCCTTGGAATCATCCTAACCTCCACCTGCCATACTGCTTGTCACAGCACTCATACATTGTTGCTCTTTTGTTGGTTTGATTGCTTCTATTGTCCTCATTTGTTAGTTGCTTTGGATAAAAGTATCTGCTAAATGATTAAATGTAAATGAAATGTACTCGCAGGTCGTTTTAGGTAACTTTAACCTTAGTACCTACAGTGCAGGTTCTAGTGAAGTTGGAACTCCTGGTTCACTTGTTGGCTGCTGGGGCCAACTAAGGGCTTGGACACAATACAAACACTGGTGCTTTAAAGCAAACTGCATAGCAGAAGTTTCATGAATGTGAAATAATCTTAGGGCAAAATGGGATAAAATAAGAAAATCTCATCTTAAAAAAAAGATACAATTAGTATTATTTTAATAAAGTCCTTTTGCATGCATTCTGTAAAACTTTACCTATGGGGAGCATCTTGTAGTGGGGTTCTTCAAATAATTGTACATTTTGTGCTATGACAACTATATTAGTGGATGTTTCTGTTTATTTCCCTTCATCACATCAGCCAATGTGTCATCAGCCATCACCAAGGACAGAAATTATAATTACAAAGTACGTTTTCTTCCTATCATTTCTCCAATGTTTTTCCACAGCCAGTAACAAACAGACGCTGTTTTACAACTGTTTCTGAGTTTCATTTTTATCGCTGTGCAGTTTTGTTACTGTAGTGTTGATTCTAAATGTCATGTAGAAACCAAACAAACTGTAAATGGACACTTTTGGGCAGTGTCTTCCTGTTGACGTGGACAATTCTTGGCCAGAATAAGCTACAAAATGGGCCAGGTATTATGCTGCTAGTCAAAAGTCAGGCTAAATAGGAATGACTCCCATTCAAATGGCATCCATTTTATAAAGCAGTGAGTTGAATAGCAGCATTTTAAAACCATTGTTAACCTTTGAGGAAATGATTAGCTAGCCTTATTACCCTCTATGCTGTACATTTTATGACTGAAGAAGTGATCAGGGTCTACTGAAATCCTGCTGGTGCCCAGCCATCATTGCTTGGGTTGCGGGACAACAAAATGGATAACTCTTTCGTTTATACTGCTGCAGAGATATAAAATGATCTTTGGATTAAAGCTCTCTTCCCTGTCACGTGTCTAGAATATTGTCAGTTGTAAGGTATTGTAGATACATGGAGGGCACTTGACAGAGCACAGCTACACATATACACACTGCTAATCCGAGCAAATAATACCAGTTTGTCATCTCTACAGACTACAATCAATAATCTCTGTTTTATTTCTTAATGAAACCTACCTGAGCATTCACGCTCTCACTCCCTCCTGATCGGTGTGTGTTCTGGCAGAAAGATCAGCTTGATGGATATAAATCATTAACCTGACGCTCCACCCTTCATCACAGGTAAAAAGGAAAAAGTGGTTATGCTAGAACAGAACCATAAGAAACATTTTATACGCTTAGACATCAACAGATTTACTGTAGATTTCAGTTGTTTTATTTATCAACTTCAGACGTGCCTCCTACCATTCATTGTAAGAGACAAAAAATACATAAAGGACTTGAAGGACAGTAATGGAGGCCAGTGAGAAAAGCTCTTAATTTTTTATCCATTCCAAATCTTTAGCAGCCTATATTAAACAATCCAGTGCCAATCCATCAGAGTTATTATAATGTGTCCAATTGTTCACAGCAATGCAGCCAATTAGCCTTCTGGTTGGCACATCTGCCTCCCATGCAGGAGATCAGGGTTCAAGACGCAAGTTGAGCAAGACCTGTTTATATATATATATTTGTTTTTTTTTAATCCAACACAGAGATGCAATGAGTATGCACACTAAATATTTCAGGCTACAAGCATTATAAATGCATACAGATATATGAGTTCAAAGCAAACAGGTTTCCTGAAACAGCAATGCATTTTGAGCCTTTAGGGATTTACTTGAAATAGTTGTATTATTAGAAAGTGTTCTTTCTGGCTGTTCTTGTTTGTTAGCATATACATAAGTGCAGTTTTGGACAGTTAGTGGTGCTAGAGGGATTGTGTTAGAGACTCCAACATTTCTGTGGTTAATGTTCAGACTGCAAACAAAATTTCACAACTTGTTATTGTAGGCTTCTATGGGCTGCCATAAACTCAAGAGCGAAAGAAAAAGAAAAACACTAACAGGCATGCCAGATCCCTCTGGACTTGTAATCATACTCACCTGTTACTGCTTACCTCATTATGAGCTATATATAAACACCACTTCCCCACACTCAGGGGTCCGTTCTTCGTACCTCACTTAATACATCTTAGATGATTTGAGAGATGCCAGATCTTCTAATCGTGATAACTGATCTCTGGCTAATTTGGTTCTTCAAACGAATTTGCGTATTAGATTAAAATATCTGGATTAAGTTGTTTTAAGATTACTGCCCATTCTAGTGTTTCCCGAAAAGGGCAAATGTATCAATACTCGAAACCACGATCAGCAATGTAGCGACTTAATGACATCATGTCATTAAAAAAGACACTTGACGAAAAACTTGACAAATTTCTTCACCTTTATAAGGAAACAGCCAAGCGAACAAAGCTACATAAATGTATATAGATATAAATGAGATGTAAATAGATAGATGAAATGTGCACTGTTTTTAATTTATTTGTAATTTTTTACATGATTCCCAATTATTTATATTTATGATTTCTAGTATTTTTACAGGCTTTACATTTTTACTTCAGTGTTGTAATTTGCAATTCATTTAATTTTATCGTTGAAACAGATTTGTTGTGACCGCTAATTACAGTTTCTTAAAGATAATGATATCTGCATCTTCTGCGCTCCATCAAGCCCATCCCATAATATCTGTCATCACTCAAATGAAAGCACGGCTCAGATTAACTGTATAGCATGTGTGTAAGAACCAATACAATTATAAATTAATTATTTCATAACTAATAAATCTTTAAATGAGTAAAACTGTATTATAATAGACTACACAACATTGTTATTTATTTTGAAATACATTTTTTAATTATTATTATTTTAAATGATTGTCCCTGGACCAGCAGGGTAATCTTATAATAAAGTATTTAAGTTTACAGACCTGTTGCTATGACAGCAAGTCCAGGATGAGCTTCGAAGAACCAAATGATCCAAGATCAAGCGAAATCGGCAACAATCTTCCAGCTAACTGAGTTAGCGACGTATGAAAAACGGACCCCAGGTGTCTATTCTCGTCTCTAAAGGCTGTTTCCGTTTGAAACATTCAGATAGTTGACATTCATAATGTTAAGAATGGGAAAAAAATATATGCAGTGTCAATTCAAGATACATGTTATTAATTAAATAACAGAGATGCTTTTAAAATATAACTCCCCTCTTTCAATCTGGCATTCACCAGAGTTTTATTTTACCTCAGTTGCACGTCCTCTTGAAACATCAGGAAGCTGCCACCCCCACTCTACTGACTAACAAAAGATATGTGATATCAATTCAAACTACAGGTTGTAAAATAGAGAACAGAAATGCTTTTAAAATATTACTCCCCTGTTTTGTTTTTATCTAATCTGGCATTCACCATATTTGTATTCTACCTCATTTGACTGGGCTGCATGTGCAACACTGAGGTAGCTGTTATCCCGACTGAGTACTGAACGTCAAGTAGCTTCAAGAAACCTCCTGCAAAGATCCCTGAAAAACTATGCGCAAGTGCACCGAGGGCAAAAGCAAAGGATGCTCACACCAAATGTTGGTTTAATTTAGTTAATAGAAGTTAATCGATAAAGAAAATCTATTTAAGACATTGTTTTTTGACAGCATACTCATTTTACACAATTTTTACACAAGTGCCTAAAACTTTGAACAGAACTGTGTATTTGCTGGTAGGTTTCTTGAAGCATCTCGGAGATGTTGCCACAGTTCTTCTGGATTTAGTCTCAGTTAGTTTTGTTTCTTCATGTCATTCCAGACAAACTGATCAGATCAGATCTCTGTGTGGAGCGCAACAATCTCACTGAATTATTACAATTAATGAATGTTTGGAAATTTAAACTGATATGTCCTACTGACACAACAGTAAAAGATAGAAATAACGGACTTAAACCCATTTTTTAGCTGCCGAAAATGCTAGTCTTCTAATCATTTTGGCCACCATTGTATTTATAGTATAGTATTTATAGTCAATTCAAACTACAGTTTGTACAACAGCAAACAAAGAAGCTTTTAAATATTATAATATTTAGGGGTATACTCACCTATGCTTATTTTTTCTAATCTGGCATTTACCAGAGTATTATTATAATAAAAAAGTCTCCTCTTGTGACACTGAGGTAATTTCCATCCCTACTGTCAAGTCAAGTCACTTTTATTTATATAGCGCTTTTAACAATACAAATTGTAACAAAGCTACTGCACAATATCAAAATAGTAAAATAGTGTCTATAATGTAGAATGACAAGATTAAGCGCTCAATTTTCAGTTGAAGGCATTTCATTATTGAATTCAGTGATGTCATCGTCCAGCTCAGTTCAGTTTAAATAGTATCTGTGCAATCAAGTCGATGATATCGCTGGAAATGAAGTGTCCCTAACAAAGCAAGCCAGAGGCGACAGCAGCAAGGAACCAAAACTCTATCGGTGACAGAGCGGAGAAAAGAACCTTGGGAGAAACCATGCTCAGTCGGGGGTCAGTTCCCCTCCGGCCAGACGAACCAGTAGTTTGTCCCAACTTCAGCAAAGTCAGATTGTAAGGGCTCAACTGGTTCCAGTGGTCTTTTCCCGATGGCTGTCTAGGTGACGAGGCCCTTGTTGTAATTTAATAAAACACGAGACTTTCTTCTTGCTAAAACATTTTAGCCATTTACTTTTCAGAAACTTTTACATACATCTCAGTTATCCAATTTCAGCTCGTCTTTTAAACATATGACTAAAAAAAGTAAACAAACAGAAGCCATATGCCACCATCTAGTGGTCATTTTACAAACAGCAACTGAAATAAAGCCACTGGCTCATTTACACTGAAACACAAAGATAACAACAATAATAATTTTAGTAAAGAGTGTTTTTCTTTTCTTAAACCAACAGTCCTCACTGGGGATCTGTCTCTGGGGCTCATCTACGTGTCCTAGACTCAGGGCTGTAGGGGCTGTAAAGGTTGTCTCTAGGTGCTGATCTGTCATCTGATCTGGATACGGACTGGATCTGTTGACAGCAGTGATCATCTGGGCTGGATAAGGACCGGATCGGGTGGCTACGGTGACCTCGGAATAAGAAAGAAAAAGACTAATATTAGCGTAGATGTCAATCTTCTTACAATGTAACAAGTACATCGTGTGTTATGAGAAGTGTTCCCGGTTCCGGTTGACCTAATTAATGCAGCATAACAATCCTTTAACGGATTTGAATATTAGAAGCGTATTAGTGTGTTAAGTGTACGCCAGGTTAAAGAGATGGGTCTTTAATCTATATTTAAACTGACAGAGTGTGTCTGCCTCCCAAAAAGTGTTAAGTTGATTATTCCAGTTTGGGAGCTAAATAGAAAAAGGATCTGCCGCCTGCAGTTGAATTTGATATTAGGTATTATCAAATGCCCAGAGTTTTGAGAACACAGTGGATGTGGATAACTATAATTTAATAAGAGCTTGCTCAAGTACTGAGGAGCTAAACCATTCAGGGCTTTGTAAGTAATTAACAAGATTTTAAAATCTATACGATGTTTAATAGGGAGCCAGTGCAGTGTTGACAGAACCGGGCTAATATGGTCATACTTCCTGGTGTAGCTGGGCTAAAAATTATAAAGTGTTGAATGTGAGTGAATTTCATCAAAATTTATTTATTTTGTGTTTTTCGTTTGTGTTCTGAGTTATAAGGTACAGTGTACATAGTCTATTCTACACGGAACCATATTTGCAGAATTTTGTGTTATGAGGAGCACATATTAGTGACGCACATGATACCTCGTGCGGTGCGCTGACAGCGCCATCTTAGAATCTAATTTGCCGCTGATGGTGTCAGATGTGTTCTCTCTCGCTCTGCTATCGAGAGCCTGGTAAGAATGTTTTAACTGCACTATATGAGTTCAGTGTGTTATTTCATACGATAAGGAACGTCTAAGCGTAATGTAAGGCTGTGATGTCATGAAAATGAAAGTAAATGATCACATTTTGAATGCTTTACTGTGACTGGTATAGCTTACAAGTTTCTCCTTTCTGTCTGAGCAGAGTGAAGGAGAGAGACGTGTGTCCAAATAATTAATTTGTGCTCTGTGTTTCTGCAGAATAAAAAAACTGAGACCTCCATCTTCAGCATCATCTTTATTGAATAAATTCACAACCAGAGTAAAACCGCTACATAAAATGGTGCCGTGACCTACTGGATCAACTGGATCAGCCGCAGCCGACCGCCGGAGTTGTGCTACGTGTTTCGTGACATCTGAGTGCTAAACGTGGAGGTTGAAGAATCGATTTCACCACTGTTCCGGTAGCTGTAACAGGAAAAGAGACTGTAAAGGGAAAAGAGACTTTTACTGATAAACCATAGTATTGGTTTTTCCTCATCATGCCTGTCTGACATTCTCTGAGGTCAGTTCTCATTTGTGTTTATTCTGTTACTGTTGTAAGTTTATAATATGCCTGGGATTAGGAAAGATTATGATATGATGACACCGTACCTTGGGAGGGGTAGAGGGTTGTTGGGGGTGGAAGAGCCTGTTATTGGTAAACCTAGAGTGTTAGTTTATAGTCCCCAATCACCTGGTCTGCCAACAAATCAACCTGTTGGGCCAACTGCCTCTACTCCTAGCAATGATAATGTTACACAGCAGTTGCGTGATCTTATTGGTGAATTAGGCAGTCAGATAGGGGATTCCATCGTCACCAGGCTGTTAGCCAGTCAAAACCCAGTCACCCCCTCCAGTTCAGTCCCATTCAATGCTGTTGTGTCAGAACCCTCCAGTGCAAGCCAGACTCTTAACAACGTCAGCCTGATAGTCAGGCCAGATGTCAGAGAACCCCCGACGTTCAGAGGAGATGGGACAGACAAATACACAGTCCTTGAATGGATCGAGTTGATGGAATTGTATCTCCACAAAGCGGATTGCTCTAACACAGATCATGTGGATGAGATATTGAGCCACCTACTAGGCAGGGCCAAGAGTATTGTTAAGGTCAGACTTAAGAGCAGCCCTAATGAAGCCATCACCTCTGGGACCATCTATGATGTATTGAGACGTTACTTCAGTGAAAGTCCTGAATCATGTCAACCTCTGGCTGACTTCTATGCGACACAACCCAAAGCAAACGAGTGCCCTGTTGACTACTGGGTTGGATTAAATGCAGCTGCTGAGTTAGCAGACAGTCATCTGGAAAAGCAAGGCACAAAGATAAAAAACATGAGTTCTGAAATTGCGATGATGTTCATCAGGAACTGTCCAGAAGCAGGCCTCTCTAGTGTATTTAGGTGTAAACCTATCAGTAAATGGACAGTGACAGAAATCCAAGAAGTCATTGATGAACACCAGAGGGATGTTCAGTCTAAGAAACTGCATGTCTCATGTGACGTTAATTGTGTCCAAGTTGCTGCAGCTAAAGTATTATCCTTCCCTCACACTGTCCCTAAGGGAGAGAGTTTGAATGCGGCTGCACAAGCTTATGTTCCTCAAAGTCCTTTGAAGGCTGCTGAACCTGAAAATCCAGAAGCTGGCACTTTGGAGCGTGTCTTGAGTATGCTGGAAAGGGTATTGGAGCGTACAAGTCAAACTGCTCCTATTTCACAGCCAAGATCAACTCAGTGGCGCGGCATGTCTCCATGTAGAGTCTGTGGTGACCGGAATCATTCCACTCGCTCGCACTGTATGAGAGAAAGGAGATGCTTGTCATGCCTAGAGATTGGACATCAGCAGAAGCAATGTCGCAAAGTTGTCCACCCTGCTGCACCATCTCCTTCTGATTCGCATGCTCAGGGAAACTGATGCACTCACATTGGGGAGGGGACTATGTGAGTGTACAACATCAAACCCTCGCTATGGATGATGATCATTTATCTGTTTATGATGAGTGTTGCAAGTCTGTCTCCGGTGATAGTATTGTCTTGTTTCAGAATACCACCAAGTTGGAGAAGTCAGATAGTTTGTTCTATACACCAGTGTTACTAAATGATAAAGTCACAGTCCAAGCTTTACTAGACAGTGGATCCATGGCGTGCACGATTAATGAAGACACGGAGCGTGAATTGTTGAGGGAAGGGATGCCTGCACAGGTTGACCAGTCACATTTGGACATTCTTCTCGTTGGTTGTGGTGGTGTTAAAGTCAAACCAAGTGGAGTGTACCATTTGAAGATGGATGTGTATGGCAAGTTAGTGAACGTGCCTACACTAGTTGTGCCAGATCAGAGGGATCAGTTAATTCTGGGAACTAATGTCATTAAGTTCTTAATTACCCAGCTCAAGCAAGACTCTGGCTATTGGAATGTCATGAACCGTCCTGAGACAACTGGAGAACCTGAAATCGAGCAGTTCCTGAACATGCTGTCGGGTATTAACAGGTGGAAGGGTAACAATATCCCTGATATTGTGGGCACTGCGAAACTGACCCAGGCTGTCACTCTGTTGCCCAAGCAAGAACACCTTGTGTGGGGCAAGCTTCCATTGAATGCTCCTGTTTCTATGGGTAGTACCATTATAATTGAGCCGACCAAGGCACAGACCCACAAGAAAAGCATCATGGTTGGAAGAGTTATAGTCTCCATGTCTGGTGATGGATGGGTCCCAGTAAGGATCATAAATCCTCTTGATAAGCCCATAAAACTAAAAAGGAACTCCAAGATAGCTGACGTCTTCCCAGTTGTGGCAGTTGAAGACCTTGGTGTGCATCCTGATACCAAAAATGAGATAGTGAGTGTGCATTGCCAGAGCACTGTTGGAGGCATCGTCAGCGATGAAGGCTGCCCGGTCTTCAAACTTCAAAAAGCTTGCAGAAAGTCAATCTTGGTGATCTGGATATTGACTCATGTGAAGTGTCCCCTTACTGGAAGAGTCAGTTGGTGCAGCTTGTTGAAAGGCATGAGGATGTATTTTCAAAGCATAAACTGGATTGTGGGACGGCCAAGGAGTTTGTCCACCATATTAATCTGTCAGATGATCAACCTTTCAGGCTTCCATACCGCCGTGTTCCTCCAGCTCAGTATCATAAGCTGAGGAGCGTGCTCTCAGACATGGAGGAACAGGAGATAATACGTAAGTCCTATAGTGAGTGGGCCTCACCACTTGTTCTTGTATGGAAAAAGACTGGAGATCTTAGGGTATGTGTGGATTACCATTGGCTGAACACTCGGACTATTAAGGATGCCCACCCCTTGCCTCATCAGGCAAACTGCTTAGCGGCTTTGGGAGGAAATGCCATCTTCAGTGCAATGGACTTGACCTCCGGTCTGAGGAAGACAGGAAGTTCACTGCTTTTACGACTCCCATGGGCCTGTATGAATTCAATCGTCTGCCACAAGGGCTCTAACAGTCCAGCCAGCTTCATGCGACTCATGACCAACATCTTTGGGGATCAGAATTTCCTTACGCTGCTCTGCTATCTTGATGATCTCTTGGTTTATGCTCCTACTGAAGAGGAAGCCATCAAGCGGCTTGAGCTTGTGTTTACTAGGCTCAAGGCACACGGACTGAAGCTGGCCCCTAAGAAATGCCATTTTCTCAGAAGGAGCGTGAAATTTCTGGGCCACATTATTGACAAGACTGGAGTGGCAACAGATCCGGATAAGGTCAGTGCCATATCAGCTGTGTCCGAAGCAGACCTTATGATGCCTGATGGAGTGACACCCTCACAGAAAAAAATCAAGTCATTTCTGGGGATGGTAATGTATTATCAAAAGTTTATCCCAAACTGTTCCAGTGTTGCAAAGCCTTTGTTTAACCTAACAGCAGCACCAAAAGGGAAGAAAGCCTCTCTAAGGGGTGATAGAAATTTCAAGGAGTTGAACCCTGGTGACTGGACGCAGGAACACAGTGAAGCGTTCCAGAAATTGAAGTCATCCTTGTTGGAGTCTGTTGTGTTGGCTCATCCCGATTTTAGCAGACCATTCATCTTATCTACAGATGCGTCCTTGGATGGTTTGGGGGCCGTACTTTCGCAAGTGCCGGAAGGTGAAACCAAGGCACGTCCCATCGCCTTTGCCAGCAAAGCCCTCACCAGTGCACAAACCAAGTACCCTGCCCATCGTCTGGAGTTTCTGGCTTTGAAGTGGTCTGTTTGCGATAAGTTCAGTCACTGGCTGAAAGGCCATGACTTCACTGTCTGGACGGACAACAATCCATTAACGTACATCTTGACGAAGCCAAAACTAGATGCTTGCGAGCAGAGGTGGGTGTCTAAGCTGGCCCCCTATAGCTTTAGCATTCAATACATACCCGGCAGCAAAAATTTAGTCGCTGAAGTGTCAGCAGTCCTTGATGTTCATACACAGTGGGAGGTGGGAACGAGTGATAGAGCGGTTAAGTGGCTCACTCAGGATACCCACCAGTTCTTGTCTCCAGGTCCCAGTCCACTGCCAGTGTTCTCATTGAGTGAGTTGCAAAAGAAGCAGCAGGATGACAAGGTCCTTTCAAGAGTTCTGTTCTATGTGAGTAGAGGGAAGAGGCCATCCAGGCGGGAAAGAGCTGGAGAGGTATTCGAGGTGCTCAGAACCCTGAAACAGTGGGAGAAGCTTAAGATGCTTGATGGAGTATTGTACAGGGTGTCAAAAGATGTCCTGGTGGGAAAGAAGAGATGGCAGTATGTTGTTCCGGCTTCTCTTGTGAGGCAGGTTCTCCAGGGGATTCACAACGAAGCTGGACATCAAGGTCAGGGTAGGACTTTATCCCTTGCGAGACAGAGGTTCTTCTGGATAAGTTTAGATGGCGCCGAGGATGGCAGCCGTGTTGCGAGCTCCGGGAAAACTTTGCAGTTTTTCGTATGTTTTATTAGTTTTTTTGTTGTTTTACGTGTTAGATGTTGTTAGTATAACTGTCTACGATAGAGACACGCTTTTAAACATTGGTTCCTCCGTCGCGCAACGCAAACCGGACTTTGAGTTTTTGAATGCCGGTGGATTGTTCACAGACACCGCATCAGAGTCCTTTGATTGGGTCGCGCAATCGAAGAAACGCCGCCTACGCCGAAAAAGAGGAAAAAGAGCTGGCGTTCTCGTCAGACTGAGACGCCGTGCTTTCCGACATCCTCTTCCAACCATTTTACTGGTCAACGTTCAGTCACTGGATAACAAACTCTGAATTGCGGGCGCGCATCTCATACCAACGAGAAACAAGGGACTGCTGTGTTATTTGCCTCACAGAAACCTGGATGTCTGCTATGGTTCCAGACTCAGCCATCGAGCTCACGGGCTTCTCCGAGCACCGCTCGGACAGAATGGAAGAGCTCACAGGGAAAAGCAGAGGCGGGGGTGTCTGTTTCTATATTAACAACTTGTGATGAAAGGAACATACACTCTATTAAATCCTTCTGCTCCCCTGATCTGGAATTTCATACGCTTCTGTGTCGACCATTCTGGCTACCGAGGGAATTTACAGCGATCATAATCACGGCTGTTTATATACCCCCCCAAGCCAACACAGACCAGGCAATCAAGGAACTGTACAGGAATATAAGTGAGCAGGAAACCACGCACCCAGATGCAGCTTTTATTATCACGGGGGACTTTAATAAAGCCAACTTCAGAACAATAGCTCCAAAATACTTTCAACACGTCACCATCAACACGCGTGGAGATTGTACACTCGACCATTGTTACTCCCCCTTCCGGGACGCATACAAGTCCCTCCCCCGCCCACCTTTCGGCAAATCGGATCACTCTTCCGTTCTGCTCCTGCCTGCTTATAGGCAGAAACTGAAACGTGAAGCACCCGCCCTCAGGACAATACAATGCTGGTCGGACCAATCGGACGCTACACTTCAGGACTGTTTTGATCACGTGGACTGGGACATGTTCCGGGCAGCGTCTGACGACGACATAGAGGCGTATTCAGATTCCGTAACATGTTTCATCAGGAAGTGTATAGATGATGTAGTTCCGACCAAAACAATTCGTATCTACCCCAACCAAAAACCGTGGATTAACAGCGATGTTCGATCAGCTTTGTCAGCGCGGACATCTGCCTTTAAATCCGGAAACACTGACGATCGGAAACAAGCCAGTTACGATCTCAGGAGATCCATCAAAGCAGCCAAACGAACATATAAAAACAAAGTTGAAGAACATTTCAACAACAATAATCCAAGAAGCATGTGGCAGGGCATTAACAACATCAAGGTTCTTTATTATTTGTCACATACACAATCATACAGGGTATAATCAGTAGTGAAATGTAGGTCAGGACAGGTCCGCTCAATGGAAAGTGAAAAAAATAAATAATAATAATAATAAAATAGAAAATAAAATAAACAATAAAACAATGAAACATAACACAAGAGAATATATATATAAATATAGGTGGGAATGAAAAAGGGAACAAATAATAAAATAAAATGAGTAAGATGTGCAATGAGATAAAATGTGCAATACAGTGTAGAATATCAAGGACCGAATAATTGGCAAATCAAGATTCGATCGAAGCATGATTGAAACATGAGAAGCCGAATTCCACAAGACAACAGCAGGAAGTCATAAATCAGACCCCTAGCGCCAGCCCGTCTGAATACAGCCTGCAACAGCAAAACCAAAGGAACACTTAATGATAATTCCAATGCAGGAATTCGGTAATACATTTGAGGAATAAATATTGATGGACAAAGAGATGCAACATGTGACCATTACATGTAAATCTGTGATAGAAATCACAGCTACAGACTGTAAAATCATCTTAAAGTACTTTCATTCTCATGGTTAATGAAACTAATCATTTCTATGCATAACTGCATATTATGTATGTGACCCACAAATTTGAATATCCTTGTTTTAATCATTGTGTTTGTCGTGCTTTTAATTAGTATTGAATAGCGTAAGCCTTAAGGGTTAATGTCATGTTTGGTATGTATGAGTGTCATAAGTATAGCTTTAATCATTTCTTTTGATGGATTTCCTATCAAATGCATCATATTCTGGTTATAGAAATCACATTCAAAAGGATACTTTGCAAGAGAATGTAAAATTCGGGCAATGTGACTGACCATGACATGTTGATTTATTGATTGGGTGAAGAAACAAAGCGGCACCCAGAGCCAGCATGGGATCTAATTGGTCAAGACAACCATTGGGAGGTCCCTAAAAGGCCGAGAATAAATACCCAGGACACTCTCTTAACTTGCTCTCTTAACTTCTCCTCGCGCTCTTGAATGCTCCGTCCTCTTGAATTCCTCTCTCTCTCTCTCTTGAATTCCTCTCTCTCTGGAAAAATGAACTCTCTCTCTCTCTCTAGCCATGTGCTCTGGACCACACCCAGCCAGTTGCTACCATGATGAGAAGAAAAGCCATCTTTACATCCTTTTATTCTTTGACTTTAGTTTATTTTCTTTCCGTTGAGTTCGTGTGCTAAGTTGCGTTTGCCAAACTTAACCAGCCCAAAAACTCTGCAACACCGGCCAAGAACCAACGCCCACTTCAACGACCCCTGAACTCTAAGCCAATCAGCGACTTCGGAGAAACCCTTTCCTGCAAAGACGGAGGACAAAGGGAATCCATAAGCACAAAAGCTACGCAAGTACAAACCCCAAGATTCTTGCTGTGCTGGTGTAATTTTAATGTAATTTTAGCCTCATTGAAAAAGTCAATGCGAGTGTTAAATATGTGATTGATGATTGTTCAGGTTTATGCAATTGCACATATTGCTGTAAACGTGGGATATCAAATTCTCATTCTCTTAATCTAATCCTTTCCTCACTTTCTCTCTTTCTGCAACGCGTGAATGTGTGAATGCTTGTGTTCATGTGTAGATTAGTTTACATGTCTTAGATTTATATAAATAAAGTCTTGTTTATATTGAAAAGAGAAATATCTTGTGTTTTGTGCTCATAAGTTAATGCCTTAATCTGTCAATTTTGTTACTGTGCTATTTAATAGTGTTTTCACTATATTTCTGGATTTTAATATCCAGTGCAGAATTTGTTATACGGCTTGTTCAGTGAATCGCCGTGAAACAGTGAGTCTGTTCAAATTCCCTATAAAATCATTAATGATTCCCTTTGAGCTAAATTGACCTGTTTCCCTTATAACAATATATATATTATATGTTATCATTGCATATTGGTGGAGGATGCGGGCAGATTAATCTAAATTATGAGCATAAACCAAGTTATTTAATCTTTTATATTCTTACGGATGAGATCTGAGATCGACACTGGTGTGTGTGTGTGCGTATGTGTGAGTGACGTCAGCAGCGCGCGCCTCCTTGAATGAATGAGCGCAGAGAAGTCTGTAACTCGAGTCAGCCTCTCCTTTGTTCAACTGCAGTAAGGGAACTCAAAGTTAACATTTGAGATCGGAGAATAAGGTCGGAGATGAGCGTGTTCCTCTCTTCTTGTAATGCCTTGTTTTATAGCTGAATTAATGTCCTGCGTGTTCCAGGTCATCTAATAGTTATAACTTACTCCATAATCTCAGTAACTGTTAGCCGCACGAAGCTAAACTGCAGTAATTAAAAGGGAAATAAATCAGTGGATAAAGAATAGTTTTGAGCGTGTTCCTCAACCCTGTTTATCAAAGCCTTATTCATAGTTTGATCGTCAGTGCGTGTTCCATTGTCAGATCATATATGCTATGACTCCCGGGGTTAAACATTAGAGAATAATGCTTGCCTGTTTGTGTACACTGTTCACAAAGTGAATTAAATCTCGCGAAACACTGCGCGTGTCCGAGAGTGATTTGAATGGGAGCTTTAAAAGCTTTATCAAGTAAAGTTTACCTTTGAACCAACAGCGAAGAAACCCTGTTGTGTTTATGTCCATATAAACGGACACGGGCTTGTGAGTCACTGTTTCCTCAACCGCAGCACGAAGCTGTTATTTGAATAAGGTTTAAGTTTAACTCTGAACGAACTGAAAGTTTAAGCGCCATATCGCAGAACAAGCGGTGTTGTTATTTGTACAGTGTTGAGATGCACCAACATTTAATGTAACATGCTTAACTGTATTTGTAAGGCAACCATTAATGTGCTAGCCACTAGTTTGTTTCGGTTGCCACAGATACGATTGTGACACGAAAGTCTTAACATACTTCCGGAGCAACTTTGAACTGCGCACGCGCAGTACATCGATGCTTTTGTAAACAAACTCCATGCTGTTGCTAATGGCACGGTTGTGTTTACATTGAAGTCTATGCTAAAGCCATTAGCCTCAAAGGTTAGAAGTTAGCATTAAACATCCAATGGTTGAATAAAGTGTGTGTTTTGAAAAGCTAAAGTGGTTTAACCCTTTAAACATTTAAACTAATATACTTGTTGGTCTTTCTCTTCCTTATTTCTCCCTTTTTACCACTTATTTGTAGTTCTACTAGAAAGGAAAATACTAGTTCACAATTATTAATTGTGCCAAATTCAAATTTAATTAAAACATTAAATTTATTTGGAATCATTCTAATTTTCCCCTCATATTGTTTAATATGATCCTTTCTTCTAGTATTCCCTTTTGGACATAATCATTTTAGGTACAAATAAGTATTGAACTTTAAAAGTTTAAGTAAACTTATTCTACCTAATTGATTTATTACCCATTTAAGTAGATTCTATTCAGACTTATACTCACTCATTACTTTATTGCGTTTTACCCCTAATTCTTCCTGTTTTGGTTATAAACATAACCACTATTTTATTTACTTATTTCCTCATTTACTTAATTTCATATTTGCTTATTTTGCCTGTTTATTACTTTACAATTTTACTTTGTCTTACCATTTTCTTTCCTCTTCACTTTTCACATTTGTAGGGACCTGTAAGAACCATCAATCAATTCTAAGTGTATGAGATATACAATCCTGTCAAAAGGCGAATCATCCTAACGAATTTGATTGCAATCAAACCTACTTTTGTTCTTCTTAACCTCCCTATATTTAAAACGCAATCCAAATTTGAACAACTCATGCAACGCTGAGATCAATTTTAATAGAGATAAGTGTTGAGCAACTGGCGCCTTCGCAGCCTCCCTGTGAGCGGTCCAACTGTAAGGTGTTGCGTTGTCAATTCTGTCAGACTAAGAAAAGAGATATCAGAAGTATTATTATATTAGTTTGTCCAAGACGAAGATTTAATAATATTGTTTGCCTCCTTGATAACAACATTTAATAATAAAAAAAAAGGAAAGAATTTTCTTCATTTGAAAAAAAAATAGAAAAGGAATTGTTTTTTTTTTTTAATTAGTTTTTCACCTTTTTGTCTCTTTTCCCTCTTCCTCATTAGAGTGACGAAGTCTTCACATCGCTAGTCTACCTAGATACTCTGAGACCAACACAGTGATCACCACACTTCACCAGTGGTTCAGAATCACTGACATAACACTTAGTTGTCGCACCACACATAAGCTTCCACTCCACACAGATCTGTGTCAGCCTCTCTTCTCCCCAGCGTGCCAACATGCCGCAGACTGCAGACCCCCTTGCCCAAAGGGAAGATGTGAACACTTGGCTGAGAGGCACGACAGACAGCCTCACCCCCAAGACGTTTGAACTGTTATTATTTTTAATAATAATCCTAGTCCTGAGAAGATTCCTGACACAAGATTCAAGCCAGAATAACAACCATGAAGAGCTAGTCAAAATTGCCAGCTCCCTAAGCTATGCCTTCACGACCCAGCTGAAACTGAGCGACAAGCACATCACCCACCTTCAAGAGGAACTGACATGTGCTCAACGTCGCATAGACAAGCTGGAAGTGAAAGTTCAAGATCAACTCAAAGCACCCAACGAGAGCGAGCAGGAAACAACGGAACAAGTTAAGGAGCTCCAAGCAGCCCTGACAGCAGCTCAGCTCGACCAACAACATGCAAAGGCTGCCCAGGAAGACCTGGTAAACAGACTTCAGTATGCCAACCAGCTACTAGAGAAAGCCAAGCATGACATCAGCAACAAGAATGCTGAAATAAGTGCCCTGAAGGACCACCTTGAAAGGTACAGAATTGAAATGGACAACCTGACCCCACAACTAGACGATACCAATGATCAGCTCTACATGGTCAGAAGAGGACTCAAACATGCTTATGCGCAGAAGCAAGAGCCAAAGCGAGAGAAACCACACTCAGCCTCACCACTGCTGAGCAGAGCAGAGTCCCATGTCCAAGAACTCGTATACAGCGAAAGAAAACCTCCCATCCAAGCAGACCTTGGAGCTGCACCTGGGATGACCATCAAAGACCTCGACAAGCTGTCTAAAAACATCAGCAAGTTCAACCCGAACTCCACAGGGGGCCACACCATCCAGGCCCACCTTCAAGATGTCAACTTCTATCTAGAAATGAGACCTCACGTGACTGACAGAGACAGGTTATACCTCCTTAGAGCCACGTCCAGTTCCGAGGTACGAAACTTCCTAGATCGACAGCCCAGTCGAACGAAGTCAGACTACCAGCTACTTCGTGAGGTCCTGATTAAAGAGTTTACCGACCCTGACTCCGAACATGGACTGTTAACTGCCTTAGAAACCAAACAAGGTCGACAAGAGGCTCCACAAGCTTACTACAACCGACTCCGACAAGCTTACTTTGGTGCACACAACGAACCTGACCTTGAAGAGGATGTGAACTTCAAAAGCCTCTTCCTAAGAAATCTGCACCCTGGAGTCAGCCACCATCTAGGCGTCATGGCCTGTCCACGCTCCATGACCATCCAACAGTTGCGTGACCTAACACAGAAGGCCTACAACAAGCAGAAGATGGCCTCAAAGAAAGGTGACAAAACATCCACACTCTTGAACTCTGTCAACAAAGACTCAAGCCTTGCACTGGACGACACCCAGATGCATCACAAAACCAGAGTTCTCCATCAAGAGCACAGAGAACGTGATCCCCATGTCCACGAAAGCTATCAGCCCAACTTCTGGAAAAATCCATGGGACCAGCCACGCTTCTCAAGAAACGCAAAAGATAGCAACAACTGGAAACCTAACCAGACATCCAAAGGTAATCGCCTGACTCATCCAAGAGCATCTCGTAGGGTTAAGCGACAACGAAACCCACCTCAGCAATACTCAGACATGCACAGTGCTGAGTATGCTCCAGAACCATACAGCTTACCGTCAGAAGACATGGAACAAGTCATGAGCCAACTGAACGAGTTCCTTCAAGATAAGCTGAACACGGATGACTACGAAATTGAGTCATGCTCGCTGTGACCAGCGACAGAACGGAAGGCCGATGATCGCATGGTACACCACCATATCCGAGATGACAAGCACCTGTTCAACAACCACACAGGACGAGCAAGTCTCTCATGGCCAACCGTTGATGAAAACTGAGGTACCAGAGAACATCACCTCACTCACCCATCACTCACTAGCAAACTGCTATATTAACTCCAACTCCTAGAACCACATTCCTGTCTGTGCAACAGCAACCACCAAAGCACAGAAGGTCAGAAAGTCTGCCACATCCAGAAGGTAGCACAAGAGGAATGCAACAAAGGAGACAAAGTTTGCATCCCAGCTTCACACAGCCATGCCAAACTACCTCCGACTGTCTGCTAAAGAACTTCCTGCCTTTCTGGACTGACCCCCATTAGATCATGGACATGCCCACATCCAAGCCAAGGATGAAGAGAGCCAGTCTTATGTAACATACCTGAAAAGGGGGGAGACGACACAGACTGGAACAGATCTGACCACACATACACTACACCATTAACACACACAACATTACCTACACCCAGAGGTAACCACATCTACTGATAACACATTCAACAAACATATTCTTCCCACAAGTAGAATATCCAACTTTAGCACAACACAGTTACATACACCACCATGAAGAAACATATAGCTATCCTCACAAGAGTTAGAACACCTGACACGAAGTTAAGGTGCATGGCCCCCTAGCTGCACATGACATCCTAGCTCAACAGTAGTTGCAAATCATGCTAGGAAAACCCACAGCAGCTTTGTTTTGTTTTGTTCTTCTTTTACCTATCCTTTTCCTTCCCCTCTTTCTTTAGTAGGTGAAACACCTAGACACCCTGCAAGGGTCAAAGGTCTGATATTAGGATTGACTCGCTACACCTAATATCCGCAAGCCACTCTAGACTGAAGGAAAGCCAGAGAGCTCCATGCACGATAGGTCGATTCATTTTACCACAAATTAGTTCACTAGAAACTAAATGTGAACATTCTTAAGTTAAGACAACTTAGAAGAAACACACAAATCTAGTCGCAAAAGTTGATCGAAGAATTAAAACAATAATTTCCAAAATTGAATAACCTAATGCCCGGCACCAGTACAGTAACTGTCATGGAGGTGTTGTCTTGTTGTTTGCTGTGATTTGTCTGCTTCTTCTGCCCTTGTTTTTCCAGCGCTCGACGATGTCTTCTGCTAAAACACCTCGCCGAACGAAGGGGGGTGTGTAGAATATCAAGGACCGAATAATTGGCAAATCAAGATTCGATCGAAGCATGATTGAAACATGAGAAGCCGAATTCCACAAGACAACAGCAGGAAGTCATAAATCAGACCCCTAGCGCCAGCCCGTCTGAATACAGCCTGCAACAGCAAAACCAAAGGAACACTTAATGATAATTCCAATGCAGGAATTCGGTAATACATTTGAGGAATAAATATTGATGGACAAAGAGATGCAACATGTGACCATTACATGTAAATCTGTGATAGAAATCACAGCTACAGACTGTAAAATCATCTTAAAGTACTTTCATTCTCATGGTTAATGAAACTAATCATTTCTATGCATAACTGCATATTATGTATGTGACCCACAAATTTGAATATCCTTGTTTTAATCATTGTGTTTGTCGTGCTTTTAATTAGTATTGAATAGCGTAAGCCTTAAGGGTTAATGTCATGTTTGGTATGTATGAGTGTCATAAGTATAGCTTTAATCATTTCTTTTGATGGATTTCCTGTCAAATGCATCATATTCTGGTTATAGAAATCACATTCAAAAGGATACTTTGCAAGAGAATGTAAAATTCGGGCAGTGTGACTGAACATGACATGTTGATTTATTGATTGGGTGAAGAAACAAAGCGGCACCCAGAGCCAGCATGGGATCTAATTGGTCAAGACAACCATTGGGAGGTCCCTAAGAGCCGAGTTTAAATACCCAGGACACACCTCTTAACTTGCTCTCTTAACTTCTCCTCGCGCTCTTGAATGCTCCGTCCTCTTGAATTCCTCTCTCTCTGGAAAAATGAACTCTCTCTCTCTCTCTAGCCATGTGCTCTGGACCACACCCAGCCAGTTGCTACCATGATGAGAAGAAAAGCCATCTTTACATCCTTTTATTCTTTGACTTTAGTTTATTTTCTTTCCGTTGAGTTCGTGTGCTAAGTTGCGTTTGCCAAACTTAACCAGCCCAAAAACTCTGCAACACCGGCCAAGAACCAACGCCCACTTCAACGACCCCTGAACTCTAAGCCAATCAGCGACTTCGGAGAAACCCTTTCCTGCAAAGACGGAGGACAAAGGGAATCCTTAAGCACAAAAGCTACGCAAGTACAAACCCCAAGATTCTTGCTGTGCTGGTGTCATTTTAATGTAATTTTAGCCTCATTGAAAAAGTCAATGCGAGTGTTAAATATGTGATTGATGATTGTTCAGGTTTATGCAATTGCACATATTGCTGTAAACATGGGATATCAAATTCTCATTCTCTTAATCTAATCCTTTCCTCACTTTCTCTCTTTCTGCAACGCGTGAATGTGTGAATGCTTGTGTTCATGTGTAGATTAGTTTACATGTCTTAGATTTATATAAATAAAGTCTTGTTTATATTGAAAAGAGAAATATCTTGTGTTTTGTGCTCATAAGTTAATGCCTTAATCTGTCGATTTTGTTACTGTGCTATTTAATAGTGTTTTCACTATATTTCTGGATTTTAATATCCAGTGCAGAATTTGTTATACGGCTTGTTCAGTGAATCGCCGTGAAACAGTGAGTCTGTTCAAATTCCCTATAAAATCATTAATGATTCCCTTTGAGCTAAATTGACCTGTTTCCCTTATAACAATATATATATTATATGTTATCATTGCAACAGTTACTGTGGATAATAAATATTAATATTAAACACGGATGTGCAAGAGAATGTGCAAATAGGTTGTACCGGGTATGTAAACATAGCAGCAGTGTGGATGATGGAGAATAATGGATGTGTATACAGTTTATTAAATTAAGTCCTGTGGATGTAATGATGTTATGAGACTGAGTTTAGGAGCCTGATGGCCTGAGGGAAGAAACTCCTCCTCAGTCTTTCAGTTTTTGCCAACATGCTTCTGAAGCGCTTGCCAGATGGCAGTAAACAGAAATGATGGTTACCAGGGTGATTGAGTCCTTGATGATTTTAGCAGCTCTGCTTTTGCAGCGTTTGAGGTAGATGTCCTGCAGAGAGGGAAGAGCAGACCCTGAGATGCGCTCAGCTAAGCACACGACTCTCTGTAGAGCTTTGCAGTCCTGGTTTGTGGCATTATTATACCACACTGAGATGCACTGAGTCAGAACACTTTCTATGGCCCCTGAATAGAAAGTTTTCAGGATAGCTGGTGAGACCCTGAATTTCCTCAGCTGTCTTTCTTGACCTGTGTTTGGATGTGTGCAGTCCAAGATAGGTCCTCGGAGATGTTTACACCGAAGTACTTGAAGCTGCTCACCCTCTCCACAGGGGTCCCACTGATCATAAGAGGAGTGTAGGGCTGCTGCTGTCTCTTCCTGAAGTCTACAATCAGCTCTTTGGTTTTGCTCACGTTCAGAGAGAGACAGTTGTCCTGGCACCATGATGTGAGTCTCTCCACCTCATGCAAGTATGCGGCCTCATCGTTGTTGGAAACGAGGCCCAGAACCACAGTATCATCAGCAAATTTAATGATAGAAGTGGAGCTGTGAGAGGACACACAGTCATGTGTGTAGAGAGAGTAGAGCAGGGGACTCAAGACACAGCCCTGTGGGGCTCCTATGTTCAGGGTTATGGAGTTGGAGGTGAACTGGCCGACTTTCACCACTTGTGGTCTGGCGGTGAGGAAATCTTGAATCCAGTCACAGAGTGAAGTGTTTAGGCCGAGGTCTGAGAGTTTGACAGTTAGCTTGGTGGGGACTATAGTGTTGAAAGCTGAGCTATAGTCTATGAATAGCAGCCTGACATAGTTGCCATTTTTGCTGTCAATGTGAGTGAGGGAGGAGTGCAGTACCTGGGAGATGGCATCATCAGTAGACCTATTTGGCCGATAGGCAAATTGAAGAGGGTCCAGAGTAGCAGGAATGGAGGAGCAAATGTGTTTCTTTAAGAGTCTCTCAAAAACCTTCATGACTGTCGATGTGAGGGCAACTGGACGATAGTCATTCAGGCAAGAGGGTTTACTGTTCTTAGGCACAGGGATTATAACAGATTTTTTAAAGGAGGTGGGGACCACAGAAGTAGCGAGGGACTCATTAAAGATGGAAGTGAACAAACCAGCAAGCTGATCGGCACAGGACCTCAGAACGCGGCCAGTAATCCCATCAGGTCCTGCTGCTTTCCTGACGTTCACTCTCTTTAGTTCCCTCCGAACGTCGTCCTCTGAAAAGGTGATAGCATAATCATTGCTGCTCTGTCTGCTGCTTTCTGATGCGCTGATCGGCAGAGTCGCGCCGCCATTACGTTCAAAGCGGCCGTAGAAGGTGTTTAGCTCTTCGGCCAGCAACGGATCTGCTCTCACCTCTGCGGAAGAGTTGTTTCCAGAGGAACAGATGGTCTTCAGTCCCTGCCACATGCGTCGAGAGTCATTGAGCTGGAAATGTGACTCAATTCTCTCCCTGTATCTGAGTTTAGCAGCTCTAACTGCCCGACGGAGCGCGTAACACGATGTTTTGTATTCGCTCATGTTTCCCGACAAAAGACCAGCGTTGTATGCGGCAGTGCGATGGTTAACCGCATCACGGATTGATCTGTCCACCCACGGTTTCTGATTGGAGAATGTCCTTATAGTTACGGTTTCAGTGGCTTGCTCGGTTAGCGTGTTGATAAAGCTTACTGCTACATCCGTGAATTCGCTGACGTCAGATGAACTCGCCCGGAACATGTCCCAGTCGACGTCATCAAGAGACGCCTGTAGCATAGCTTCAGAGTGGGAGGACCAGCGCGTCACTTCCCTCTCCACCGGCGGTTCATGAGTGATCCGTTGTTTGTATTCCGGTGTGAGAAAGATGGCGACATGATCTGATTTGCCAAAAGCCGGCAGTGAATGAGCTTTGTAGGCATTCTTAAACTGGGTGTAGCAATGATCCAGTGTATTCTGTCCTCTAGTTGGACAGGATATATGTTGGTGGAAGTTTGGCATGACTTTTCTGAGGTTGGCTTTGTTGAAGTCCCCGGTAATGATACATGCAGCGTCAGGGTGTTTGTTGATGTTGCCGCTGAGCTCGTCGTGGAGTTTGGACAGAGCCAAGCTAGTATCTGCTTGAGGTGGAATGTAGACGGCAGTAACGATGATCGATGTAAACTCCCGGGGCAGGTAGAATGGGCGGCAGATAATGGAGAGGTGTTCCAAATGAGGCGAGCAGGAACGCGACAGAATGGAGATATTCCTGGGGTCACACCATTTCTTGTTAATCATGAAACACACCCCACCACCTTTGGTTTTTCCGCCCTCGGCTGTTCTGTCCATCCGTAAAACAGAGAAGACTTTAAAGGAATAAACCAGCTACTGTGAACATTGCCGCCTCTCTACCGGACGAGCTCAACACCTTTTATGCTCGGTTCGAGGCTGATAACACCGCCCACACAGAGAGCGCTTCTGCGGCTGCTGCAGAAGAGGTGAGTCCACTCACGCTTTCTGTCGCGGATGTAACCCGATCCTTCAAACGGGTGAACATCCGTAAAGCCGTGGGCCCAGATGGTATACCAGGCCGTGTGCTCAAAGCATGCGCTTTCCAGCTAGCCGGGGTTTTTCCAGATATTTTCAATCTGTCCCTCTCTCTGTCTGCGGTTCCCGCATGCTTCAAAAAATCCACCATTGTGCCCATACCGAAGAAAAATAAAATCACATGCTTGAATGACTGGAGGGCCGTTGCTCTGACCCCCATCTTCAGCAAGTGTTTTGAGAAGCTCGTCAGAGAACACATCTGATCTGTGCTGCCTGCTTCACTGGACCCACTACAATTTGCATACCGCAGTAACCGTTCCACAGACGATGCTATTGCCTTCACCCTGCACACTGCTCTCTCCCACCTGGAAAATAAGAACACCTATGTGAGGATGCTGTTTGTGGATTATAGTTCGGCATTTAACACCATAGTGCCTGCCACACTGGTTGCGAAGCTCCAGACTCTAGGACTGAACAGATCTCTGTGCAGCTGGATCCTGGACTTCCTGACAGGCAGAAGTCAGGTGGTCAGAATGGGCAACAACACATCATCTCCCCTGACCCTCAACACTGGTGCACCGCAGGGCTGCGTCCTCAGCCCACTCCTGTACTCCCTGTACACACACGACTGTACAGCTACACACAGCTCCAATGTCATCGTCACTCCAATGCTGATGACACAACGGTGATAGGCCTGATCACCGACAACGATGAGACGGCCTACAGAGAGGAGGTGAGTACCCTGACTAAATGGTGTCAGGAGAACCACCTCTCACTCAACATCGACAAGACCAAGGAGCTGGTGGTGGATTACAGGAGACAGAGCAGAGAACACACACCCATCACCATCGACAAGACACCTGTGGAGCGGGTGAGCAGCTTTAAGTTCCTCTGCGTTCACATCACTGAGGATCTCACATGGTCTGCTCACACAGATGCAGTGCTGAAGAAGGTACATCAGCGTCTCTTCTTCCTGAGACGGCTGAGGAAGTTTGGAATGAGCCCCAGAATCCTCAGATCCTTCTACACCTGCACTGTGGAGAGCATCCTGACCGGCTGCATCACCGTCTGGTTTGGAAACAGCACCGCTGGCAACCGCAGGGCTCTGCAAAGGGTCGTGCGAACTGCCCACCACATTGTTGGAGGTGAGCTTCCCTCCCTCCAGGATATCTACACCAGGCGGTGTACAAGGAAAGCCCGGAGGATTATCAAAGACTCCAGCCACCCGTCCCACAGTCTGCTCTCTCTGTTGCCCTCAGGGAGACGTCTCCGCAGCATCCGATCCCGCACTAGCCGACTGAGGGACAGCTTTTTCCCTCAGGCTATCAGGCTAATGAACAGTCAGAAATGACCCACCCTACAACACACTCCCACTCACACAACATGCCATGCACTGCACTTTAACACAGTTCTACCGGACTACACGCACACACTGCACTAACACATCTGCTATCACTGGACACCATACAAAAAGCACATCCACGACACTGCATATGCATAATCTGTTGCACCTTTGCACAACCATCTGCTGCTCAACCAATCTGCTGTTAATTTATAATCTGTTGCACCTTCACATTATTACTATGTATAGACTACATAATGTATAGATAGTGTACATAATGTAGATGTGTACATACGGTGTATAATGTGTAGTTGATAACTAAGTATGTCTTTATAGTACACTATGTGTACTGAGTATATGTATGTGTATTTTGCACATTGTCTTCTGTACAGTCTGTAAATATGTACTGTCCATATGTTTTTTTTTTGCACTGTCTGGAGCACGCTCGTAAGAATTTCACTCACCAAGGCACTTGTGCTGTGGTGATGTGACAATAAAAGTGATTTGATTTGATTTGATTTGATTTGATTTGATCAAGTTCAGTCAGAAATCTTGGTGTAATCTTCGATGACCAGCTGACCTTCAAAGAGCACATTGCAAAAACTGCTCGATCTTGCAGGTTTGCACTACACCACATTAGAAAGATCAGGCACTTTCTGCACAACTTCTTGTCCAGGCCCTTGTCATTTCTAGACAGGACTGCTGCAATGCTCTTATGGCTGAACTTCCATCACGCACAATCACATCTTTACGGCACAACTGGTTGTCAACGAACCCAAAAGCGCCCATGTCACACATCTCTTTATCTCTTGCGGGGCATTGATGCATGCGAATAGAACAGACACAGACTCAGCACCCGCCTACTTCCACTCACTTTTGACAATCCTCATTCCCTCCAGCCATCTGAGATATATGAGTCGCTTTGGATAAAAGTATGCTAAATGGATAAATGTAAATGTTTCTTGAGCATCAAATCAGTATGTTAGAATGATTTCTGAAAGATCATCCCAGCTAACAGGGGATGTTCTCAGAACTTGGCTAACATTCTCTCTTGGTTCTCTCAAGGTTATAAACAAACATTTCTCCAGTAATGTTAATATAGCGTTTGTTCAAAGTTATTTGGTTTTTAATAATGTTCTAAAATGGTTAGATGAAAATGATATTTACAAGTTGTTTGAAGAAGTTTTTTTAAACGTTCTCATAATAATGGGTGAAACCAGTGTTGTATACGAGTCCAGTGTCGAGTCCTGGTTTTTAATCAGTTGAGCAGAGGTGGACTTTCAAAGAGTTAAATAGTTAAAGTTAATGAGATAATTAAGTGACTAATTAAATGATGATTGTGCATTAGTGATGAACACCTGTTGTTATTGAGAATTACAGAGGATCAGATGTTGATGTTTTATTGGTTAAACTGATGCCACCATTATGGAGATAAGTGTTTGCTTTAGTTGGGCTCTTGGCCCTTGACTCTTCTGACCGATTTCTCTCTGTAACAATGCATGTGGTGTTGTAAAGCAGAGAGATCAGTGCTGTGCAGTGAGCAGCTTTTAGTTGTTCTCATATGATGAGAAAGTCATCATGAGTTACCCTGATTACAATAAAAATGATTTTGTTTCTTTATATGTATGTTTTGCATAATCAGCCCTGTGAAACTACAGCATGGGAACAAAGTATTGCTCTAACCATTATAGTTCATTCATTTTTAATCTATGTAATGCATATACAAATTTGAACCCCAGCACTGTTTAGACACACACACAAACATCAAGAACCAGCATATGAATCTCAACAATGGTAACAATCAACAAAATGTTTCATGCTGCAATGCATGCTGGGTAGCACCATAGTAAAAACTCACATCAATGCTCTGTATGAAAAATCATTGTCACCAATGTTGAGGATAATATGATAAGTGATCATGTCTAAAAGCCTGAGCCGATACAGCTCTATTTTTTCAATATTGAAGTACTAAGGTGGCAATTGTTTAATAAGACTTTTTTTCAGTAGTTTGATAATAGCTGAATGTCAGGCAATAAACCAAAGAGAAACCACTTCCTGATATTCATTCATTATGAGCAACAAGCAGAAAGAGTAAACTAATCTGCTACTTCAAGGTTTGATTCAGTAACGCACAGTTATTTGCTGTGAAACAACACTACTATTCTTTGAATTAGTAAAAGGGTCAAGAGACAAAATATTGATCTCCATGATGGTGGCATCATTTTAACCAATAAAACATCAACATCTGATCCTCTGTAATTCTCAATAACAACAGGTGTTCATCACTATTGCACAATCAGCATTTAATTAGTTACTTAATTATATCATTAACTTTAAAGCTTTAACGCTTTGAAAGACCTACCTTTGCTCAACTGATTAAAAACTAGGACTCGACTCTGGACTCGGGTACAACACTGCCTAGAATGCTGAGTAATTCATGAAAATTAAGTTGAAAGAATGTTTCAGGAACATCAAAAAAAAAATGTTCCACTAATATTAAGAAAACTGGACATATAAAACTTTCCCATAACCAAAATCATAGCCCACATTTTTTTTTTTTACGTTCTTAGAACTTAAAATTGATAGCTGGGATGTGACACTGAAGAAGGAGTAAGGATGCTGAAAATACAGCTTTGATCACAGGAATAAATTACATTGCACATTTTTTCATACCGATCTAATATATTTTAATTGCATTGTTTATATTTGTAAACTATAATGTAATTTAAACTGAGAGGTCTGACAGAGTGGGTGGGTGAGTTTAACAGATTTAGTGTCATCTTTCAGACTGGAGGGTAAGATAATATGTATCGACCATGCTAATCCTCTGATCCCTTACTTCTTCTCCTCTACTTACCTTCATTTAACCCTCTTTTCACCACTTACTGTCTGCCAGTTATAGCAGTTTTTCTGCAATGCTTTATCCAGATTACAGCTAATGCCCATGTTTGTGTGGTTGTTTTGTGGGTTTCAGGGTCAAACACAGACACTGTCACCAGACAAGAGTAATTAACTCTAGACAAAACACAACAAACCTACCAGGACAAGAACCGAGTAATCTTTTCTTATTTTCATGAACTAGTCTGCATATCTGGGTGTTATTTGGTCATTTGTTTTAGTTGATCGGTTCTTTTTTCCCCACTTCAGGTATAATCCAGACTGTAAACAGCACATTGAGAGGGACCACAAATATTTAGATTCAAATTATATTCAGAAATGATTAATTCATTAATTATGTTTAATACTAAATATGTGATTGTAGCTTTATGCCACACAATTAGCAATAAACAAATACTGTAATTATAATTTAAAAGATGAGATAATTTCACTCTCATAAATATCAAACATTTTATTTATTTATTCTAAAAATGACACAACAGAGTTGAACAAAAAGCACAAAAAAATGTACATTAAGACATGCTATTTTAAATGTTAATTTCAGTAAAGGCATATATATAGTATGTGTGTGTGTGTGTGTGTGTGTGTGTGTGTGTGTTCCTAACAAACATACTTTTTTGCCCTTTTAACACAAATGTTGTACTTATTACAAAAAAAAGTAATGGACAGAAACATAAAATTGTCTGATAATCCGATTTAAAAACAATCATATAAATATCAAATGAGTGTTGTATTTTAAAAGTTGAACGTATCAAATACTGTGAAATTATGGATTAATCTGCAGTAAATGACTGAAAAACATCTTTATTTCATTTGTGCAGGGGATTTTGTGCTCTTTTTTTAGCTTAAAGCTGTATGTCTTTCCACAGCTGGGAGGTGTGTCTACATTACAGACAGTTGACCAGATCAGTCAAATCTGCTAATCTGACACCAGATTACTGTGCTAGAATCAGTCTCTTAATCCAGTGAGTAGTCTGTTAATCACACACAGACACGGCTGCATGTCCCATGCACAAACACAGAAGCATATCTATATCTATTCACATTCATGCACATGTTCACATATAAAACACACACACACACACACACACACACACACACACACACACACACACACAATGCTCTTGCACACTGCAAAGCTAGAAAAATAAAAACTATATTTTTGTAGAAAACCTTATATATTCTTCACCAAAATGAATCAGTTGAATGAATCACTAAAAAGTGTAACTCTTTAGTGCATTAAAAGCAATGGTCTGTTTTAGCATCTGACATGTCAACTTCTGATTTAACTAGTGTCATTAGTTTAGGGCCGGACTATCAGTGTCTCTGCTCAGTGACAAATGAGAGGAGTACTGATGAAACCTGCTCAATTAGAGTTATTAGTGGTGCTTATCGAGTCACCAGTCGATTGTGTAGATTATTGAGGAGATGGTAGCTATGACTTTTATAAGCGTCCGATGCTCACCTTGCAGAAATCTTGCAGAAGTTAAAAGTTCTAGAGAGTACTGTAATTCAGTTTGGATATAATAGCACAGAATTTATTACCTTCACTTTAAGATGTACGTTTTCTTTTCTTTTTTAAATCATGTGACTACACATTCAAATTCCTTAATACATTAAATAGGATTGTGAATAATGAATTATACAATTATTTTGAAAATCTAACTATGAATTTGATTCCTAAATCATGATTCCAAAGAACATCTGTTCACAGCAGCATAAAGAACCTGCAGGAAGCTAAACATGAGCTAAACTGGAAAAGTGAAAATAGAAACAATGGAATAGAATAAACTTCCAAACAAGCCTCCTACACTCTTTAAAAAAATGAGGTTACAAAAGGAGGCTTTCATAATAATGTAATTGAAGAACCATTTTTGTTCCCTAAAGAACCTTTCAGTGATCAGTTGGTGACACTTTAGAAAACTTATTTTCTATAAATCATATTTCCCATGTTACAAAAACAGCATTCTTCCATCGTAGAAACATTGCCAAGCTACGGAACATGTTAAGTATTTCTGATGCAGAAAAGTTAGTTCATGCATTCATGACCTCTAGACTGGACTGTTGAAATGCATTGCTAGGTGGTTGTCCTGCATCTTCAATAAACAAGCTAAAGTTTGCACCTTTGCAAACCGCCAAGACGAAGTTCATAAAAAATACGGTAGATAGAGCAAAGGCCTTGGAAGGCACAAAGTACAAAGTCCTTACCAGGTCAAGAAAATATGATTATATTACTCCAATTTTACAGTCTCTGCACTGGCTACCTATTAAGTTCTATATCAGTTACAAAATATTATTACTTGCCTATAAGTCCCTAAATGATTTAGCTCCTGCATACTTAACTAATCTTCTATCACGCTACAATCCAACCCGCTCCCTAAGGTCGCACAGCTCTGGACTCTTGGTAGTACCTAGTATAGAAAAGTCCTCTAAAGGAGGTAGAACTTTTTCATATTTGGCTCCCAAACTCTGGAATAGTCTTCCTGATAACGTTCGGGGTTCAGACACTCTCTCTATTTAAATCTAGATTAAAGACACATCTCTTTAGCCAAGCATTCATATAATGCATCTCACAATCTTGTATACTGCCAGTTTATCTGAACAAATGCACATTATTATGATTTAGCTTGGGTTGAACAGATAATTTTTGCCTGAATAGAACAACAGCTACGCTAATTGTCTTTTTTTGTTTCTCTGATTAACATCCTGTGGTAACTAGGAATTACACAAGCTTCAGTCTGGGATCCAATCCTTAAATGACCTGAGATGACCGAACACTTGAGAAGAGATGATGCCAACCCCTCAGAAAATATACAGAATTAACCAAATTTTTCCGTAAGTTAAATATATTAAGTTTCTGCAATATATAAATCTATTGTAGAAACTACATTTCCTGTATAGCTGCTTTGCAACGATTGTATCGTGAAAAGCGCTATACAAATAATCTTGAATTTAATTTAATTGTTCCATCGTTAATGAATAACTACACAGGAACATTCTAGTACTTATAACTAACAATAAACTCTGATTAACGATGCAGTAATAGTGCTCAGTTGAAACTGGTAGTTCACTATCACATTTACATTTAGTCATTTAGCAGACGCTTTTATCTAAATAGCCTGGAGAACAAATAAGAACTGTATACGGTAAATGTTCATAATTAATGTGAATTATGCATAATGTATAATTAATTAGAAAAATATATAATATGACGATATTAAGATATTTTTAAATATGAAAATCATGTAGCCCACTAGTAACTAGTAATTATTCTAAAGGAACTACTGATTACTTGGATCATTATTCTAAAGTGAGTTTTTGAGATATATGAAAGGTTTTGGATAGTAATGAGTTATTACATCCTTCTTAAAAAATTACAATTTATTTGGATCAGTATTCTAAAGTGAAGATCATGTTAACCCACTAGTAATGATTTAAGTATTACCAAATCTAACAAAAGAAATTACAAACCAGGATCATACAAAACTCTCAAACGTTTACAATGACTTCAGTAATTACTAGAGAGTTATCCCGATCTTCACTTTAGAGTACTCATCCAAAAAATTAGTAATTCCTTTTGTAGAATTTGGTAATACTTGAGTCATTACTAGTGGGTTCCCATGACCTTCACTTTAGAATGAATTATACATTATGCATTATACGTGTAATTATGAGCCTGTATACAGTAGTTCTTAGTAGTTCTTGGGGAGGTATGAAAAATAGTAGTTACTGATTAGCTAATAGAGAACTACCACATTCAACTAAGCACTATTACTTACTAATTCATTAATCAGAGTTTCTTGATAGATACTAGAAGTTTCTAGAGTGCTAATATTGCGTTACTCGTGTGTTCTTGTGTAGCTATTCATTAATGATGGAACTTCAGTATTCTAAAGTGTTACCGAACAGTTCTTAAAATAATCATTGTTTCTTTGTGTGAAGAATAATGATGCTTGGGCTGGGATTCAATCATGGTCATGTAATTCTATCTAGGATTAATCCCTATTCTATATTTTCTGGGGACGCTGCAGCGACTGGGAAGTGCTGGATGAAATAGTTAATCTGCAGCTTGTAACAGTGTTAGAGTGGATTATAGGACATGTATCTGCAGGATCAGATGGGGACACCGCTGTGGGGTGCTGGAGGGTCTACTCGCTCACTTTGGAATTTGCATTCAAATGCATCATTCATGTATATATATATATATATATACATTATATATTCCATTCTGACTGGCCATATTTGCTTGATTGGCTTTGCATACCTTAATCTTTCTCATTCTTCATGACCTCATTTGAGGTTATGTTTGGAGTAAAATCAGGGCATTTGCAGATTTTGTTACTGGATATTAAGTAATCCCAATTCCATTTTATTTATTTATATATGCATGTATGTATTGATTTATCTAAATTTTACTAGAGTACTGGTAGTGGAGATTTGTGGTTCCTTTCCAAAGGTATTATTCAAGAATGTATCAGTCACTTTAAAAAAATTTATTAAAAGATATCAGACCTGAAGATGTTTCCACTGAACATAATAGAATAGTTTTTAGCAATCCCTTTCACATGTGTGTCAAGTCACCTTTATTTTTATAGCGCTTTCAACAATACAAATTGTAACAAAGCAACTGCACAATATCAAAATAGGAAAATAGTGTGTCAATAATGTAAAATTACAAGATTTAGCACTCAATTTTCAGTTGAAGGCATTTAATTATTGAATTCAGTGATGGCATTGTCCAGCTCAGTACAGTTTAAATAGTATCTGTGCAATCAAGTCAATGATATCGCTGGAAATGAAGTGTCCCCAACTAAGCAAGCCAGAGGCGAAAATGGCAAGAAACCAAAACTCCATCGGTGACAGAACGGAGAAAAAACCTTGGGAGAACCCAGACTCAGTCGGGGGGCCAGTTCTCCTCTGGCCAGATGAACCAGTAGTTTATCCAACTGCAGCAAATTCAGATTGTAAGGGCTCAACTGGTTCCAGGGGTCTTTTCCCGATGGCTGTCTAGGTGATGGGGTCCTAACTGGGGATCTGTCTCTGGGGCTCATCTATTGGCGCTTTTCCACTGCATGGTACGGTACGGTTCGGCACGGCTCGGTACGGTACGGCTCAGTTCGGGTCGGTTTGCATTTCCACCGCAGTTTAGTACCGCTATAGAGTGGGCGGGATAATTCACGCGTCGTTATAATTGCGCCGCCTCTACTGCCGTGACATCATCGTAAACGCGCCACAAACAAACTCACAACAAAGAAAGGAGACGGAATAGTGTTCTTCATTCTCGGCATGTGGATGTTTTTAACAGCAATGGAGAGGTCTATGAGAATGCTTGGGATTTACCCCCAGCAGCAGAGACTGTGGTGACAGTGACACGGGCTGTAACGTTAGATGAGGAGAGCAGGGATGTTCGTGCAGGTATGCTGCGTTACTTGATTAGTTAACTATTCATGCAGCGTGTTCTGTAAAGTGAATTATCAATAAACTTTTGAATATTTCAAAATGTACAATGTATCCCTTGTTTTTTTTTATTTATGTGATGGTTTTTATAATCGCGGCATTAATCATTTGTCTTTTTCAAGAGGTTCATTACGTGCTCATACAATGATACATATTTAATATAGTCTGGAGGTACACTTATTCGATCAGATTGTTTTTAATTGAAGCAAAACACCGATACAGAGGTAAAAATATAAACAGAAAACATACTCTGTAAATATAGCAAGTTCAAAAGTAATGTTATATACATAAGGCTTTTTCCTTCGGCGTCGTGCCATCAAGCTCTCACTGGATCCGCTCCTCGGTTATCAACGAGAAGAACATCTGTACTTCCTCAACAGACAACGACACTGCTATTTTGTGGTTGATGCAAAAATGTGCGTTTGTTTAAACAGAAGTTGCGTCCGATCCTTCGCTGGCTGTGCTGATTTAAATCTAGCGGGTAGGACTGTAGAGGAGGGTCTCGTGTCGCAAGTTCAGTGACGCAGTAATGACGATTTTCTCCGGCCAATCAGTGAACAGCAGAGTTTACACGTCACGTTTTGGTAACGGTACAGCTCGCATGGAACCTCGACCGAAGTGGTACTAAAAAAGTATCAGGTACCAGGTACAGTACCCAGTGGAAAACCCCCCAAAAGTGAACCGTACCGTACCGTACCGTGCCGTACCATGCAGTGGAAAAGCGCCATATGTGTCCTACACTCTGCTGACGTTCAGGACTGTAGGGGCTGTAGAGGTTGTCTCTAGGTGATGATCCACCATCTGATTTGAATACGGACTGGATCTAGTGACTGCAGTGACCATCTGGGCTTGATAAGGACCGGATCGGGTGGCTACGGTGACCTCCGAATAAGAAAGAAACAGACTAATATTAGCGTAGATGTCAATTTTCTTACGATGTGTTCCAGGTTCCGTTTGACCTAATTAATGCAGCCTAACAATCATTTAATGGATTTGAATATTAGAAATGTATTAGTGTGTTAAGTGTACGCCAGTTTAAAGAGATGGGTCTTTAATCTATATTTAAACTGACAAAGTGTGTCTGCCTCCCGAACATTGTTGGGTAGATTGTTCCAGAGTTTGGGCGCTAAATAGCAAAAGGATCTGCTGCCAGAGTTTTGAGAATGCAGTGGACGTGGATAACTATAATGGGATAAGAGCTCGCTCAAGTACTGAGGAGCTAAACCATTCAGGGCTTTAACAGTAATTAATAAGATTTTAAAATCTATACAATGTTTAATGGGGAGCCAGTACAGTGTGCAGTGTTGACAGAACCGGGCTAATGTTCATGCTTCCTGGTTCTAAGGACTCTAGCTGCTGCGTTTTGAACCATCTGTAGTTTGTTTATTAAGCGTGCAGAACATCCACCCAATAAAGTATTGCAATAATCTAACCTTGAGGTCATAAACGCATGAATTAACATTTCTGCAATTGACATTGAGAGCATAGGTCTCAGTTTAGATATATTTTTAAGATGAAAAAATGAATTTTTACAAATGCTAGAAACGTGGCTATCAAAGGAGAGATTGCTATCAAATAGCACACCTAGGTTCCTGACTGATGACGAAGAATCGACAGAGCAGCCATCAAGTGTTAGACAGTGTTCTAGGTTATTACTTTTGGGGGTGTTAGGTCCGATAATTAACACCTCTGTTTTTTTCAGAATTTAACAGTAAGAAATTACCACTTTTTATATCAACTTTGCATTCCATAAGTTTCTCAATTTGGTGTGTTTCACCGGACCGTGAAGAAATATAGAGCTGAGTACCATCAGCATAACAGTGAAAGCTAGCCCCATGTTTCCTGATGATATTTCCCAAGGGTAACATGTAAAGAATAAAAAGCAATGGCCCTAGTACTGAGCCTTGAGGTACTCCATACACTTGTGATCGATATGATACAGCTTCATTCACTGCTATGAATTGATGTCGGTCAGATAAGTACAATTTGAATCATGCTAGTGCACTTCCTCTAATGCCAACAAAGTTTTCTAGTCTATTCAAAAGAACGTTGTGATCGATAGTGTCGAATGCAGCGCTAAGATCCAGTAGCACTAATAGAGAGATACAACCACAATCGGATGATAAAAGCAGGTCATTTGTCACTCTAATGAGAGCAGTCTCAGTACTATGAGATGGTCTAAATCCTAACTGGAAATCCTCACAGCTATAATTTTTTCTCTAAGAAGGACTATAATTGTGAGGATATTACCTTTTCTAGTATCTTTGACAGAAAAGGCAGATTTGAGATCGGTCTTTAGTAAACTAGATATTTTGGGGTCAATTGTGTTTTTTTAATGAGAGGCTTAATAACAGCCAATTCAAAGGTTTTGAGGACATATTCTAATGACAATGACGAATTAATAATAGCCAAAAGAGGATCTATGACTACTGGAGATACCTCTTTTAGTAGTTTAAATGGAATAGGGTCTAACATACATTTTGTTGGTTTAGCTGATTTAACAAGTTTATACAATTCTTCCTATCCTATTGTAGAGAATGAGTGGAAATGTTCCTCAGGGGATCTACAGTGCACTATTTGATATAATACTGTAGCTGACAGCTGCAAGGTTACAATTTGATCTCTAATAGTATCGATTTTGGAAGTAAAAGTTCATAAAGTCATTACTGCTGTTGGGAAATGTCAACACCTGTTGATGCTTTATTTTTTGTTAATTTTGCCACTGTATTGAACAAATACCTGGGGTTATGTTTGTTTTTTTCTAAAAGTAATTAGATCTTGTCAGAGCCTGAACTCGAGTCTCTGGTGTGAAAGTCAGATACTCAGTCCTTGAGCCACTTCAGGATGATGAACCCAATAGTAAGATGCAGTTGAGATGCAACAGGTTTAATAAAGCAAAAACATAGAAGCTAGTTCTCAGAAAACAAAAAACAGTCCAAAGAGTGAAATCTACAAAAATATTCCAGAAATTCAAAGTTCTTAACGCAAAACACTCCAGAGGAGAAAATCCACAAAAATCCAACACAGAGAGGAAACAGTCAAAGCAAAAACACAATAAGCCACAGATTTTTATAACACTTACTCAGTCGGCTGACTTAGAATAACTAAACACCAAGCAAAGAAACTGGGAGACATTGTCACTTAAATACACACAGCTAAATGAGACACCGGTGAAAAGAATGACTCTAATTACAAGTAGAGTAATCTGAAATAGAGAGCATCATGAGGACCTCTAGAGGCCAAAACACAACAAAACCCCAAAATACTGACAGGACCCCTCCCCCTAGGAACGGCTCCTGACGTTCCTCCCAGGACGATTGGGATTACGAGCGTGAAAGTCCCTTATTAATTTTGGGTCTAAGATGTCCCTAGCAGGAACCCAGGAGTACTCCTCTGGGCCATAGCCCTCCCAGTCCACAAGATACTGAAGTGATCCTCGCACCCGACGAGAATGTCGGCATGTAGGCATTTTGGCCTCCAATAATGTGAGGAGGAGGGGGATATCTACCTGCCAGAGTGAAAGGAGAAGACAAAGCGGGTTTTAGAAGGGAGACATGAAAGGTTGGATTAATCTTTAAAGATCTAAGTAAAAATAAATGATACGTAAGAGGGTTCACTTTCCTTGCCACTCTGAAAGGCCCTATGAAGCGCTGGGAGAGCTTGCGGGACTCAACTCGCAAGGGTAAGTTCTTTGTGGAGAGCCAAACTCTCTGGCCGGGACGCATTATGGGAGCAGGTCTGCGCCTACGATTAGCCTGTAGCTGATATTGCTAAGAGACCCTGAGAAGTTTGTGTCGAGCCTTCTTCCATGTCAGGCGACAGCGTCAGATGAACTGCTGTACGGAGGGAACTCCAACTTCCACTTTTTGTTCAGGGAAAATTGGAGGGGTGTAACCAAATTGGCATTCAAAGGGAGACATGCCCGTTGCAGAGGAGCATAGAGTGTTATGTGCATACTCTGCCCACATAATGAAGGATGCCCAAGAGGTTGGATTGCTGGCAGCCATGCACCTTAGAGTAGTTTCCAGATCCAGTCCAGTAATAAAATCCACGGAGAGGTGAGACCAGGGTCTTCGAGGTATAGAGAGAGGATGGAGCAAACCCTGAGGTAAGCGATGAAAGACTTTCCCCTGATTGCATGTGGGACAGGCAGTTACAAAGCTTTTGGTGTCCTCCTTGATGGTTGGCCACCAAAATCGTCTCTGGAGGACTTCAAGGGTGCGAATTGTGCTAGGATGGCAAGTCAGACGAGAGGAGTGACCCCACTGGAGAACCTGGGAGCGAACTGATTTGGGGACAAACAAACAGTTGGTAGGCCAACTGGGCTTGTCTTTTAGTATTTTCAAGTTCCCACCGTACAGGGGCCACTATCTTGGAGCTAGTGATAATGGGAGTGATATGATCTTCTTGGTCACTATTTGCATTTACTCAAGACAGAGCATCGGGTTTAAGATGTTTTGTGCCAGGACGGTAGAATAAAAATAACTGAAACCTGTTGAAGAATAGAGACCAGTGTTCCTGACGAGGGTTAAGTCGCTTCGCCTGCTGAATATACTCTAGATTTTTATGGTCTGGGAGTACTTGAAATGGGTGTTTGGCCCCCTCAAGCCAATGTCGCCATTCTTCGAGTGCCAGTTTAACCGCCAGTAACTCTCGGTCACCCCGTGGTAATTCCTCTCCGTTGGAGTTCGGAAATGAATGCACATGGATGAAGTCTGTTATCCTCTCCCTCTGGGAAAACACTGCTCCAATACCCACATCTGAGGCATCCACCTCTACGACAAAGAGTTTGTCTGGGTTTGGGACAGTGAGAATGGGTGCTGAATTGAAGCGGTGTTTGAGTTCCCTGAAGGCTGACTCTGCTTCAGGACACCAGCTAAAACTAGCCTTTTTCCCTCTAGTAAGAGCAGATAGGGGAGCTACCACAGAGCTGAAGTTTAAAATTAATTTGCGGTAAAAGTTGGCAAAACGAAGGAATCGCTGCACCTCCTTTAAAGATGAGGGAGTGGGCCAATTCGTAACTGCTTGAACTTTTCGGGGATCCATCTGTACGTGGCCAGGCATAATTATGAATCCCAGGAACTGTAATTGGGTCACATGAAATTCACACTTCTCGGGCTTAACATAGAGGTGATTTTCGAGGAGACGATTTAACACTTTCTTGACATGCTCCACGTGCTCATTAGGGGAACTTGAGAAGATGAGAATATCATCCAAGTAGATGAATGCAAACTGATTGAGCATGTCCCTAAGAACATAATTTATTAAAGCCTGAAAGACTGCAGGAGCGTTGGTGAGGCCAAAGGGCATGATTAGGTACTCGTAGTGCCCAGTGGGAGTGTTAAATGCAGTCTTTCACTCATCCCCTTATCTAATATGCACTAAATGGTAAGCATTGCGCAAGTCGAGTTTGGTGAAGATGCTAGCTCCCTGTAGTAACTCAAAGGCAGTGGCCTTTGAGTTAAGCGGAAAGGGGTAACGGTTCCGTATAGTAATCTTGTTGAGGCCTCGATAATCTATGCAGGGGCGGAGGCCCCCATCCTTTTTACCAACAAAGAAGAAACCAGCGCCAGCAGGAGAAGTGGACGGGCGAATAACCCCTACTGCAAGGGCTTCCTCAATGTAGTTGTCAACTGCTGCATGCTCAGGAGAAGACAAAGAAAATATGCAACCTCTGGGGGGACAGGTACCTGAAAGCAAGTCAATAGCGCAGTCAGAGGGACGGTGAGGGGGTAAAAAACATGGCTTTCTTTTTACTGAAGACTGCCTTAAGATGGTGGTACTGAGTGGGGACTTGAGACAGGTCTAAATGTTCATGGGACTCGAGAGTAGAATCAGAGGAGCTCTGGATAAGACAGGTGACATGACATGTAGGACCCCAACTGAAGATAGCACCAGTGGACCAGTCAAGATGGGGGTTATGTTGAAAAAGCCAGGGATGACCGAGAAGCACAGGAAACACTGGAGAACGTATCAGATGGAAACACAACTCCTCCTGGTGTTCATGAATGAAGAGGTGGAGAGGAGAGGTGAGAAGGGTCACTTTCCCAGGTCCCAGAGGTCTTCCATCCAGGGCAGTCACAGATAGAGGGGTTACAAGTGAGTCAGTAGGGACTTTGAGACTCCTAGCCAGTGAAAAATCCATAAAGTTCCCGGCTGCACCATGGCCTTGAGATGTTGCTTATGATTACCCCAGGCAAGTGTGATGGAGAGAAACAGTCCTGAATTGGAAGGTGGTGCAATAATAGTAATTCCCGTTACAGTCCTTCCCTGCCTGGACGGGATTGAGCGTTTCCAGAGAGCTCTGGGCAGGCAGAACGGAAATGTCCAGTTAATCCACAGTATAGACAAAACCGTTCTTTCATGCGGTGGTCTGGTTCTGGTGGCGAGATCTGAGTACCACCAAAACTGCATAGGTTCTGGTGACCCTTGGGACAGTGGTAACAGCTCTGTGGGAACTGGACTGAAAGGGGGTGTAAACACAAACTGGTGACTCAACCTTTTTTCTCTCAGGTGATTGTCTAGCCGGACCGCCAGGTCGATAATGACCTCAAAATCATTGGAAGGCTCTTGTTTGGCAAGTTCATCTTTGAGTGCCTCGAAAAGACCGTTCTGGAAGCACACCATAAAAGACTCGTTGTTCCAGCAACTCCCTGCTGCAATAGTACGAAAATGGATGGCATATTCAGCAGCACTGCGACTAGCCTGCTGGAGGGACAGCAGCCATTTAGACGCCTCCCGGCCAGTGATGGGATGATCAAAGACACGCTTGAATTCCTCTTCAAATGCAGCATAGCTTGCACAGAAAGGGGTCTGAGCCTTCCAAACTGTTGAAGCCCAGGACAGGGCTCTTACCAGAAAGGAGGGTGATGAGATATGCAATCTTGGCCTTATCAGAAGGGAAGGAAGATGGCTGTAGCTCGAACGTTAGGGAACACTGAGTGAGGAATCCATGACAAGCACCGTGATCCCCAGAGAAGTATTGCGGTGGAGGTAGACGGGGTTCAACTAGGGGAACTGGCACTGGAGGACATGGATGAGGTTCAAAAGCAACAGTAGAGGCCACAATGGTAGTGAAGAGATCCTGAGTGCTGGGCGTCTCTGAGTTCATGGTATGGCTTGGTGTTTCTGTCAGAGCCGAGACTTGAAGTTGGGTCCCTGGTGTGAAAGTCAGATTCTCAGTCCTTGAGCCACTTGAGGATGACGAACCCAATAATAAAACGCACTTAGAAGCAGTTGAGATACAACAGGTTTAATGAAGCAAAAACAGAGAAGTTAGTTCTCAGAAAATAAAAAACAGTCCAAAGAGTGAAATCTACAAAAATATTCCAGAAATCCAAAGTTCTTAACGCAAAACACTCCAAAGGAGAAAATCCACAAAAATCCAACACAGAGAGGAAACAATCAAAGCAAAAACACAATAAGAAGCCACAGACTTCTATAACACTTACTCAGGCAGCTGATTATGAATAACTAAACACCAAGCAAAGAAACTGGGAGACATTGTCACTTAAATACACACAGCTAAATGAGACACAGGTGAAAAGAATGACTGAAATAGAGAGCATCATGAGGACCTCTAGAGGCCAAAACACAACAAAACCCTAAAATACTGACAGATCTAGCAGTTTTAAATGCTTTTCTGTATGATAGGGTACTTTCCCGACAAGCAATACGGAATACCTCTAGTTTTGTTTTCCTCCAGGTGCTCTCCATTTTCCGGACTGCTCTATTTTGGGCGCGTGTATGCTCATTATACCACGGTGTTGGACTCTTTTACTTAATATTCCTTAAGCGTAAAGGAGCAACCATATCTAAAGTGCTAGAAAAGAGAGAGTCGATAGTTTCTGTTACATCATCAAGTTTTTCTGCGCTGTTGGATATGCTGAGGAATTGAGATAAATCAGGAAGATTACTTACAAAGCAGTCTTTTGTGGTATAAGTGATGGTTCTATGATACTTGTAACAAGGAGTTAAATTTACAGCTTTAGCTATATGGAGTTTACACAAGACTAGATAATAATCTGATTCATCGCTTTGCTGCCGAATTTCAACACCATTAACATCAATTCCATGTGACAGTATTCAATTTAGAGTATGATTTCGACAATGACTAGGTCCTGACACGTGTTGTCTAACCCCGATAGAGTTCAGAATGTCTAAGAATGCTGATCCTAATGCATCTTTTTCATTATCAACATGGATATTAAAATCACCAACAATTAAGACTTTATCTGCAGCCAGCACTAACTCTGATATAAAATCACCAAATTCTTTAATAAAGTCTGTATGGTGCCCTGGTGGCCTGTATACTGTAGCCAGTAAAAACATCATGGGGGATTTATCATTAATACTTTTTTCTCTAGATAATGTTATACGAAGCACCATTACTTCAAAGCAGTTATACTTAAAGCCTGTCTTCTGAGAAATACTGAGAATATTGATATAAATTGTAGCAACACCTCCCCAATTGCCTTTTGGACATGGCACATTTTTATAACAGTAATCTTGGGGGGTAGACTAGATAAAATAATGTATTAATCTGGTGTGTGCTGTTATGTGTAAACAATATTATAAACCATTGGATATTTCATTTTATTGTAAAGTAGTTTACAAGAAAATTATAATTTCAAGATCCACTGAGAAATTCACACATGTAACTGTAAGCTTGTGTCTAATGTGTGTGCGTGCGTGTGTGCGTGTGTGTGTGTGTGTGTGTGTGTGTGTGTGTGTGTGTGTGTGTGTGTCAGAGAGATTACATATCTCACTGTATTACTCCCAGTGTCTAAATCAGATTTACTCAGACATTATTACCACATTGATTCTTCAACGAGACATTATTAGGACTTCAGATTAACAACTTCATCCCCCCAGGATCACAAAAAGTGCTAGTTTGGCAATTTTTGCCCACCCCTAACCCTCTGCAATTACACTGTGCTTAAAACACCAAGCCACAAAAACAAAAGCCTTGTCATGCACAAGAGAGCGTATTATTACTTCTGAATGATTGTGAATGTCAGGATGCCTATTGGAATCGCTTTCCAGTCCTACTAATTCTTAATCCTACCAAGGGCCAAATTAGAATCATCTATAAATATATATAAATAGAATTCTACTTTTTTTCTACAATGTGCAGAATTTGTACTTATATAGGAATAAAGTCTTGCTATATGTTTTAAAATCCTTAATTATTTATTTTAGTTTTTTTCAAGTTCTAGTTATATAATTATTTTAAACACTAAATTATTTTGGATTGCTTCAAAAGGAAGATATACACTCTTAAAAATAAAGGTTCCGTAAAGAACCTTTAACTATTGAAGAACCTTTCTGTTTCACAAAATGATATTTGTGGTGAAAGAATGTTCTTTAGATTATAAAAAGGTAGAAAGAGATGATTTAAAGAACCTTTGACTGAATGGTTCTTTGTGGATGCATCGCTGTGAATAACCTTTTAAGCACCTTTATTTCTAATAGTGTAATTGTACTACTGTTTTACTGATCTTTTATCAGTTTGTCAGAGTTGATGTTTCAGTCAGTGCACTAGGTGGCAGCATTATATATGTTTATATATATATATATATGCAGGTGTGACGGGTCATGTGGTTACAAAAAACACCAGAAGAATCAATGTAATAATTTCCTGTATAATTTTTTCTGTTTTTTTTATATATATATATACATTTAAAATGTTAAGTTTTGGATGTCAACATTTTAAATTCTAAGGTAAAATTCCTTGCCTATTTGACTGAACAAAAAAATGATATATATATATATATATATATATATATGTATATATATTTCTATTGTTATTTTAAAACTTTACAGGAGAAAGTAAAGAAGTGTGCTGCTCATTTGACAGTTTGCCATTTTTTGTTGATTGGTGGAAAAACGACAGGAGACAGAGAGAGAGAGAGAGAGAGAGAGAGAGACGGGATGGATGGGGATTTGGTGCGGGGGTCAGAGGGGGGAAGGCTGGGGCTCTGTTAGTGACAATCAGCTCCAAATTGGCTCACACACACACACACACACACACACACGCGCGCGAGCGAGCGCACTCACACCAAACACATGCTCTCACATTGACACACACTCATATACACACACTGGCAGGAATCAATCTGTCAGTCAATACCTCAGGATGTGTATTAGCTGTCCACATAAACTCACGGTAAGAAATATGGGCATTTTAAAACAAACTTTTTCTCTCAGTTGACTCTCCATTTCTCCCTCTGTCACTCTGTAGTCATGCTAGTTTTATCCTGACACTCTTTTTTTACCCTCTTTTGTTCTCTCACTCTTTTATTCCACTCTCAAATCCTTTTCCCACTTTATCTACTCTTTTATTCTTTCTATAAAACTAAAGACCATCTAAAACAATTGAAAGTAAATAATTATCTTAGTAACTATCTAAAATAATGATTTAAATAATTATTAAGACTTAAAACTGTTTTATAAGTTTATTGACTGTTTATTTACTGTTTTATTAATTTTAAGTTTATTAATGATAATATTTCAGTTAAAGATGGAATTACAAATGAATGTTTAATAACTAAATGATTCTAATCTATTCATTCTTATTAAAGTTTGTAGTTTTAGTTTATAATCTAGTGAAACAAATGTATCATTATGACATTTTTTGTACATGTTAATTTAAAATACTATATGAAAGTTTTCAGTTATTAAAATGAATTCCTGCCTGATGATAAGATGTACTAAAATGTTTTATATATATATTTCCTCTAAAGATGAGATGTAAATTGTTTAACGTAAACCTTGGCAATATTGAAATTTAAATGATGAGTTATTTGAAGTTGTAATTACTTGAAACCTAAAATATGTATTTATTATTTAATCTTCATTTAAACTTTTTAGTAGATTTCGTTTATGATCTAACCATTTATGTATCACTATTTGCTTGCTACCATATTCAAAAATAAATAAATGAAAAATGTGACATTTAATTTTCTCATAAATTTCAACATATGGATTGTCAGTTCCAAAATATGTCAACTTGTGTTATCTCAAAATGCTATAGTGTTCGGTTCTTAAGACAACATGCTTTTAATGGTGCTTTTCTCTGTAGATAAAATGTCAGCTGGTCTGTGTCTGTTACCCTATAATGAATACTTTGAATTGTATTTCATCAGTCCTGACAACATTAAATATTGTTTGAGTTGTACATAACACTAGTATTAAGGAGCAACTGTTCAGTGGAATAACTAGATTGATGGATTAAGATTATGGGATTGGATTTAGGCCTTTCCTCTATTAATCTGAAACTGTTTGCAACCCATACATCAACAGGATATATAATGAGCCAATACACGAACAGCCATGTATCACAAATGTTCTGTAATTTTTCATGAAAATGAATACATTGCTTTTTTATGTGTTGATTCTTTAATAAAGGTGTCACTATCAGGCTTTACTGTAATATCAGGCCAGGCTTTGGAATTTTCTTGTCTAACATGTGACATAACCTTCCAGAACATCAGTCAGTATGTTAGTCACCTGCTAATGCATTCCTACTATTATTGGTCACAGGTTGATATATATATATATCAAATCATATAGTATATAATATAGTATCTGCACTGTATAGCTGTTGAAGACTGTGGCTAATCACCATTTTTTTATCTCTTACTTTTTGCCAGTTTCAGATGATAAAACTGGAAGCCTTCAGTTCATAGGAACAGGCATTTTAACAACAAGTCTAATTTGGCACATTATTGTTTCCATCTCTGTGTAAAAACTGAAGTCTGTTGTTGTTCGCCTTGAAAACTCAAAGACAACAACTTCCATACTTCCTTTCGACACAGCAATGTCTTCGTCTCTGCCACTGCCCTCTTTGCCTCCAAGCCCCCTGGCCATGGAGTATCTCAACGACTTCGACCTGCTAAAGTTTGAAGTGAAGCCTGACACCCCTCCACCTCCTCCAACCTGCCTATACCCCAAACCAGGAGTCCATCAAGAGACGGCCGGTTCTCCGTATGCTCCTCACCCTGCTCCTGACTCCAGCCTCAGCTCCAGTCCCTACACCTCCCTTCCTCCGTCACCCACGCTCAGTGATGGACACCCGCCACCATCTGCATCCTCCTCTTCCTCCTCTCTCTCGTTCCCGCTGTCCATCTCCACCGGGTACATGTCAGGTCAGAGCTCCGGCTCTCAAGGAAACCTGGATGGGAGCCCAGCAGCCGGAGGCCCCACGCCGTGTTCAAACCCCACCTCCTTGGAGGACCTGCTCTGGTTGGCTGCACTGCAGCAGCAGTTCGGTGGGGAGCCCGGAGGAGCCCCGTCTCTACTGGGAGCTCTTGGAGGAGTGCCGGATCGAGGGGACCGGGATCGAGGAGGGTTTCTGGGATGTGAGGATGCAGTGGAGGCCCTGCTGAACTCTGCTGCAGCCGCTGTAACCTCACAGGTATGATCTAAGATATTTGGACAGTGTATTTGTTTGTTCCAAGTGAGTGAAGAAAATCACTTCTAACTTTGAGGGCCCTCTTATACACCCGGCGCAATGCAGCGCCAGGCAAGTGTTTCTTTCTAATTTCAGCCTGACGCAGTTATCATTTTCACGTCCTGCGCCATGTTGTTTAAATAGCAAATGTATTTGCGCCCATTCGTTTGCTCATGGGCATGCTGGTCTGAATACGAGGTGTGTTCAGGTGCATTGTTGGTGCGTTGCTATTTTGAAGCAACTGAAATAGACCATGCCATTGACCAACTGAAACCTGGTCTAAAGGCAATGCCGCAATATCTATTGTTTTTGTTATTTAAAGAGCGCGTTAATAATATGCGCCTATATGCGGGCCTACAAGGCACATAAACTTTGCTTATTACCAGTGTTGGGGAGTAACTAGTTACATGTAACGGAATTACGTAATTTAATTACAAAATAAAAGTAAGTGTAATAAGTTACAGTTACTGAGAAAAAATATGTAATTCAATTACAGTTACTTATGAAAATTTAAAGGATTACTAAGGGGGTTACATCTGTTAACATCGAACAACAAAACACCTGCATTGTTTACAAGACATAGTTGTCGCTACAGCTGCTCAAACGCGGAGAAAATGACGGACTTCGTACAACTGGATGAGGCTGGAAATATGCTAATACGAGACATTCTGTCAACGGTCATGGGAGCGGCCTAAGCAATATGACATCATATTGGCTTGATAATTGTTTAGGTTTTGGGGGGATTAACCCTCTGGTATTGTTCATTTGCGGGTCACACTTGTGTTGTTCTTGGTCAAAAATAGACCGAACACCCAAAATGTAACTTTTTACATTTTCAGTAAAATCAATGTCATCTATTTTTGTTCCATAATATTTTTTTCTGTTTTGCTTTGTATTTTGAGAGAATTTCATTGTACTACTTAATATTTATGCAATAATTATGATCAATATTTTCCATTGAAAATAATGATTTGTTTTTCTAAGATTTTGATATTGCTTTTAAATTATGGCAATATCTCATGTTAAAATAGAGACGATGCCTTTAAAATCCAATTTTTGAAGTCATATTAGTACCATCTTGTCGGAGTAAAAAAAGAAAAACATCTGCAATTCCATGGTTAAGCCCATAGATTCCTATATAGCTCTATATAAAAGGCTTATAAACTTTCTAGTGGTTTTTAGGCATAAATACTTATTTTTTATTAAGTTGTGGATCTGTATATACACTATATTGCCAAAAGTATTGGGTCCCCCTTCTAATGAAAGGTTTGACTACTTTAGTAATTTCCATGAGTACAAATCTTAATGTTTAAGCATATAATGATATTGTAGGGAATTGTGTGCTTCTAATTTTATAGCAACAGTTTGGACAGGACACTTTTCTATTCTAACATGACAGTGTCTCTGTGTATAAGACAAGGATCAAAGAGAAATGATGATTCAGTCAGTGTGGAAGAACTTGACTGGTCTGCAGAAAGACAAGTCCTAATCCCAGCTGAACACATCTGGTGTGACTTTAAATGCAGACCTTGACCCAAAAATTCATCACCAAACAAAAGACCAATGACTATATTTTTTGCATATTTCTCATTCATTTCCAATAGCGATCATTTTTGACCATGAACAACACAAGTGAGACAATTTTCCCCCCGCCATTTAGCTTTTTAGAGTCAAGTCTTTTTTTCTTTTTCTTTTTTGTGGTCACATAGCGACTACCATAAAAGTCACCAAGTTTGGTACCATTCCGATGAAGTAGCGATTTTTAAAAATGACCAAACAGCACCAGAGTGTTAGAAAAAAGGAGTGTAGGTATTTTTATCATTGTAGAGTGGTTGTGTCTACTCACTACTAAGACAATTGCATCCAATGTATCCTTTAAAATTAACAAATTCACAAATCTGTCTAAATCTGTGTTAGTGAGCACTTCTCCTTTGCTGAGATAAGCCATCCACCTCACAGGTGTGGCATATCAAGATGCTGATTAGACAGCATGATTATTGCACAGGTGTGCCTTAGGCTGGCCACAACAAAAGGTCACTCTAAAATGTGCAGTTTTATCAAACAGCACAATGCCACAGATGTCGCAAGTTTTGAGGGAGCGTGCAATTGGCATGCTAACTGCAGGAATGTCCACCAGAGCTGTTGCCTGTGAATTGAATGTTAATTTCTCTACCATTAGCCATCTCCAAAGGCGTTTCAGAGAATTTGGCAGGACATCCAACCGGCCTCGCAACCGCAGACCATGTGTAACCACACCAGCCCAGAACCTCCACATCCAGCATCTTCACCTCCAAGATCGTCTGAGACCAGCCACCCGCACAGCTGCTGCAACAATCGGTTTGCATAACCAAAGAATTTCTGCACAAACTGTCAGAAACCGTCTCAGGGAAGCTCATCTGCATGCTCGTCGTCCTCATCGGGGTCTCGACCTGACTGCAGTTCATCGTCGTAACCGACTTGAGTGGGCAAATGCTCACATTTGATGGCGTCTGGTACTTTGGAGAGGTGTTCTCTTCACGGACGAATCCCGGTTTTCACTGTACAGGGCAGATGGCAGACAGTGTGTATGGTGTCATGTGGGTGAGCAGTTTGCTGATGTCAACGTTGTGGATCGAGTGGCCCATGGTGGCGGTGGGGTTATGGTATGGGCAGGCGTATGTTATGAACAACAAACACAGGTGACTTTTATTGATGGCATTTTGAATGCACAGAGATACCGTGACGAGATACTGAGCCCCATTTTTGTGCCATTCATCCACAACCATCACCTCATGTTGTAGCATGATAATGCACGGCCCCATGTAACTGAAAACATCCCAGTTCTTGCATCGCCAGCATACTCACCGGACATGTCACCCATTGAGCATGTATGGGATGCTCTGGATCAGCGTGTTCCAGTTCCTGCCAATATCTAGCAAGTTCGCACGGCCATTGAAGAGGAGTGGACCAACATTCCACAGGCCACAATCAACAACCTGATCAACTCTATGTGAGTTGGCTGAATGCCCCCCCCCCCCCAATTCAGTAAAACTGCACATTTTTGCGTGGCCTTTCATTGTGGCCAGCCTAAGGCACACCTGTGCAATAATCATGCTGTCTAATCAGCATCTTGATATGCCACACCTGTGAGGTGGATGGATTATCTCGGCAAAGGAGAAGTGCTCACTAACACAGATTTAGACAGATTTGTGAACAATATAGAAAAAGTTTTAGATCATTGAGTTCAGCTCATGAAAAATGGGGGCAAAAACAAAAGTGTTGCTTTTATAATTGTGTTCAGTATATATAGTAAATTGCCTGAGCTCAGATGAAAGTGTGCAGACGAAACACAATAACAATCTGTGACGTTATCTCGTGTTAGGAGGCAGATGATGTTTGGGAATACAATCTTGTGAGACAGTTCTGGAAGGTAATTATACAAAATCATTTTGATGGTGTTCTTTCACTCAGGTTATTAAAACAATGTTTGCGTTCTCAATCCTGGTTTAGGAGCCCCCTCAACACTTGTCTCATTTATCTCACACCAATTTCAAGTCTTGGGTTCGCTACTAATGAGCTAATTACCTGATTCAGGTGTTTTCGATTAGGGAAATGCACAAAACTTGCTTTTTTCCCTTCTATGAACAGGGTTGAGAACCACCAGCCAAGGAAAACCACTGGTCACAAGAACCACTGGCCAAATGTGCCATTTTCATTGTAATTAGTTTGTAATGTGCTCTTTGCATCTCCTCTGCTCTTTCACAGTTCCCTGTCTTGTCCCAGAGTTCGAGCAGCAGTCACATGGGTGACTCCAGTAGTGACAGCGGTGTTGATGTTGTTCTTAGCAAGCCGTCAGAAATGTGTCACCGGCCTATGCTGGTCGTTTCTTCCACCCCTCCATCTCTCTCCAATGTCAACACATCCACCAGTCCCTTCTCACAACCCCTCAGTCCACAGAGCTACCTCCATCACCCACACCATCCAATGCAAGGCCATTATTATCACCATCATCATCATCATCTGCAAGCCACTCAGGTACTTGCAGTCATTAATTTATCCTCCTAAAATGGTTGCCACATGCAAAAAAAAAAAAGACACTGTCACATGCATGTACTCAACAGCAATCAGATTTCGTCAGCTCTGAAGTTCCCAAAATAATTTACAGCTTTTCAGGAAACGCTTCCAAAAGTGAGGAAAAAGTTAGAAAACTCTTTAAAAAGTTTATTTGGGGTGTTAAGAAAGATAGTTATGAAATTGTACACTTAATTTGCATTTAAGTGGCCTTTACATATTTAGGGATAGTTCCCCCCCCCAAAAAAAAAATAAAAAAAATTCTGTCATCACAAAATAAGATATTTTGGAGATATATGTAACCAAACAGTTGCTGGTGGCCAAAAAATAAAAAAATAAAAAATGATGGAAGTCAATGGGCTACCAGCAACGGTTGCCAACATTGTTCAAAATCTTATTTTGTGCTCAAGAGAAGAAAGAAATTCATTTTGAACAGCATTAGGGTGAGTAAATGATATCAGTTTTCATTTTTGGTTGAACTATACCTTTAATTTTAGTATTTTATTCTTTAAATATAGTTTGAAGATCTGAATACAATTAAGCACACAGCTTTTTCACAAGGGTTTGCATAAATTCAATGAGAATGCCTGCCTTGTTTCACATTTTGAACTATAAATATTTGGTGATTTTGTTTTGAAGTGTGTTGAAAGCAATTTGATGGATGTGGCCGGTATCTAAATGTAGAGCAGCGCTATCAGATTATAGTAATATCTACTATAATTGTGATGTAATCCTGATCACTGTCACTTACACTCAGTCAGATTATGCTGTATGGAAATGTGCTACCAAAATCACACATGCACTACACCTCTAGGCCAAACTATGTTACACGCATACGCAAAAAGCGCACACATTTATGTTTTATTACTATATTATTCAATGTGATGTCATGAGAAAACAGCAGTCATATATTATAGTGTTAATCATTTAGTTTGGTTGCAAGTAGTGAGCGAAGTTTGTTTTGCCTCATGTCTTTTGTGTCACAAGGCGCGTTTCCATTACCAATTTGCGCAAAACTCTGGCGATATTTTACAAATGTCGATAAAAAAGTATTCCTGAAATGACGGCGTATCCATTAAACAATGTTATTCAACTAAAACGTAACCTTTTGCCTCTCGCGATAAGTCATGGCAATGGATTTTGGTGAGATTTGACGAATTTTGGCTATATTTATTCAAAGGAGGCATAAGCGTATATCTTTACAGAAGCAGCAAGAAGAGACACTTCATAACATGCGTGGTGTGGCTGCAATAAACAAGCATTGACTAGACTGGTCGCAGTCTGCTTCAGTGCGCCGCAGACATGTGCAGTGTAAATTATCTAGGCATTAATGGCAGGGAAATCCCCTTATATTCAAGAGCGACCACGTATTAAATGTTTATTGGAGATTATAAATTTGTGCAATATATTACGCTTAATTAGGCGTATTTTCAATTCACCATTTTCATTTGCGCAATTTGAAAGGTATGGAAACGCGCCTACTAGTGCTTCTTCTGTTAAGAAGTTCTTCTGTTACGCCTCCTTTGAATAAATATATCCAATATCATTATGACATTATCATGTCATGGTGTTTACAGTTGTTGATATCAACTGGTTTGAATACAATTATTTTAGCGTCAAATAAACAAATAAAAGCGATGAGGCAAAACGTCTCAGGTTACATATGTAACCATGGTTCCCCGAATGGGGAACGAGACACTGCGTCCCCTAGGGGTCGCTACGGGGAACGCCTCAGCGTGACTCGTGTCTGAAGATACATATTTAAAAACACCACCTGTTGGCCGGCGACAGCCCATGACGTCACTACCGGCGTGCCACAATATAAGTGCCGCCGGGAGGATACATCATCAGCTTCTTCGTCTGAAGCTTGCGTCCGAAGCATGGTCCAAAGCCTAGGGGACGCAGTGTCTCGTTCCCCATTCGGGGAACCATGGTTACATACGTAACCTGAGACGTTCCCCTCCATGGGAACTCGAACTGCGTCCCCTAGGGGTCGCTACGGGGAACGTTATACCCACTTCACCATGCTGAGGGAAATGCAAGCCAATTTCGCAAAAAAGGCGAGCACTAAGCCAACTATACCCGGCTTAAGGAAGTTTCCCCCGGGACGGCTGATGGCTGTCAGTGATATCATCCCCTTCGGCCAAAGGCCCCAGCTGCATACCCTAGTACTTACCTGTTAGGCGCCGGGATTACCGGCCTAGGGTAGAGCTCAAGGTCTTGGAATCAGAAAAGATTCCTTCAAGGGGATATGGCCAGGCACCTGGCTCACTAGGTCCTGGCCGATCACTCAGGGGTTACCACTTGCTCTCCCAAGCTTACTGAGGGAACTGTCTCAACAGACCTCTTGGTAGTGTACACCCCTTTTTCCTTTTTCTTTTCCTTTTTGGATCCAACACATATGGGACAAGGGAGCGGGGCCCAAGGCACAAACCGGGGCTTTAACCAACTCAAAAAAGGGCACGAAGCTGTGCGCGTAACCCTACCCTTACGGGATTTTAGAAAGAACGCAAAACCTTGATGTGCGGACTTACCACTGAGTGGATTTTAGGAAGTGCCCAAAGTCTCGCGTGCGCACTTATTAGAAGAACGTTCTATGCCCTGGAGCGGAGAACTACTCATTCCTCGGAGTGAGAGGGAACTCAGACGCTCAGAAGGGAGCGGCAAGCTCATAGATGACCCTCTGGTTGAGGGGAGCAATGCTGGCTCGACCAACAGGGCGAGCGACCTATCACAGAGCTCTGGGGGCGGAGAAACTCGGACGCTCAGACAGGAGCGGCATGCTCATAGGTGACCCTCTGGTTGAGGGGAGCGGTGTTAGCTCTACCGACGGCGAGCCCTGGAGAGCGGAGAACTCATTCCTCGGAATGAGAGGAACTCAGCTACCAAAGAGGAGCTCTAGAGCGGAGAAACTCACTCCTCAGAGTGAGACCTCCCAACCATGATTCTCCGCTCAGCAGGGAGCGGCATGCTCATAGATAACCCTCTATAGTGAGGGGAGCAATGCTAGCTCGACCAGCAAGAGAGATCACAGAGCTCGGAGGAGCGGAGAACTCATTCCTCAGAATGAGAGGGAAACTCAGACGCTCCGCAGGGAGCGGCATGCTCAAAGATGACCCTCCAATGAGGGGAGCAATGCTAGCTCTACCTAACGAGCTCTGGAGACTCTAGAGCGGAGAACTCACTCCTCAGAGTGAGAGGGAACTCAGACGCCCCGAAGGGAGCGGCATGCTCATAGATAACCCTCTAATGAGGGGAGCAGTGCTAGCTCTACCTATAACGAGCTCTGGAGAGCGGAGAACTCATTCCTCAGAATGAGAAGGAACTCAGACGCTCAGCAGGGAGCGGCATGCTCATAGATAACCCTCTAATGAGGGGAGCAGTGCTAGCTCTACCTATAACGAGCTCTGGAGAGCGGAGAACTCATTCCTCAGAATGAGAAGGAACTCAGACGCTCAGCAGGGAGCGGCATGCTCACAGATAACCCTCAAATGAGGGGAGCAATGCTAGCTCTACCTATAACGAGCTCTGGAGAGCGGAGAACTCATTCCTCAGAATGAGAAGGAACTCAGACGCTCAGCAGGGAGCGGCATGCTCATAGATAACCCTCTAATGAGGGGAGCAATGCTAGCTCTACCTATAACAAGCTCTGGAGAGCGGAGAACTCATTCCTCAGAATGAGAAGGAACTCAGACGCTCAGAGGGGAGCGTCGAGCCCAACCATGAGCTCTGGAGAGCGGGGAACTCCGCCGCTCAGAAGGGAGCGGCATGCTCATAGGTGGCCCTCTGGGTGAGGGGAGCAATGCTGGCTCTACCAACAGCGAGCTCTGGGGAGCGGAACACTCATTCCTTGGAATGAGTGGACATTCAGACGCTCCGAAGGGAGCGGCATACTCATAGGTAACCCTCTAATGAGGGGAGTAATGCTGGCTCTACCTATAACGAGCTCTGGAGAGCGGAGAACTCATTCCTCAAAATGAGAAGGAACTCAGACGCTCAGCAGGGAGCGGCATGCTCATAGATAACCCTCTATAGTGAGGGGAGCAATGCTAGCTCGACCCGCAAGGAGAGCGACCTATCACAGAGCTCTGAGGAGCGGAGAACTCATTCCTCAGAATGAGTGGGAACTCAGACGCTCCGCAGGGAGCGGCATGCTCAAAGGTGACCCTCTAACGAGGGGAGCAATGCTAGCTCTACCTATAACGAGCTCTGGAGAGTGGAGAACTCATTCCTCAGAATGAAAAGACACTCAGCCGCTCAGAAGGGAGCAGCATACTCATAGGTAACCCTCTTATCGTGAGGGGAGTAATGCTGGCTCTACCCTTGCAGTGGTGACCAGAATGACTGAAGATCCAGGAGGATCCGCAGAAACCTCCGAGGGGACTCACGTCCAGACCATCAGTAAGGCAGTTCGAGAATACAGAACCTGCCTGAAGTCATCATAGGTCCACCTGACTGCAGTTCTTAGTTGGGAACTCATTCCTCAGAATGAGAGCCTATAATGCTACCTATATCGAGCTCTGGAGAGCGGAGAACTCATTCCTCAGAATGAGAAGGAACTCAGACGCTCAGCAGGGAGCAGCATGCTCATAGATAACCCTCTATAGTGAGGGGAGCAATGCTAGCTCGACCAGCACGGAGAGCGACCTATCACAGAGCTCTGAGGAGCAGAGAACTCATTCCTCAGAATGAGAGGGAACTCCGCCGCTCACAAGGGAGCGCCTCTAGGCCTAACCTCGGTCGGTGGAGTTTACGTGGTTACAGGGGAATTAGAGAGGAATGAGAGGGCTTGCCTCTCTCTGACCCGCGCCTCTGTCTCACCCTAGCCGCAGGAGGGGGAGGGGCATGAGTCGCGAGACTAGCCTTCTAAGCCCATCTCTGATCCTCAGACCGAGATGGGTTAGGACCCCTGGTTGTTCGGGCTCAGACCTGGACCTTATCCAGGACTTTTAGCAGGTCAGTCTGGTACGCCTTCGTGTGCAACGAAGCGACGGTCTGACCTGCTGCTGCATATGCCCTGCCATTTAAGCGAGATTCAGGGGCTTAGATGGCCAGGAGGGAGCCTTGAGAGAGGATGTCTCGCCATAGAGAGATAAGCTGGTTATCATCTCTTGCACAGGGGGCATCCCCTCATAGCCATTTTCACGCATCCCCTCAGTGTCAGCATAACTAGTATGCAGAAACCTATGAATACGAGAAAAACTAGCTTTTCCCACTCCTTCTCAACCTCCACATCGAGATTTATGAAGAAAGGAAGGCTCACTCGAGCTGGGGGTTATTTAAATTTATTTTTATAATCCATAACCTCCAAAAACTCGTTCATATGCAGCGGAGCACTAGCTGCTGCATCTGATGATGTCAGAAAGATCGCATCATCACAATACAGCAGCTCACTCTCGTTCTCGGCCGACGCGCGAAAAGGGGGCGGTCCCTTTCCAGCTTAGCCACATCCAACTGCGAACCCCACGATTTCATTCGCCTCCGTGCCTCGGCAACGGTGGGTCTTGAATCGCGGGAAGCAGACGGCTGCCCCTCTTTCCTCGAAAAGAGGGACAGGCGAGAGCTGAGCTTCCTCATAGAGAGCCGCTCACAATGCACGCAAACCGCCCCCTCAAGGACATCGCGTGCGTGCTCCATGCCCAAACAAAAGACGCAACAGTCGTGTGTGTCATCGGGTGTCAAATAACGAGGACACGGATCCACACACTTCCTAAACGCCTTGCTAGTGCTCAGTTTTCGTTAGAAAACTGTACTCTTACCAGATTCACTCTGCACGCTTCAAACAAACCAGTCAGTGAAGACGAAAAAGCTGATGATGTATCCTCCCGGCGGCACTTATATTGTGGCACGCCGGTAGTGACGTCATGGGCTGTCGCCGGCCAACAGGTGGTGTTTTTAAATATGTATCTTCAGACACGAGTCACGCTGAGGCGTTCCCCGTAGCGACCCCTAGGGGACGCAGTTCGAGTTCCCATGGAGGGGAACAAACTACACTAAATAAATAATACTTTTATATAACTGTGCTGTTTTCATCTGACTGTTCAGTACATCAGTCATTTCAACCGCTGTGTACTAATCATTAATCTGTTTTGTCCATGTGAGTGCTTGATGAACTTTGATTGTCATTAGCAGACTTTGTGTCCATTCCATGACAAATCTCTCAGACTTACCTCTTATTGTCTCTTTCTCTTTCAGTGCGGGATGGATGAGCGTTTTTCTGATGAGCAGTTGGTAAATCTGTCAGTGCGAGAGCTGAACAGATATTTGCGTGGGGTAAGCAAAGATGAGGTTGTCCGTTTGAAACAGAAAAGACGGACGCTGAAGAACCGCGGTTACGCCCAGTCCTGCCGTTACAAACGACTCCAGCACCGGCACGCGCTTGAGTCCGAGAAACACATTCTCACACAACAGGTACACTCTACACACACATCAAGCACTGAAATATGACAGAAATTAGACAAATACAACCAGAACAACAAAAGTCAATTGTAACCAGTGTTGGGGAAAGTTGCTAAAAGTAGCCTAATGCATTACAATATTGTGTTACTCACTATAAAGGTAACTTTAAAGTAACGTAAAGTAATGCATTACGTTACTTTTGTGTTACTTTTTCTCATCTGCTTGCTTGTTTGATTTTAAATAGGTTCTAAAAAGTTATATTTTTGAAAAATGTAAAAGCTCTTTCACTCATGAAATGAATAAAAGATTCAAACAAAAATCTTTCAGCTGTGCTGCCATTCTTGGGTGCATTTCCCAAAACCAATCGTTAACTATGGTCGTTAGTTCCATTGAACTCTATTCATAATGACCGAACTTGCGACTATAGTTGCTTTTGGAAAAGCACTGCTGGATTGCATAATGAATAGGACGTGAGAGAAGAAAGTTCAATACTTTTTTCTCAATCACACAACAAATAAAAATTTAATAACTAAACACCAATGTATTTTTTTATCTAAAATAATTTTTGCTTATTAGTATGGTTGAACTGGATGAATGAAGGTCAGCATTGGTTAATAAAATGGGATTAAATATATAAAGGGTTTTTGTTTTAACATTTAATTATTATTTCAGGTTTGCATAATATTCTGAGTTTGCTGTTGACTGGTTTTATTCATTTTAAGGAAAACTGCAAACATTGCATTTTTTGTCTAGAACTACAGTAACCATCATGTTCACACAGCGCACACAAATTGGCATCATTTATTTGAGGAAGCTACACAGATGTTTTCTTGCACATTAAAAAGTAATGCATTACTTTACTATTAAGTAATCTTAATACATAACTTGCATTACTTTTATAATGTGTGACCTCAACACTGATTAAAACAAGCAAGCAATTATAATAATAATAATAATAATAAGACAATCAGTACATAACTCTCTTCCGAAACCTAGTAATCTGCCTACCTGGAAAGCATGGCAAGACTTTATTTGGCTAAGTTTTTAAGTCACAATGAATTTTAATGGAATATTGCCTTTTTTATTAAACTTATTATTTAATAAAAGGGGTTTAACCAAGATATGGTTAAAGTATAAAAAAACCAACAACATGTTTTGTAAAAATATGATTTTTTGTTTTGGTTCCTCTACTGGGTTAATGTGACTTCTAAATGTTGAAAGGAAACAATTTTGGCTTCTTAAGAAGAAAAACGTTTAAAGAAATTAATTTTATCCCAAACCCCTTAAACCCCGGAATTATTTTTACAAATGGGAAATTTACCAATTAAGGGAATAATTAATAAATGATTAAAGTAATTTTAATGGACTTATTTAAAAAACCTTTAAAATTAACTAATAAAAAAGGGGTTATTGTAGTACGGATTTCCTAATTAAATGCTTTCTAAATTTGTTTTTCCCAAATTGGGAAAGGGAAAACACCAATTGTTTCATTAGCACCATAGGTTTTAACAAAAAGGATTCTGAAAATTTTGACATTTGGAAGATTGGGAAAGAAGAATCAAAAATTCAGCTTTAAACATAAATTATTTTACATATTTATAAAACATTAATAAAACAAGAAATTAATAGGTATTTTATTGTTTTTTAAAATAAATAAATTTTTTTGGTTCATTTAATTTATTTTCAAAAATTTTTAAATTTTCATTTTATTCAATTTCAAAAATTGTAAAATTAACCTTGATAATTCGCCAAGAAAGCCTGTATTAGTTTGGCAATTAAAAAATGTTATTCTGTCCTCCCTTTAAATAACCCATTTTTCAAACCTATATATCTTCTTCTATAAAACAGATTGGAAATAATGTTGTTTATTTCACTTGATAAACTCAATAAAAATATATAATGTATAATCTGTTGATTGTATAATGTATAATGTAAAAATGTATAATCTGTTGCACCTTTGCACAACTATCTGTTGCACAACTAATCTGTTGTATAATGTATAATCTGTTGCACCTTCACATATTACTATGTATAGATGTGTACATAATGTAGAATGTGTACATACGGTGTATAATGTGTATTGGTAACTAAGTATGTCTTTATATTACACAGTGTGTACTGTCTATATGTAAATTGTTTCTGCACTGTCTGGAGCACGCTCTCAAGAATTTAATTCACCAAGGCACATGTGGTGTGGTGATGTGAGAATAAAAGTGATTTGATTTGATTTGAAATAATAATGAGAAAACAGCTAAACATCATCATTTTAATTTTAATTTTCTTTTTTTTGTAACTGAAATATTTGGACTTTTAACACATTCTAATATACCACACAGTTAGTAAGATTACATTCACATAGTTTAATTGTTGAATACATATGGTAATAGCTATAGGCTAAATTGGTCTGTATTCTATTCTAGCGTGTAGCTAACTGAAACGTTATGGGCATTATTACTTCAAACAACACACAGTAGCCTGTATCATAATGTGATATTGTAATTGTAATGATGTACAATATGTTTTTACTGCGTGGTCTCCGTATCACTTCCCTCCTCTACTCTAGATTCTTTCAGCTCCACCTGAACACCCTGCCTTAATAACATGTGTTCCCTCACCTCCAGCCCTTGGGTCACAGATGCTCTCCATGACCATTAAAACAAGTTCAGCCTGCCTTTCAAACATCTGGTGGGTGAAGTATTGGCATTATAGAACTATATTAATCTTTGTATTATTTGAACTATGTGCTGAGATGTCTTCATTGATTGGTTGTTGAGGGCAGCATAGATATATAATTATCCCACAATCCTGTGTGTAATGCTGTAGCTAAAGGAAATTATTTAAACATTTTGTTGTCATCTGTATCCAGGGCCGTTAACACCATTGAGGTCCCCGAGGTCCGGACCTCGGCATTTTTCCCAATAACAGAAGTTGTAAAATAATTACCTTATATTAATTCTGCTTTGGTGCTGCAAGGATAAAAAGTCAAGATAACAGATCTTCTCATCAGAGATGCCTCAGCGGTAGGGATGTGCGATATATATAGTCTATGATAATATCTTAATTGTTGTTTTAAGGATGTGCGATTTGACATAATCGAGTATTTTGCACAAACCTTTCAAAACGCCCCTACAGAGCGCATGCTTACATTAGGCTACACTGTTAGACTTTTTATTGTATTTTTGCGGTAACTTACTGGCAGCACTGTTGCCAGTAAGTTACTGTAACTGTCCCTTTACAGTACTTTAACTGTAAATGTGTTTTACAGTATGATGCCCTTACCGCAGTTTCATTTTGCAGTATGATGCTCTTACCGCAGTATCATTTTACAGTACAATACCCTTACCGCAACTTAGTTTTACAGTATATTGCTACAGCAATTTTACTATAATTTATTTTACACTATTTATTATACTATATCTTTATTTTGAATATTTTACATGAATGCTATTGAATTTAATAAATTCCAAAGAAGTAACTTGAGTCAATGCACAGCAGTAAATTTTTATTCACTGTCACTGTCAATTACATTTATTTTATTTACTTATTTATTTAATCATTGTGATGCAACATTACAAATATATATATATATATATATATATATATATATTAATATATAGGACTAAATTCATAACAAATCGCATATAGAACTGAATTTATATAATTTAAATCATAATGTGTTAACAATACATAAAAAAAAAACTACAACAAAAAAACAAACATGTAAAGCATCCCAGTTGGCTGGCCTCCATGCTGGTATGCCACTGATGGCTATATAACTGAATTCATAACAACAAATCATGACAATATCTAAACAAAAAACATGAACAAAGCATCCCAGTTGGCTGGCCACCATACGGGTAAAACACTGATGGCTGATCTGAAACAAAACAGAGGGAAAATGAGGGAGAAATTAGTTTATCTCGTTATGTTATATTTTACGTAACAACTTAGGTAACAACTTGTGCAACAGCAGTTATTGCCAGTATTGTTTCTGTTTAAATAGTATAGTTTTTTTGCACATCCTTGTCAGAAAACGCCATTAATTGCCTGAATGTACAATGACGTTAAAGGTACACTAAGTAAAAGTGTTTTTTGCTTTCAGTAACATTGTAACTGTATTTTTGATGGTCAGACATTCTGTTGACTATATATAACAATGTCTGTGTTTTCGGTGCATGTGGGATCTAAATGCCAAAAAAGTTTTAAAGGAAGCAGGACATTGCTCATTTCCACAAGCAAACCTATGGTTTGCTGTGTGCTGATGTTTTTTCACATGTGTCACGTGAGATGAGGTCGAGGACTCAAATGCAGGGGAAAAAGTTCTTTTTAATAATAAAATAAAACAAAGAAGAACAAAAACCAGCCCGAAGGGGAAAAACAAGCAGGCAGGCAGAAGACTGGGGCACAGTCAGACATGAAACACTCACACGACATTAGACACACAAAAGACAACGGATCAGCACAGGACTGCAGACACAAGGAGAACTATATAGGGAGACAAACGAGGGTAACGAGGGAGACACAGCTGGAGCCACTGAAACAATGATTAAGTAACAAGATGGGAGGGGACAGACAATCGACATGGGAGCACATGGCACCAACAAACAACAAGCCATGTGCTCAACACAGAGACATCTGGTGGCCAGCCTGGGCACACCAGCAGGACCGTGACAACATGACTGCAGAAAATTCTTAAATCTGAAACACACAAGCTGCAATACTTGCACCTGTACATACTTGCATGTGCTCTGTTTTTTTTGTTAAATTTTTTCCTGGTGGCTTTGCGACGTGTTGTGGATGTGTTGGTCCACCTTTGTCCGTTTCTCAAACTATTCCTTACTCTCTCTCTCTCTCTCTCTCTCTGTTTTCTGGTGTGGCCCTTAAAAGAGCCTTTGGGTTCGTAGGTAGTGCCTGCGGACACAAAAGCAAAAGAGAGGAAATGAGGAAACTTCACTGAACATGGGAGAGATGTTGTATATGTTTGTGTAAAACTTTTTCCATCAATGACTATTTACTAATCTGTATGTTATGAACATGGAAAATCACAGATGTGGGATGTTTGATCATCTGTCTTTACAATACATTTCTGATGACTCTAGTTGTTGCATAACATGCAGTTAATCTAATGTCAAATACTGTATCTGATAGTAAGTCAAAACATATACTTACAAAGCCAAAGATGCTCAGTGGTGTGGCCCTTAAAGGAGTATTTAGGGTGTAGTGCCTGCCTGACACAAAAGCAAAAGAGAGAGAAAGAATAAACATAATTTTCATCAGTGATTATTGACTATCACCATATGTTATGAACATGATAAATCACAGATCTAGGCTGACTGCTAAATTTATCACTTACACAATAAGATGACAGTCAACACTGAAAGAAAAGATAGAAGAGAATATTTAGCATACAACAGCATGTAAAATGTAATTACTGGTACTATGAAAATTTAAATGCACTGACTTTGAAACCTTCCTTCTATTAACAAATAAGAAGCCATAATAAAGAACGATTCTTAATTATTTAATGATTTGTAATTTTTCATGAAATTACATTTAATTGGAATTGCTATAAGTAATGTATATGTTAGAGATACTGTCTGCTGTTTTTTCTCTCTCTTATTTTGTACTCATTTTTTACCTCCTTTATTACTTTGGTGGTGTAAATATATTCTGTATTTTACACATACTTCAAATGCTTTGGCAATACTTTAATTAAAATGTAATGCCAGTAAAGCAACTTGAACTTGTGTGTGTTCCCTGAATAGAGCAGACGCACAGAGAGAGAGAGAGAGAGAGAGAGAGAAAGGAAGAAAGAGAGAGAGAGCAAGGGGTTACGAGCGTACGAGAGAGAGCGCGCGCGCAAGGGGTTAAGAGCGCACGAGAGAGAGCCTTTGAGACGCGCTACTTCAAATGACGTCACACGCATTTAACGGCATTTAACGGTAACGTTATTCGTTTAATTGACGAGTAAAATAGGCCTACACCATAACTGGCCTAAAAAAGACGGAAAACCATTATTCGTGTAAATATTACATTCGGTACGTCTACTGGAAATGGCAGTCAAAGCAGCAGTTTTTGAGGAAAACGAACAGTCCTGCTTGTCATAGCCAATAATTCGATTTTATTATTTGCTTTCTTCATATATTTTTATTGAATTGATATTGGTAATGCTTTACGATCAAAAAATAACTAATAAAATACATTTGTTGAAAGTTTGTAAACATAAATAAAAGTAGCCTACTTACCTCAGGAAAATCTGCAGCTGGCGTCTGGCGATCCATTCATAAGGGACGTCCGTTATGCGCGCACTGGACACAAACCTCAGTTTATATAACCTCTGCCACGTTGTTGCGCGGGCTTTGCACGCGAGTAACAGTTTAAATTGTGTGATGTGTAAGTAAAGTTTATATATATATATTTTTGTTTGTAATAATTTACAAATTACATTTGTATCACCACTTGTGTATTACCATGACATTACACAAATAATAATAAAATTAAATTATACCAGTCTGTATTTTTTTCTGATAGCCTATTTTGAAAAACGGTGGGAACCCAATTGTGGATTTATTATTATTTATTATTATTATTATTGTTTATTATTATTTCGTTATTTATTATAAATACTAATAGAACATGCGTATGGGTGTGTGATTTTTTTTAAAATAAATTTTAAAATGAGAAAAATGAATGCAGATTCATGATTTTCTTTCGAACAAGATTATAAACTATAAAACATTATCATATGACATTTTAATAGGCCTATATGTGCATATTGTCTTGATATTTTCAAGAATCAATTGAAATCGAATTGGATCGAATTAAAGAATCGGCTAAAAACACATCTCTTCTATCTTTATTTGACCCTCTAACTCTAGCAATCTCTATTCTAATTCTATGCTTTAAAAAAACTAACAGTAGCATTTCTAATATTTTTGTATTCTGTTTTCTTTTTGTTTATCATACAATTAACAAAAGCAAAAAATGCCTCTAACACTAGCTTGCTCTATTCTTTTTCTGCTCTATCGGTTTTCTTTTTATTTATTATATATAAAAAAACCTTGTTAGTGTACTGCCTAAAGCTAACTGAGACTTGTCATAGCTCTTGTATATCATTGCTCTTTTGTTGATTGCTTCCATTGTCCTCATTTGTAAGTCGCTTTGGATAAAAGTGTCTGCTAAATGACTAAATGTAAATGTATGTTTTAGGCCTATTAAAATGGCCGCAGCACATTCAAGAAACCTGTCTTCTTCATTTACAGTAGCACTACTGCTTTTGTGTAAACAGTAAAATACTGCAAATTCACATATACAGTAAATTACTGTAAACTTAATAAAAAATACCCATAATGCAGTGTGTATTACAGTAGTTAACCGTAAATCATATATATGGTATTTTACTGGACTTTTTTACAGTAAATAACTGTAAAATTACAGCAAAATACTGTAAATTCCCATATACAGTAAATTACTGTAAAATTAATACAGAAATACCCATAATGCAGTGTGTATTACAGTAGTTAACCGTAAATCATATATATGGTATTTTACTGTACTTTTTTACAGTAAGTAACTGTAAAATTACAGCAAAGTCTAACAGTGTACGTGAAGTCTAGACTATGAGAGCGCATTTAGGGTGTGTTCTTTCACTGCATGATTCAGTCTATTTAAATATATATTTATACCACTTCATCTAGTTATTCAATTTCACATGAAGAGTGACATTTGTTTCCAATAATGACCATGATTACAAATGTGATAATGATTTTTTACAAGAGCTCAAAAAACTAAAAGTTAAGTAAGAGACTTAAGTTCCAGACACCATATTGTCTTTTTTTGCTCTATTTTGTTGACAAAAATAATTCCAAACAGCCGCAGAACTGTTTTGTGTCTCTGAGCAACATGATGGTGTTTCTTTCCTGAATCACTGAATGATTCAATCGTTTAAAGGATTCGGTTAAATCTCAACGACTCACTTATTAAGAGTTATTTGCTGTTACCTTACTGGCGGTTTTAATTACACATCTCGATTTTTTTCATGTTTTAAATCATTTCAAATATCAGTATTTAACGTTTTATGTTTAATATATCAAAGCATTATTTATGCATTTGTAATTGCAGTTAAATGCATTCACGTCTTGCATTAAACAGTGTGTAAATACATCTAAATGTCACTTCAGATGCAGCTTCTGTGTTGATATCATTTGTTTGGTAACAGCCCAAATGTGTTATTATTCTAATTCACTGATTAAATGTAAGAATTTGACTCAAAAGATAATGAAAACTTTTAGAAAAAAATAGCTTTATTAAAGTAAAAATGCCTATAAAATGTAAAAATCACTTTAAGCCTATTGAAAAAGATTCATTTCTGTTAGTGTGAATTAAATATATAAAAAATGATATTCCTGTTTAATCATTTTTATACACTTGATTTTACTGAAGGCTACCAGGATAATTATAACTTGAGTTTATTAAATTCCTAAACATAAACAAACTATATCTTATCTATTTCCAGTTTGTAGTGTGGATCATTCAATGTAACATTTAATCATAATTCCCAATTATTTGTGCAACTGCCCACTGAATTGGTTTTGAACCTATATTTATGAGCCTTAAAACATCTTAAAATGCACACATAAATCTAAATGTTCTCGGGGGAGCATGCCCCCTTACACCCTACCAATCTGCATTTTGGGACCTCTGTATTTATAAAAACCTGCGTACGGCCCTGTGTCTTGTTTTCTGTTCTAACTCGTTTTAGTGCACTGCATATCAAAATGCAACAAGGGAGAGTTTTGCAGTGATGCCATAAAATTATTATTTTGCTTCCTCATAAAGCCCTTTTTACAGGAACCCCTCAGTGTGAAACACATTAACAAGATCTGAAGAATTTTTTTTTTTTTTTTTAAGATTCCTGGACGAAATCACTTAAAAGATAGTGAGAGCTGAAGTTGGAATATAGCCAAATTCGTGCAAAAGTGTTATTGATGCAGTCAAAAAAAACACACAAAAAACCTCCCAACTGCTTTGCAACCAGAAGCTGTAGGCTTAGCCTTGGCTTCCTGAAAGGAAAGTACCAGAGATGTTATAACAGTTGATAAAACAGAAAAATTTATCCAAACAAATAAATTGTTTATATATTTAAAAAAAAATAAAGTATCAAAAATACAAAGAAATTTGGCCACAAACATGCCAAATGAACAGCAGAGGCTAAATTTATTTTTAAATACATAAATATTTTTAATTTTATTAGAATTAATTTGTCTTTCATCAGATTTACCAGATGTTATCATTTCTATTTGTGCTGGTCACTTATGAGCAATTGGCCAAATTGAACTGCTAGCAAAAACTTGGATGCTGCAAATATTTGAGTGACTCCTCCCCTTTGTGTGGCCCCTCCCCTAATCTCACGCCAAACTTTAGCTCGAGAGCCCTGGCAAGTGTACACAGAACCAGATTTTTCACTTTTTTTGCATATCATGCCTAAAAATGGCGCCTGAGACAGGAGTTTTGAAAATGATGCATCCCAAATCATAGCTGGGGGATAAGCAAGCCATTGGTAAACAGAAATATGCATTTATTAATTGTATTAGGATAGAATAAATGTATTAGGATTTATTTGTTTTTATTCATGAGCTAAGAACAATATCATGGCCATTGCATTCTAGATAAATACTGTTATTTAAGCAGAATATTCAAAAGTACTAGCAAACAGATTATTACATTTACGACATTTGACTAATATTGCACAAAAGTCTTGGCGGAAGTGACATAACAGCGCTTCGTGCTGCAGAATAATGCACTTTCACCTGCTCAGTGTTTCACAAAATGTCTTAAAATCTCATGTTTTACTAAATACATTTTAGTCTCTCACACTGGTCACTTAATTATCATTGTGAGTTCATAAGCTTTTATAACCGCAGTCAGTCAGACGGCTGTTTTTTGTACTTTGGTCCTGTTTTCAGCAGGATTTCTGCTCATTTGGACTGAAGATGGACTGAAAAACACATGGCGACATAATTTGACATATATTGAGTTTGAGTTAAACTGGAATGCGAACTCGTGAAATATTAAAGTGTTGAAGTGACAGAAGTCTCTAAAGTGCAGTGCGCGAGATTAAACTCGTTTGGTGATGGACCAATATGAATCATAAAAAGAGTCTGTTTATTGAAGGTAAGACACGAGCTTTGTGTTTATTTGCGCATTTATTGTGTTTTAATGTGCTGTTTGTCTCGTTGGTGTGTAAATATATATATTATCCGTCAGATTTGATCATCGTGTGTGCGTTAGCGCACGTGCTAACGTAACCGAGCATCTGCTCTCGCGCTGCAAAACAAAATAAAAACGTCCGAGGTAACGTTAATTAAACAATAAATGTACTTCAATTAAAATTCATCGTATTACAAATGTGTAGTGTAAAGGTCTGTCCCCTGGTTAAGGTATCTGTTTCAGTGTATGGATGCTAAAACAGACTGAGGCCTGACGCATCGATATAAACAAACTTCAGAAATCATTAAATTATTAAATACATATTATATCCACGTAAATGTAACGTTACTCATTCTAGCATGTCATCAACGATTAACAAGACTGTACCTATGCATTCATCACCGCTGACTTTAGATGTCTTAACTGTGTTTCTCATTGATTCAACGTGGGCCCTTCAACCTCATGCAGTATTAATATGAATATATGCTTTACAATTTAGTTTTACTCTAATATGCGGATGACTATATTCTCCTGCTTTCCATCATAATGCCATTAAAATACATAAGACAAGAATTAAATGTTGACATTTATGTTGACTACACTTGCATAATATCCCAATACAAATGTGATTATATTTATATATATATATATATATATATATATATGATCGTTTCTTATTTCTATGCAGTTTTGTTAAGAACAAGTTTGACCTTTTATAAAGCTTTTGAAAAATGGTTTTAGGTCAAGCTTTCAGCGCTTTATACAATAGTTATTTTACAGATGGATAGATCTGAAATTATAATCACCTTGTTTTCGATAGAAATTGTGTTTGTGTTCATGAAAAAAAAATGCTTTGTTCACCAATATAGCATTTAATTGATCAAAAGTAATCAAAAACAGCAATAGTGTAATTGATATTTGACAGAAATGAAAACAGTTTTCCAATTTCAGAAATCTTTTCTGCTGGATTGTCTGATTTGTTCGGACACCGGGATTAAATTGCACATTTTTAATTGTTGCATTTTCTTCTTGGTTTGGTTCACTTTCGAGGTAACATTTCAGAGCATACCATAATGTCTTTATGCAAGTCTTGTGTGAATAAAACTGTCTTCTCATTGGTCTGAGTACAGCCTTTGTTCCTCAAGGTGTCATCCATTGAAGAGTTAGATCAGTGGGCAGATTGTGAATGTAGCCGTCATTCCCGAAGGCACATTTTATATAATTTAGCAGTTCGAGCCTTCACCGGGACATTATTCTTGAAATGTTTCGGAGAAGAGCGATTACACAGGCGATCACAGACTGATTATTTTGGTTCGGATGTAAGAGCACGATTGCTGTGTTCATATTTCTGATTCTTGATGTATATGTACATTTCATTTCTTATACAGCTGTTTTCTAAAGGTAATACAAATAGATTTATTTGCTATTCTTTATTTACTGGCTGTGTTCTGATACGTTGTTCTGATGTGTTTGATAGCTCTGGATAAATGTGAGGACAGGAGAGATGGAGGCTTTAAGCAGACCTGGAGGTGTTCTCTCTCAGATGATAGTGAAGACGACAGCAGACATGAGTAAGGTCATTAGCACAGAACAGCGCTTAACGCTGCTTTGAGTCGGTGCTTTTATTATTACGCTTTACAGAAACATCAAGGACACATCAGCACAGATGTTGGAATATAATAATGTGACAGGAGACCTGTGGGTAGGGTTGAGTTTTATCGATTCTGATTATGCTTATCAATTCCAATAAGATAAAAAATTTAAGTCAAACATTTAGATGTCCAACATTTATTCTGGGTCTTTTACAAAGCATGCTGTTGCAGCTGAATAACACTAGCAAAGATCGGCAGCCTACAGAACACTGCAAAGGAACTTTGGGAAATTTAAGGGATTTTTGTCAGCCGAATCTTTCACCTAATATATTTACTTGAAGTACCCTTCAGATTTTAAGATAAATATTTTAATAGTTAGGTATCACATTTGCTAGGGGTGGGAATAGCAAGTCCCTCCCCCCTTATTAATTAATTAGTTTACCAACTTGAGAATCTTAAAATCCTTACATTTGCATATTCTTACATAAGTAATGAAGTACTTTTTAATATAATTACAAATTAAAAACAGTTGTATTTTAAGAATTTTAAACTAATACAACTTCAAAACATACAAGCAAGTAGCAAATAATAAAGAGGAGCATAGAAACAAACAACAAACAAAGAGTGTTTCCAGTATTTAAGATTATCTGAACGTATTCCATTCAAGAACTGAGAGTGATTTTTCTTCATCTTTACTGTTGTTTTTTACTATGACATCATAGACAGCGGGAGATCTTTTAAGCTGCATTCATGCACGGATCTCTTTTGAAATATAAGAAGTAATGTGGTTTGTCCTGCCCGTTTAATTCCTTAAAACATAACTGGCTGTGCTTACATAAATTTTGCATCATAAAACCATTTTGAGACGTAAGTACATTAAACCACTTACACGGAGTCGCGCACAGCCGCATGCGCGAGCAGTCTACACAAACAAAGCGCGTCAGCATTTGAAATTTAATTCAGCCTTCTGTTAGTGAGGATTCATATTTTAAATATATAAGTCCCACATAAATGATGACTTCGTAGAGCATTTGTGAGGAAAATACAGACGGGCGAGACCGTACAATTCAAGTGTAACATCAAACAAAGTGCGCGTCTCTCACAGCGCATCCTGTGCAATGAAGCCCGTGAATGTCCTTGTAATTCGCTTCAACCTTTCCGAACTTTATGAAAGATTATTTTACAGAAAATGTGTGTGAGGAATTTGAAGCAAGCAGAATACAGGTGTTTCTAAAGCAAACTCGGCGTCATCACACATCTGGTTAAAAACTAAGCTCAGAATCTATTCTGAAATTCTCAGAATTGTTGGAGAGAAAATCACGATAGATCAACATATTTTTCTCCCACTTCTAACATTTGCATGTTCAAGGTTCTCTGACATTGGTTAATGTTCACATGACATGCAGGTAAACTATTTTTATAGTAAGTGTTTTGATGGATGTTCAAAATAATGTATTTATTTTATGATTTAATTATCTATTTGGATTAACTATTATATAGTTGACTATATTATAACTATAGTTAACTATCAACTATTTGGATTCCATTAAACAAAAAAAAAAACTGCAGTTCCTTTACGAACCCCAGTTTGGGAAACCTTAATTACCTTATTATTATTATTATTATTAAAAAGCCTAATTGAATGCACTTCATGTTGTCAATAACAATGAATGGAATATATTTTCTTTTTCTATTCTATTATCCTATTTAAATCAACGTTGTAAAGGAGTTTGGTCTAAAGTAATCAAAGAGTAGTCTGATTAAATTAACTGAATTGTGTGATGATTACATGTTTGTCATGTAATTTGGGATCAGTAACAGACTACAGTTTGTAAGTAATCTACCCAGCTCTGTGTACAGGTATCTTAGACCGTCTTCTGCGGTGTCTCACATATGACAAAGCATTCAAGAAAATGCAGCTTTCTCATTTTAAAAACACTTCTTGAGCCCTTGTGTTCAAACTGCCTGTGTCTGGTTTTTCAAAGCAAGTACGTGTTCTGAGTAAATGACCCTAAATGCATCTCTCTTGTTTTCCACTAGCGCCGCCCTTGTGACCATGGAGCGAGTGAGTGGCCAGCAGGAACTTTCCCCTGAGGGACTGAAGGTATCCACAATCTTTCTATCCTTCTCATATGGTCCATTTTCTTTCAGTGATTGAGCTCAGTCCTCTCTGTTTCTCTGTCCTGATTCACATTGGGTCTGTATGGTTTTTCTACTGTTGGTGATTACTTCGGTTATAAAAATACGTCGATTAGCATGGAGTGCATCGATGCATCGCACCTTTAGCCACGCCCATTGCGTGAACCTTCAGTTATCCCAACTTAAGACTAAATATCGTGCATCCCTAGTTTTTTTCTGTATGTTACAGTTTTTCTCAATTGCTTTGACTCAATTCTCAAATGAATTATTCTTTTTCTCAAAACAATAAGTTCAGATCTCTGAACAATTTGCTTCTTGTTCACATCAGATTGGAATTTATTATTGATTTGAGCAAATTGCAAATGCTTTGGCACATGTGTGCAAACAGTAAGTACAATTGTCTACAGTTTGCACAACAACTAATTGCATATGGCTTGTTGATCAAAACTGATGAGTCAATTCTCACTTAAACTGTCAAACTCTTCACAACTTCTCAATTATTTGTCATCATTTAAGACATCACATTCAAAACAATCCGTTCAATTATCAAAAATCGGTGTACACGCATGTATCTGACATTGACATTGTTTGAAATGTCTGCTTAATTGGCAAATTACCTCTAATTGCAATACCATTTAACTAATCAAGTTTTGGAGCATGTATAATGCAGATTGCTCACAGCACGATCACTATCATTTTTTGAGAATGGTGGAAAGTATCACAATTAGGGGTCGACCGATATGTGTTTTTCAGGGCCGATACCGATACCGATTATTACAGATCAAGTAGACCGATAACCGATATTTTGAACCGATATACGTGTCTGGTGTAAAAATGAAAATTAATGCCAGAATTAATAATAACAAGAGCTCTGACAAAAAACGTTCTTTAAATGCTTTTAAACATGTCTTTAAGTCTGAAAACTGTTAATAACAACAACATTTCCGTTGGTTTTAATTTACAGTACAGTGCAAACGAAGGCATAAAACATTAATTTAATTTATCTTTTAATCAAATGAGAGTTAGACTTTATTTTTGGCAAACAAATGAGTTTACTATTAAAATTAAAACATGGAAGAAATAGCGTATTGTGTTATTATTCTCAACAAAAGTTGTAATAATTGTTGTAGTTGTATTACGTATACAGTAATATATTTGGCTAAACCGAACTTATATTTTGACAGGTTGCCATGAGGACCTTTTAAGTTTCTGTAGCCTATGTATATATGATATGACGATCGTTTTACTCAAATGAAACGGTCAAATGCTCATGAAGTGACTCTCCGAGCAGTTCTGGGGATGTTGTTCGTGTATTTATGTCCTCATTTATGCTGAAAACACCGCGAGCTTCACACGCTCTTCATGTATGTGTGCAGTAAATGAAACCGCACGTCTGTGTCATTCATTAACAGAGATGCAGAACATGCAGGATTCATATTTAAAGTGTTTTTGCGGCTTAATATTTATAGATACTAGTCCATAGCACGAGTCGATTTAAGTGTACTGACCTAGTTTTGATTAATTCATCCAAACTTCGACAAATTCCGCGACATACGGTAAATTCCATTATATGACTGCATTCCGCGATTCCGCCCGCATTTCCGCATCGCGGACATCATAGGTTATATTGAGGTGTTTTGCAACTTCAGCAACGTCTGCTGCTGCTTTACCTTTGAGAGACAACTGATGCGTGATCACTGAGGCAGCTCCAGTTAGCATGTGCTTTCGGTGTGAGACTGCCTTCAGTTTTCCGCGTTGATTGGTCGGACTCGTGACTCTCTACATATCAGATGAGCGGTGGGCGGAGATTGCTCTCAGAGATTGAGAGATCGCCTCACTCTCACAGAGTGTTGAGCTCAGACAGGCTGCATCGAGCCAAATAGTGCATTTAAACATTAAATAGTTTCACCTGTATTATTTATTCACCAATAAATAATGTCACCTGTAAATAGTATGTTTGTTTGCATTTAAAAAAAAAAAATTAAAAAATTTTTTTTATAAAAAAAATATATCGGCAAATATGTTTTGAAAATGGCCGATATCGGTAAAAAGCTTAATATCGGCGCCGATAATCGGCCAGGCCGATAATCGGTCGACCCCTAATCACAATACAGATGTCTCTGTTGGATGCCATGAATACTGCATGTGAGGACATAACAGCGGATCATTGTAGGGATGTGGCATTTTCTCCTCCAGTGCATGGCAATGGAAAACATCAGATGTGATGTTGATGAAAATCTTTGGCCTGAAGAATAATTATTTTCATGGATGTTATTTAATTCAATAATGAAATGCATTCAGCTGATAATTGAGTGTTAAATCCTGTCATTTTACATTATTGACACAATTTGCCTATTTTGATATTGTGCAGTGCTTTGTTACAATTTGTATTGTTAAAAGCGTTATATAAATAAAGGTGACTTGACTTATTTTGTATTTTTGGGAACATATGAAATGTACATTAATTGGTCAAGCAAGCATTCACTTTACATGTAATACATTCATACAAAAATAAATGTACTGTATGTTCATATACTTTTTCTATGTACTATTGACTCTTCTCAACAAATATCAGATTAACAAATTCATTTCCATGGTTGACTGTCATGGTGAAAAAACAACTAAACATTTTGACTTGTGTGGCTCACACGATGACAAAAATACTTCATATTTTGGAGGCCTGACACGATAACTAGGTTTTGAAGCATGAATTCAGTTTTTTGGGTGAGTAACTACATTTTGTCCAGCAAACAGTTGTGACATTTGCACTCACAGTTTAGACATGTTAAGACTGTTTGGAAAAATGTGCCAAAGCAATTGAGAAAAAAACGTAACACGATGAGACTAAACAAAATATGATATGACTTATTAGATTATGTGAAAACATTTCCTTCAGGATCCAGTTCACCAGTAAATGTTTTCTTTTATCACCTTCAGGAAAAGACACTTCTATATTTGACCCTCTAACTCTAGCACTCTCTATTCTAATGCTATTCTTTAAAAAGAACGTGTCCCTTTTAGAATTGCACGCTATTCGTTTACTAACTGCTTGTTTTCTTTAAAAAAAAAACTAACACTAGCTTTTCTATTCTATTTGTATTCTATCTATTTTATTTGTATTTATTATACAATTAACAAAAGCAAAAAAAATCCTCTAACACTAGCTTGCTCTATTCTTTTTCTATTCTATCTGTTTGCTTTTTATTTATTATATAATTAAAAAATCCTTGCTATGTGTACTGTGTTAAGGTAACTGAGACTTGTTAATGCACATGCATATAATTGCTCTTTTGTTGGTTTTGATTGTTTCTATTGTCCTCATTTGTAAGTTGCTTTGGATCAAAGCGTCTGCTAAATGACATCTAATATGTACTTCAATAGTTTTTTGTAATTCAGTAGAGAAACACAATCCTTGCTTTACTGGTGTCTTCATATAACGTGATGGGGTTGGCATCACCAGTGTTAGGGAACATTATTTTTAAAAGTAATGCATTACAATATTGCGTTACTCCCTAAACAAGTATTACGTTACTTATTACGTAATGTTACGTTACTTTTGAGTTACTTTTCAAATCTGGGCTGGCTTGTTTGTTTTTAATGTATCAAGATCTATTTTTGCTAAATGTAAAAGGCTTTCAACCATTAAGTGAAAGGAATAAACCTCAGGCTGAAGGAAAAGTAAATTCACGTCTGTACAGTAGAACGCAGGAGAAGAAATTTAGTTTGTCATTTTTGCTTATTGATGATTGAATTTGATAATTGAAGCTCCGCAGCAAAGACATTGGTTAATAAAATATGATTAAATACATAAACCATGGGTTCGATGGTTGTTAGGGTTGGTCTGTTATGTTGATATATGAGCTGTGACCTTATAACCTGAGCACTCTGATTTGTCCTTGGCAGACTTCATCCATCAAGCGCTTCTGTGCTAATGGGTCTATGGAGACTCATGAACGACGTCCAAATCAATTAAGGCCCCTCGGCAGAACCGGCAAGCTCAGGTATTGCAATTGTATTGTGTGTGTGTGTAAACTGTGTGTGTGTGTGTGTACATGTATTAGGGTTGCACGATTAATCTTATTTAAATGTCTGATTCTCTCAATTAAATGTAATATATAAAATGTATGCTCTCTGGTTAATATACTAAAAATTATTTATTTTCAGTTGACCTTTTGTTATCTTGCATTGTAACAAGCTTTCACCTCCAGAGATTACATCCCCCAATTAGTGCTTTTCACTTAAAAAGATAGTGTTTTACTTAAATTCACAACCTGGCAGCCATGCACAAGAAGTATTGAGCTGAAAACAACGGCAAACATGCAGGTTGGAGTTTAGTGATCTGCCCAAATGAAAGTGTAATATGTTTTCTTTCACGTGGTCATTTGCTCTGTTGCTGTGATTAAATCTGTAAGCAAACCTCAGTGATAAACATAAATCAGAACATGATTCTCTATTATATTGTTTGCTATTGCGGTTGCTGAATGTAGCATTATACAATTTATCTTTCTTGTTGTTTTAATAGAAAAAAGGTTTGTTTAGCTATTCCGGGAAGCTTCTTGTACCATTTGTCTTAGTGTAAAGAATGTTAATTTACATGAAAAACATTAGCAAACTAGATGAGGTCAAAAAAATCATGCACGTTGATGTTCTCTTGATTTGAATGTGCAATAATTCTGATGAAATAAAAAATTACATTTCTAAAATGTAAAAAATCTGGATTAATAATCGTCGTTGCAAATTTGAGCTAAAATAATCATGATTAATTGTTTAACCATTTTCGTGTAGCTTATGGCAAATGTGATTTTTTTTTTTTTTTTTTTTAAATAAAACATAGTTCTATAATGATTATAGTTTAAGGACTTATAACTATAAATTAGTAGTATATTTAATTTACAATGTCTTTTGTATGTTTTCTATTTTCTTGAATATACTCATGCCCTGTGTTGTGGTTGTTGAATGTCCCCCAGTGAAGCAGCTCATTCAGTGAGTGTGTCTCCGCTCCCTAATCGAACCAGCTATCTGATAATGAGTCCAGCGCCGTCCCAAGGAGTCATGGTTCAGGGGCGACTCTTCCAGCACGCACAGTTCTCTGCTCCAGTCAGAAAGCTGGAGCAAAGGTATGGATGAGCTGGATGAGCGGACTTCACCCAATAAATTGGCTTATTCAGCTTCAGATGTTTGCTATAGATTGAGTAGAAATATGTGTATTGAGAGTAATACTGTCTAGTTAACCGTAAGCTGTTAGTAATGCCGTTTTCAAGAGCAGGTAAAACATATGACAAGCCTTAGCAGTGTTTATATCTGTACTTTTGGTCAAATAAGCTTCATTACTTTCTTGGCTGCTCAAAAAAATCTTTAAAATCAGGCACACTTGACCTTCCTGTTACAGAAATGTCACTCACTTCTATTCTGAAATGCATTTTGTGGCTTCCCACATGCAGTATTTTGCAATGCATAGTCTGTTAATGTAATGTACAGCGTTTTATTGTCTTTTAATGAAATGTACAGCGTTTTCTTGTCTGTTAATGAAATGTACAGCGTTTTCTTGTCTGTTAATGTAATGTACAGCGTTTTCTCTTACACCTTAAAATATGTGAACCTCTGTAAAAAAACAGGCTAAAGTCTCAACTCTAATTATGAGATAACAAGCATAACATTTAAATTTCTTCCATTAATTCCACTATCATTTCAATCTCTGACTTGAACTTACTCAGTCAATATTAAGGATATAAAGGTTACATTTTCACAGAATGTTCTTTACCATATGAAGGATGATTTTTTTTGTTGTAGAAAACAGCAAATTGCAAAAAAAATGACTTTAGCTGGGTTTTCACAGAGATGGTCACATATTCTTCCAGGTTCAGTAAGTCAAGCTCTATCCTATGCATTTGTGGTATAATGTTGATTTATAAAGAAAATATTTGTTTCCCTCCTAAATGATCACAAAGAATGTTGATAGGGCTTATTTTTTGAAGATCTGCTATGACATTTCTTGAGCGGATCTGATGTATTTCAGAGTACTTATGCTGTCTGCCAATGTTTCTCTCCTGCAGATCCGATATGATCCAAAGAGTTGAGCTGGACAGCATTCTTCTCACCTGTCCCGAGATTTCAGGTGAGCAGATGAAGAACCAATGAGTTTTCTCATTACATTATTTACAGAAAGCAGAAAAGTTAGTAGTGATTAATCTGAGACGCTTTGGAGATCTTCGAAAGCACTTGATCATATGAACATGAGTTGAAGTACATGGCTGTTGTTCTGTTGTACATCACTAGATTCAGAAGACATCAGTGTTAAGAGGCGTTTCCATCAGAAACGGCGGCCGATGAGCGATAGTCCTGTTCCTGTGGGCAAACCAGTTGAGGTGAGACAATACCTCTACCTCTGCACATTCACTGTCTCTGCATTCAGACGGGGGTAATTCGGAAGTCAAATGAGGGTTTCTGCGGGTCCTAAAAAGGTCCTGAAAGTCTTAATTTTCCCTACCACAAATAAGGGCCCTAAAAAGTTCTTAAATCAAACATTTAAGCCGGAGTTAAATTAAAGCCTGAAGCTATTTTTGTTGTTGTTGTGAAATAAATTAAATTAATGGAGATGGGTTGGTTATACTCATAACTCATTGTGTGCTCCTGTTTACATTTAGAGAACATATAGACCATAGTCAGTTATGCATCATATTGAATTTATTGCATAGATGAAAATAAAGTGGTGAGGGATCGACCAAGATTGTTATCTTTAATTTTTTTTATAGCCATTTCCTTAGGTGAACAATCGGTATGTTGTTAAATAACAGTACAGTAATCATTGAACCAACTGTACTTCAATAGCTCACAGCCTCGTTTTGATTCCTGTCAGAAATTAAAAACAGTGTTACCCTGACTGAGGTGTATTGATATTGCATTCCCTTCAATTTATTCCTTACATTTTTATTGTTCTTAAAAAGGCCTTATGTCATTGCACAAAATGACCTTAAAATGTTTGCACGTAGAAAAATAAATACTACCTCAAGTGTGCAGAGACCTTTAGTCTTACATTCACCTTCTTAAAACCTGCAAAAACCATGCAAATGTTAATTGTGTTATATTAAGTGTAAAAAGTGTTTTTATTTGGAGTTCATATTTTTTCGGGTCTTTCCGTATCCAGCAGTACCTTCAGCCTGATGATTACCTCACAGTTTGTGGTAAATGTGGCGAACCAAGTGAGGACCATGTGAAATGTGACCACTGTGGATATCTCCTACCTGCTGAGACTCTGCCCCTTCCTGCTGTTACATCAGCGCTGCTCCCTCGGCCCTCCATTCGCTCGCAGCTGCCCAACCTTCAGATAAGAACCTCTGGGAGATGCTCTCAACAGCTAGATGTTGTAATGAATCCATCGGTGCGGATCACACCTGGAGGCCTGCTGCTGCCTCACAATGGAAGACTCGTCGTCACTTCTGGAGGTTCAGTGTGTAATGGATTCAAGCAAGCTGGCGGCAAGAAACATCAGATCACCAAACCATGTGAATTAAATGACCCCAGTAAGTACTTCACACTTTTACATCACAAATCACATTATGTCAGTGTCTGCAGAAACCTCTGGTGTGACTTTAAATGCAGACCGTAAGCCAAAAACTCATCACCAAACACCAATACATAGACTATATGGACAAAAGTATTGGGACACCCCCTTCTTTAGAACAGAAAGAGGCACTTCCAAAACTGGCAACAAAGATGGAAAAATAAGTCATGTATTTAAAAATTGTGTTTCTATCTTCATTGCAACAGTTTTGGAAGTGTCAAAAATGAGTCATTGGTGATTGAGTTTTTGGGGATTAGGACTTTCTAGAGACCAGTCAAGTTCTTCCAAAAGGTTTTTTTTGTTTAGTTGAGTGATTTTAAACAGTTGACAAGCAGTTGGTTTTGTTTATGCAAATTCTTACATAAAAAAAAAAAAATTGCACACATGTATAGGATAGACTATGTTAACAGATCAATCGATTAATTGTGATAATTATTAGTTGTGGTTCTAACATTATTTCCCTCTACAACTCTCAAATATAATTTGTGCTGCCACATATGTAGGAGATTCAAATGCGATATTTCTTTGTGCCTTTAGCTAACATATGACTGTCATACTAACAATTTATTGTTTTCATAACATCATTCAACAAACCCAAGGATGAAAAGAATAGCACAAAACTTGCAACAATACTATAAATGCTACTAATAATATTAACCATCACAACATAAACGTACTATATTATGAATATTCTTGTACTGGTTAATTGTGACTATAGTGAGTAAAAAAGCATTTTTGATCAGGCTTAACCACAAACTGAGGGATATGAGATGAGAGCAGTAATCCAGATTGTGTTTTGATGAAATGCAGTTGTGCTGTCCAGCGACGAGGATGAAGAAAGTGATGATGTCAGCAGCAGCGGGACCGTTAGCCGCTTGGACAGCGTGTCGCCGCGGCCCGCGGACTCTGCCCACTCATCTCCTGCGCCCTCCGGTGGTCGGGTGGAAGCGGCCGTTAAAGCAGCTGGTGAACACGAGGACCCTAGCAGTGACTTTTTCACACAGATAAGCCAGAGAAGCCTGGTACCCAGAAGGAAAAGCATGAAGGATCCAGTAAGCAGTATTACGTCTTACGTTGTTTTTTTTGTCTTAGTGCTGGATTTTGGTCCAGGAAAAATCAGTAGTATTTCAGATTTTCACTTTCCCTGCCAACATTTCACTGACCAACATCAGTTTTGTTAATGTTTTTTTTTTTTCAAACATGACAAATCAGCAGAATTCTCATTCATGTACGTAATTTTTTCTGAAAATCATTTTGAAAGTATGAATGTGTTCACTAGGTCGTTTCTCGTATTTAGAGTGTGTATTTATGTATATGTATTATTCTCATGTAGTTTGGGAATACTGTGTGTGAAGATCCATCTCCTAAGAAAAGGAAAATGGGTCAGATGATAAAGCTGAGCAGTATTATTCTGGAGTGCAGGAGCGTAAGGATCGGCACTCTGCGCAGGATGGTCACCAAACCTGTTGTGGTGAGATCAACCAAAAACCTCATATCACCTGCAGGGTCTGGAATTGACATTTGTAACTTTTTTATACTAAATTATCTAGTGCTGTTAGTGAATGAACATCTATATTATTCTGTAAGTTATGCAGCTGATGCATAAAAGAGACTCAGATGAGTTATTTGTGGATGCTGTATACATGTTCATGATTGTCCATAAGTGAGATTGCTTGATGTAGTTCACTGGAGGTATGTGTTGTGAACTTGGTTCTTCTAAAGTGTAGGAAACTCAGAAGAGAAGACCAGGAGACTTCGGATTGGATCGTCAGCAGGATTCTTTATTGAGAACACAAGCTGTTGGTAGCTGTAGTCATCGAAATCTCAATCTTAAGTAACTTTACAAGGTTATTTTATAGGCATTTTTGGAGGAGGGATTGTTGGAGGTGGAGACAAATTCAAACAAAGCAAGCACATGAGGGAGGCGTTAGTTTGTTACCAAACTTCCCGTGGTTCTAATCTCATCAACATAATCAAATGCATAGACACTAATCCAATCAACCTAACGAATCAACGTCTGGGCCAGGGGTTCTTTGAATCTCTGCCAATCAACATGACTTGATTGAGACAAAGCACAGTTATACATTGAGTCAGGAAGTGAATAATAAGAATCTAAATTAAACATTTAAATACAATTTGTAATCCCACATATGCTATAGCTATTCACCTAAATTAGAGTTCATCCAATAGTGGATTTTACAGATGCTGGTACCTAATCGGTGTAATATACCGATAAATCAGACGATTTGTTTCAAAAGTTTTTCAAATCAATAATATGCAAGAAATCAATGTAAAATAATGCAGAACCTTATTAGAATATTAAAAAGAATGATGTGACAACAAGAATGGACTGTACGTAAAAAATAAAATAGTACAAAAATTAAATGTACACCTAAATAATATAGCATTCAAAGAAAAACCATTGCAAACTATTGCTGTTAAGATGTGTTTTTCTGATTACCAGTAGTTGCTTTCTGTTTGAGATTAAACTGTAAAACCAGTATTTCAGTTAACCTCTAACATAAATGTACGTTAAATCTAGTGTTTTCTTTGTGAGAATTTTATTCATTGTGGAATTTTGTATTCTAGTTTACTGTGGAAAACATACAGTTGGAGACAGAAGGTAAGATGCTTCTTTAAAGAAATTTAAAGTAGAAACCAATGTTGCATGTGTTTCATTCGGTCACCACTATGACTTTAGTGTAAAGTAAGACTTATTGAGTTGTTGTGTGTTTTGCTGTGGTGTTGTGATTGAAGGTCCTGATGTGAATGTGTTGGAGAGTGTATTCTTGCGGGCGTCAGAGCTGACCAGATGTGAGTGGTGTACCGTCAAGAAGCTGCCAGTCCTGTTTCTGCAGACCACCGATGAGGAGTGCCAGCGATTACGGACTCAGCTGCAGATGTTTCGGGACGAGGGAGGAATATGGTACGACAGCAGCGGCAACAGTGAGTATCAGAACGTTACGGTTAATGTCTCCTTAAAAGCAAAGTATGCTATTTCTGCGGTGCTGGTGTCACCTAGCAGAATTACAAAAATAAAGCATATTTTCAAACAACCTTTGAAAACGCCTCTTACATTCATCATGCCCTTACGGTTATTCTTATATAGTATCTTTTGACATCCCAAAATATCTTATAGACTTCACCTTAAAGGTCATTGGAAAAACGACTCAAAGTTCTGAGAAAAGCTCTAGCGTCGTTGAAAATGATCATTCTTTGAAATAGGGATGCATCGATCCGATACTGTGGATCGGTATCGACTCCGATCAAGTCATTTTCTGCGGATCGGTTATCGATCAGACGAGATTAGGGATGGGTACCGAAACCCGGTATTTAATCGGTCTCGGGGCTAAATTATAAAAGGCCGGAGTATCGATAAACTCTGACGTTAACGGTTCTGCTATCGGTACTGGAGAAATTAAGAAAACACACATACATTTATTATTGCTATATATACACATTATCTTGCCAATTCTATCTCACCAGAGTCGCCTGCTGTTTTTATATAGATTCATATTAAAACATTTGTCTATGATGCATTTTTGCTATTCGCAATTCAGAAGCGAGATCGCGCTCATGCGGAGCTTCAGCGCGCGCAACATGAAAGCGGTTTAATTATGATAGAAGAGAGAACTAAACATTCAAACATCTGCTTACGCTTTAGGCCTGTGGCTGCGGCTGCTAATTGTATTTGTTTATTTCAATTTTGGCTTCTAAGCATTATAGCCGCGTTTCTTCTTCCCTTCACACATTCGTTCCTCCCTAAAACCCAAACTTAACGTCAGAATCAGCTCAATCGGTGATTGTTGTAAAATGCCGTCTTTACTGTTGCTAAATTGCGGGACATGTTTGATAAAGAGACGTTGAAAGCACAATCCGCACGAGAGACGCTGTTCCCCAGGCTGAAGTGTGTGTGTGCGTGTGCGTGTGTGTGCGTGGAGCGCACCAAAACACTTTGAGCTTCGGGCGCATCCATAGTCGATAAGATACACACAAAATATGTCAAAATGGCCGGCTTGGAGAATATTCACTTAAACACAGTTTATGTCTTAAGTGGATGAGAACAGTTGGGAGAAAATCTGATGTGTGTCAATATATTGTCTTAAAGTGACAAACTGGCGCTTCATCAATGTTAATCAAAGAACAAAATGAAAGAGAAAATCACTCACAGCTCTTAATCTGTATAACGTTATAGCTTTAATAAGCATAAATCTATCAATACATACAGTGAAAACTATGCAGTGTTCATTTACATTGTAATACTTTTAGATTTATTTTGTAGCTATTACTTTCCAGAACATTAATGTTAGTGGACCTTCATGAAAAAAGCACTGTTTATTTCTTTTCAGTTGTATATTTGTTTTATTGAATTTTTCAGTTTGTTTGACTTTTTCTTTGTTCATGTTCTAACTGTATCTTATAATATGTATAAAACACAAAAAATGCCTGCACACATGCATTTACAAATTGATGCTTTATATTCATTTTATTAAATATTTATTTTACATTTCAGAATATAAAGCAATGTTAATTCAGCTCTTAATTTGTCATATATATATATATATATATATATATATATACATAAAACAAAAAGTACCGATAAGTATACCGTTAAAGTACCGAATCGATAAGCAGTATCGGTAAGAGTAGTAATACCGTTAAAACCTTAACGATACCCATCCCTAGACGAGACCGATCCAAATCCGATCCTGTGCTTTTAAGCTTATAATATTCTGTGTTGTTAAGCCCCACGGAAACCACACAAACACCATTAAGCACCATACAGTTTTCATGCATTATATTTCAAGTGTTCTGGAGCTGTTCTATAGTTTAATCTGAGGTACAGATGAATATTAAATTCGTTAAATTCAAGTCCACGTGAACTTCTCTCTCCGCTGCGTCTGTCTGTCTGTCATCCTTCCTTCAGCATTCAAACCGCGCGTCGCGTTTGGTTAATACAGTCAAACTATCTTCAAGAGCTTACAGTCACTGAGGTTAAAAGAAAAGGCTCAAAGTAAACTAACTCACAGATTTGATACACTTCTCAGCAATATCTCTTCCCCCTGTACTTTTCTTCTCTATGCGGACTCAGAGGGCTGCGCAGCCTGTGTGCTGTGACTCCGTGTTGTTTCAAGAGCATCATTCTGCGCACGGGATGCGCATTGCGCTGCTCTGTATTGAGTATTTCGTTTTATAATACTTCTGCGCAATGAAAGATAATAATAGTCTTTCTTGTTCTGTCCTGTCTATAATATGTTGATGCCTTATTATTGTGCTGTACATTTAAAATACGTTTATTTAAATTTTATATTAAATATTTATATATAAATGTTTTTTAAATGTATTTTATAATACAAAGAGCAAGATTTATTCGTAGACTTATTCACTTTTATTTGTAAATAAAAATGTTTCACTAAATTTTATAAATAAATATATAAATATATATATATATATATATATATATATATATATATATTAGAGGTGGGCATAGATTAATTTTTTTAATCTAGATTAATTTTGGAATTAATCTAGATTAAAATGGCTCATTTGAATTCTGCCGAAGGCATTCAGAATATGTGTGCTACCCAAATAATGACTAAAAGTAAGTAAGCCCAAAATGTCGTTTTTTGTTATTATATTGAACTGAAAGCCATCTTATTATGCACAGTGTTGCACAGATTAAATTTCGTGTAAATCATCCATGCTAACACACAGGTCTTCTATTTATTTTTTTTGACATTTCACTCTCTATAGATATATTTTTCTATGTACTGTATTTTTAGATATATTCGAGTTTCGAAGTTTCTCGCTCAAGTTCACATGAGACCTAAAGCGCATCCTGTTTGCTTAAAAGCGCAACGTTTCGTTGTTATTCAGAGTGCACACAAATAAACGTAGAGTCTTTACAGATTCGAAAGATGTATTAGGCTACTTTTATCTGTATGACCAAAAATGACGGAGATTTTAAGAGCAAGTGAGCGCACCGGAGCCTGTCTTGCAGCAAACGCGCTTCCACACAAACACTTCAATAGCGCACATTTCTCTAGGTTAACATCATATTGAGCGGCCATGTAAAGTTGCTACTACATACATCTTTCAGATGAAAAGCCATATTTGAGGTTGATGAATGATAGGTGAGCGTTTGGATGTCCTGCCCGATTGTATTACCACATAGACCAGCCGTTAACAATCTGTCCATCACGGACTGCGAGCCTCTAGTTCGAAGACTCGTTCTCGCCCCCTACAGTGCAATTCGGCTAGGTATACATCCGCGCTAAAATATCAGGGTGAAAGTCATCATAGCTTGCGTAGTATAGACCCAGCTCCCAACCCAACTTTGAGAATAGATTAACGGCGATATTTTTTTTATTGCCGATAAGAGTCTCACGTTAACGCAGCACGTTAACGCCGATAACGGCCCACCACTAATATATATATATATATATATATATATATATATATATATATATATATATATATATATATATATATATATATATATATATAAATAAAACAAAGCAAGTTTATTTAACAAAAAATAAGTAAAAACTGTTATGAATATATGACTGAATAAACAGCCTATAACGCAAGGCTATTAAATAGCCGTCCAAAACAAATTTTTTGTTAATAACATTAATTTGTATGAGCCAGCACATTCATTTAAAGCAGTGGTTCTCAACCCGCGACCCATCATGCTGAACATAATAAAAAAATACTTTGAGTTCTACAATTCATTTTTAGTTTTTACATTAATTAAAAAATATACGAAACAAATAAAAGCTATGTTTTTGTTATGTCAAATAATTTAGTTTTTCATATATTATTTTTAGACATGAGCAGACTATATGCACTCATGTAATTAATGTTACGCATTTAACAAGCGCGCACTTTGGCAGAATTTAATTCAGATCAGCATCAGTCATCAGCAGCCTTTCGTTCATTAAAATTGAGCATCAGAATGGACACATTTGTTCAGGGAGGAAACGAAATGTGGAAAATGCCAGCGAAGGAACACGAATATAGTGTCAGAATCAACAGTGCTTGCCCACACTGACAGGGCTCTAGACTAACTTTTTGCACTGGTTGCACGGGTGCGCCTAACTTTTTTTCTTAGGTGCACCAGCTTTGTTAGGAGCACCCAAATTTTCACATAGGCAATATTGACTAGTAAACGATTAACTAACAATCTGGTCAACATAAAGTTATTTATTTGAAGCACAATTCTACAAGAAAGGTAACTTACTGAAAAAGTGTTGGTGCTTAAAGTGCTTCATGAGCTGAGATTTAAACTTAAAACATCTCAATATAAATGAAATAAAAAGAAAATCTAAATGAAGTGTTTTCATGGTATCAAACTGAACATTTCATGGCTCAATGTCTTATGGACTATCCTCCATTGCAGTCACATGCCCCTCGGATGGCCAACTCCTGTAGTTTAGCTTTCTTGATCTTTGGCCTCGGCTAAACCAGCTGGCCACTCTCTCTAGCACCAACATCTTCCAGACTTGCCCCTCTACACTGATTCTTATCAGATCTTCCACTGTGTCTGAATGAAGATGCTCTGGTGCAGTGCTTCTCAACCCTCGCCCCTTAAACCTATAAAAAATCCAGCACCCCCATCTCACCTCAGACTACCAAATAATTTCACTAAACATTATGAAAAAAAAAGTATTTAAAGTGAAAAAAAAAAAAACCTGGTCTGTCTCTGCTCATACTGTGTTTTAATTAGGGATGGGTCTGTACATGTTCAGGTAAAAAGAAACATCATCCTTAATTACAGAAAATATGTCAACACATCTCTGGAGAGAACCTTAGATTATTAAAATCTAAAATGCTCTCCATATTTGGATCAACATAGGCTACATTTGTGAACCTTTCTGTAATGTCGCGTGTCGAGTCACACTTCTGCGCGTCTTACAGACTGTAACTTATAATCACAACTTTTTTGTGCTGTTACTCCTTTCCAGCAGAATTTCTCGAGATTCAAGATTTTTATTCGTCACATACATAATTATACAGAATATAACCAGCAGTTAAATGTAATTGGTCAGCTCCCGACAGCATCAGGTGTTTTATTAATGGTGAGTAGAATTATTTATTTAAATAAATGCAATCGTTTAGATATCATAATATTTAGGCTATAGATAATATTATAAATCTGGTTGGTTTGTATTGGTGACTAATATGTAAATGACATGCATGCGGCCCGTGAGACTTGCACTTGGACCATAGTGCTGCCTGGTCGAAAAAAAGGTAGAGAACGCTCCGGTTACTGTCGTAACCTCGGTTCCCTGAGAGCGGGAACGAGACATCACGGAGATTTCTCCGTTATGGGAACTTCTTCCCTTCAACCTTTCCTGAAGTCCTATTGGCTCACGCCAGTCAAATGACTGGCCAATTGTCGCAAAGCATGCAAATACGGCGAGGTCGAGACAGTATAAATGCGATGCTCGCGACAATTATATCAGAATCGGATACTGAACACCGTAAGCTGAGGAGTAGCGAACACGGCGTCTACCGTGATGTCTCGTTCCCGCTCTCAGGGAACCGAGGTTACGACAGTAACCGGAGCGTTCCCTTATCGAGCTGTCACGAGACATCACGGAGATTTCTCCGTTATGGGAACGATATTAAATCCCGCCGTGAGAGAGGCTACGAAGCCCTACCCCAAAACACAGCAGATAGAATACGCACGTAGACACTTCCCACAATAGTGACGCTGTAGGCGAGCTCACCGCTGATAGGTGGCTGTAAGCCAATGAGCGTCTAACCCAAAGGTATACAAATTTGCATATCTGGATAGAAATAACGTTGGCTGCGCTGAAACAGGGCAACTTGCACAACGAGCATAAGGAACTGCACAGACTGTATAGCATGACCCCAACCTAGCATGATAAAAGTATCGCTAGATAAAACAACACAATACAGGAATCTGCACTGAGCACAGGGCAGAACAACCGTATTAGTAAGGGTATGCAGAGCAAACAATGTAGTAACATGCATCAGCCACTTACCGACAGTACCTGGGAGGCAAAAGACTGAACGTCCAGCCTGTAAAACCTGGCGAAAGTATTCTCAGAAGACCAGCCGGCTGCAACACATATATCTTGAATAGACATACCTCTCGACCAAGCCCACGAGGAAGCCATGGCCCTCGTTGAATGCCCCCTAATGTGTAAAGGACATTCCAAACCTTGGTTCGTATACGCAGCCGTAATAGCGTCCACGATCCAGTGGGAGAGCCTCTGTTTAGACACAGCACGGCCTCTCGCACAACCACCATAGCATACAAATAGCTGGTTAGATTGACGAAAGCTCGCCGAACGGTCGATGTAAATCCTCAAAGCCCTGACAGGGCACACCGAAGTCTGAGCATCTGCCTCACTCGAGGCTGCTGACTCGGAAGACAAGGCAGACAGAGAAACAGTCTGTATCTTGAAGGGTGTAGAAAGTGATTTAGGTACATACCCCATTCTTGGCCGGAGAGTGACGCTACAGTCACCGGGTCCAAAGCGAATACAGTCACTATCCACAGAAAAGGCGTGCAAATCTCCTATGCGCTTGGCTGACGCGAGTGCAAGAAGGAGTGCAGTTTTGAGAGACAACTCCTTCAAACCCACTGATGATAACGGCTCAAAAGGTGGCTGAGAGAGAGCTCTTAACACCACCTCTAGGTCCCAAGGCGGGACCGAAGGTGGCCTCGGAGGGTGTAGCCTTCTCGCTCCCTTAAGAAAACTCACCACCATGGGGTCTCTGCCGATCGACTGGCCACCCTGCGGTGAACGGAACGAAGCAATGGCCGCCACATAGACTTTTAGCGTCGAGGGTAACGATCCACTATCCAGCCTGTACTGCAGGAAACTCAGAACATCCAACACGGTGCAAACAACCGGGTCGATGTGAGCCTGATGGCACCATTTCACAAACACTCCCCATTTTAAGGCATATAATCGTCTTGTAGAGGGTGCTCGCGCTTCCGTGAGTGTGCCGACCACACGAGCCTGCAATGCGTCTAGCTCCCCTGACAACCCTGAAGCAACCACACATGAAGGTTCCATAGTTCTGGGTTCGGGTGCCACACCGAGCCGTCCACCTGAGATAACATGTCCTTCCTGACCGGAATCGGCCAGGGGGGGGCTATCAGCAGCTCTGTCAAGTCCGGAAACCAAGGCTGGTTCGGCCAGTTCGGAGCTATGAGTATGACGGACGCTCGCTCCTCCCTGATCTTGCATAACACCAGAGGCAATATCTTGATCGGAGGAAACGCATAAAGCCTGGCTGTCGGCCAGCGCGCTGTGAGCGCGTCCCCTTCCAACGGGGAGTGGGACAGAGAGAAGAACGACGGGCAGTGTGCATTCTCGCTCGTAGCGAATAAATCCACCTCTGCTTCCCCGTAGAGGTTCCAAATCATCCGAACTGACTCGGGGTGTAACCTCCATTCCCCTTGAGGAATTCTCCTCCTTGAAAGCATGTCTGCCCCGCGATTCAAAAGACCGGGGATGTGCGTTGCTCTGATGGATAGAAGGCGAGAATCCGCCCATAGCAGTAACATCGCTGCCTGCTTGCACAACGCCTTCGAACGGACGCCGCCCTGGCGATTTATGTACGCGACCACAGACGTGTTGTCGGTGCGAATCAGTACATGCTGCCGTTCCAGTTGTGCTTGAAACTCCTTCAGAGCTAAAAAGACTGCTTCCAATTCCAATCGGTTTATGTGCCATCGGATCTGTGGCTCTGACCACTGCCCCGAAGCTGGCATCCCCTCGCACACCGCTCCCCAGCCGAGCGTCGATGCGTCCGTTGTGACCACCACGCGTGAGGTTACCAACCCCAGGGGGACTCCCCGGCTGAAGAAATTCGGGTTGCGCCACGGAGCCAGAGCTTCGATGCAGCCGCGGGTGACCGCGATACTCAAACGTCCCGAGGTCCATGCCATCCAGGGGACTCGAGTTTTCAGCCACAGCTGCAGTGGTCGCATGTGTAATAAGCCCAGATGACACACTGCCGACGCTGACGCCATGAGTCCCAGTAGTCTCTGAAATTCTTTCAAATGAACAGAGCTGCCTTCTCTGAAATGGCGTAGGTAAGACAAAATGGCCGCCACGCGCTCTCGCGAGAGGCGGGCTCTCATTTCTAGGGAGTCTATGCAAACTCCCAAATACAGAATGGACTGACTCGGGGCGAGAATGCTCTTTCGCCTGTTCACACATAGCCCTAGGGACTCCAGGTGAATAAGCAGCGAGTCTATATGGCTGAGTAGCGTGTCCCGGGACTGAGCTAAAATCAGCCAATCGTCCAGATAATTCAGGATGCGCATCCCGCCCGCTCTGAGGGGGGAAAGTGCTGCATCCACACACTTTGAAAATGTGCGCGGGGCCAAAGCCAGCCCGAACGGGAGAACAGAGTATTGGTACGCTGTGTTCTCGAAAGCAAACCTCAGAAACCGTCTGTGATGCGGCGCTATCTGAATGTGAAAGTACGCGTCCTTCAAATCCACGGATGCAAACCAGTCCCCGGGGCGAATCTGCGCCAGGATCTGCTTCAGCGTTACCATCCTGAACTGACGTTCGCAAAGCGCTCTGTTGATGGGCCTGAGATCCAAAATTGGGCGAAGCCCCCCATCCCTCTTGGGTACCACGAAGTAGCGGCTGTAAAACCCGCTCTCCAGCTCGTGTGGAGGGACTCGCTCTACTGCTCCTTTCTCGAGCAGACAGCCAATCTCTTGCCTCAGAGCCTGGGCATTTCGAGGCGATGTTAGAGACTGCACCACGCCATTGAAACGGGGTGGTCTGCGTCTGAATTGAAGAGTATACCCCCGCTCTATCACGTTGAGTAGCCAACGCGAGATTCCCGGAATAACCTTCCACGCGCTTATGAACTGACGCAGCGGCTTTAGCTGCTCGGTCGTTGGGTGCGCGGCTATAACCTGTGTTGGATGCGGACCTGCACTGCACTGAGGCGGGGCAAGGGGAACCGCATTTATTGAGTGAGGAGGAGAAAGCTCTTTTTGTGAGAAAGTATGCATTTTTATTGAATGGACACTCAACACACACACATTTGGGCAGCTGAACTTTGGGCGCTTGGGCGCCGGGCTGCTCTCGCGCTCTCCTCCCTCCCTCCGATCGTCAGGAAGACGGCTTAGCAGCCGGGGGCGGGCGAGAATCGCGTCGCGGGCTTCTCCGCTGACCTTGGCGCTTCCTGCCGGAGCCCCACACCTTCCTCCGGACGTCTGGCTCCTGTCGAGGAGCAGTAGCAGTAGCCCCAGCCTGGGCAGGCCTGGGAAAATCTCTCCGCTGGGCAGAGCCATGCGCTGACGAAGATCTGGATCTGGCAGTCTGTTGCTGGGGGGCGCGTCTAGGCATCACGTGACTCATCGCTTTCGCGCGCTTTTGAGTCTCAGCAAATCGCTCGGTTATGGTCTCCACGGCATCACCGAAGAGGCCGGAGGGAGATATAGGAGCGTTTAGGAGCACCTTCCGATCGGCATCCTTTAGGTCAGCTAAGTTTAGCCAGAGGTGCCTCTGAAGGACGACCATAAAGCCCATGGCCTTACCCACAGACTGGGCCGCTCGCTTCGTCGCCATCAACGCGAAGTCCGTTGCAGCGCGCAGATCCTTCGTCGCCTCAGGAGTGAGGACTCCGCCCTCCGCCGTTTGCAGGAGTTTGGCCTGGAACACCTGCAACACTGCCATGGCGTGCAACGCTGATGCCGCCTCGCCATCAGAGGCATACGCCTTATTAGCGAGATGGGCGGTGGTTCTGCACGGCTTCGACGGCAGGCTGATGTCCGGGCCTAGGGACTTCGCTGCTGCAGGGCACAGGTGTGCAGCAACGGTCTCCTCGACGGGGGGAGAGCGCACGTAACCGTGGGCCTCCGCTCCATCCACGTGGGAGAACATGGCCTGCGTGTTCGAGTGGACGCGCGCCGATTGGGGCGCAGACCACGTCTTCACGAGCTGTTCATGAACATCGGGGAAAAAAGGCACCGATGTCCTTGCGTCAGCTTTGCGTGTGGACCTGAAGTACCACGAGTCGAGCTTACTCCTGACAGGCTCCTCCGGAGGATTCCAGGTGAGCTCCAACTCCTGAACAGCTTTCGACAGAACCCTCATGAGCTCCTCCTGGAGGCCTGAAGGCTCTGAGCTGCCTAGCTGCTCGGGCTCCGATCCAGCCCAACCGTCCTTCTCCGAGGCCGAGATGGACATGGCCTCGTCGCCCTCCTCGTGGCCAAAAGCTACGAATCCCTCAATATTGGAAGGGGGGCGGAAACAGTCCTCGGGGAAAGAGATGGGCGAATGCGGCGACCGTTGGGTTCGACGGCACGGCAAGACGGCGCTCCCGCCGCCCGGAGAGGGGGGGCTCACCAGCGGCACGCTGGCGGCAGTGAGCCCGACCCCGAACAGGCCGCGAACCACATCGCGGCGGGCCCGGAGCACGCGGACCGGGAGGTCCGCGCAAAGTCCACAGTCGGACTCGTCCAGCGCCGCCTCGGCGTGAGCCAGGCCCAGGCAGGCGACGCAATGGAGATGCTGATCCAGCGGTTCAATGGGTCCCGCGCAGATCTTACACACTGAAGCCATCACGAGTTCAAGGTGAAGTAAAAGATTCTGATATAATTGTCGCGAGCATCGCATTTATACTGTCTCGAGCTCGCCGTATTTGCATGCTTTGCGACAATTGGCCAGTCATTTGACTGGCGTGAGCCAATAGGACTTCAGGAAAGGTTGAAGGGAAGAAGTTCCCATAACGGAGAAATCTCCGTGATGTCTCGTGACAGCTCGATAAGGGAACCACTGATTTAAACATATAGCCTACAAAATGACACGAAGTGAAAATATCATGGTATTTTTTGGTTATGAAAACAACCTAGGGGACTGTTAATGAAACGTGGAAACTGCTCCTGAATAGAATGAATATCATACCGTCATGCAAATACTTCCCAGCAAACACACGCAGTACAGTAATGTGATTTGTTGGTGCTGTAGGCTGCATGCTTGTAGTTTCTGTGCTTTAGTGAAGTTATATAACGCTACAGCGCGGCGCCGTGTTCGCGAAAGTGCTAAAGGGCACGTGCCACCGGCACAGTATAACATCTGACAGGACAGTTCGTTTTTTTCTGAGGTGAGAGACTTTTTATTTCATAACAAGTTACGAAAATAACGATGGAATAATGCCACTGACATTAAACCTGTCAACATCTCATCTAACCTCAGATACTGAATTGGGACAGCGCGTTTTTCTCAAGCACTCTTTCTTTACTTAAACTGCCTCGGAGTCAGATGATCTGACAGTGTCAACAGCTTTCATGCACATCTTTTAAAATAAAAGTCTCGCATCAGAAAAGCATTTAGAATTAAGTTTTTTGTTGATGTCGTTTCTTTGGCTGTAAATAATCCACGACCCACTCAGAACGGTCTCGCAACCCACTTTTGGGCTGCATACCCAGCACTTTTGACCGAACAGTTGAGAAACACTGTAATAGATTGTGGTTAACACACAGAAGAGTGACGATCAGGTCAACACAGAGAAGTATAGAAATTAAAATCTACAAAAAAAACCTGCGCTGGTATCGGATTGGATCGGTATCGCCCGATCCTCAGAATTTGCGGTATCGGATCGGTTCTGAAAAAATGGTCTCGTTGCATCCCTACTTTGAAAATGATACTTGCTTAAAGTTTCAACTAATGTTGGGCCCTATGATTTATGCGTGGACAGAATCCAGTCATAACTGAATTTACTGTATAACTCGGAATGTCACAGAATTTGTCAAACTTTGAATTAATTATTAATAGTATATTTATATATTAAGCAGCAAAAAGACTATTTAAAAATGAATCCTGCATGCTCTGTGTGAATGAATGGCGCAGACACGCGGTTTCGGTTACTACACACATAAAGAAGCGCGTGACGCTCGTGTGATTCCAGTGTCTGCCGTCTCTAAATGAGGAGATAAATACATGAAGAACATCTCTAGAACTGCTTTGAGACCAGTTTTTTTAGGTAAAACTAGCGTCATATCATATGTCTTATACAGTCTATGATTTACACAGAAATGTAAAGTTATGCACAGCAACCCGTCAATATAAACGTTCGGCTTAACTTAAAGACATTGTGCCAGAAATATATTGTTCAATAGAATACATAGCTTACATTCATAATACTACTACTACAATTAAAAATGTATATTTTTAAGGAATAATAACACAACAATTATTACGTTTTTTTTTAAATGTTAATAGAAAATATTTTTTGGTCAAAAAAGTGAAGTTTGTTTAATTTTTTTAAATGTAAAGATAATTTAAATGAATGTTTATGCCTTCATTTGATAACCAAAATGTAAATACACAACACAGAATTTTTTTTTAGAATAACGTTAAATAAATTACGTTTTTTTTATGCATTCAAATAACTACACATGCATATGGTGGGAAAAATTTAATATTGCATAGACTAGGGGTCCATGCAATATATGTTTCAAATTAAATATTGCATGGACCCCTAAACATGCAATTTTTGTTAAACTTTTAATATGTTGATGTGAAATTGTATAGGTTTCATGATTTTAATTCATTAGGTATGCTTTTTGATTGATAATATTTAATTTAACTATTAAAAAGTAGTCCAGCAAAATATAGAAATAAAAATTAATTATTTAATCCGGAAATATTTTAATGGAAAAAATGGGATTAGAAAAAAAATAAAACCGATTTCATAGGGCCCTAGAAAAGCTCAAGCATCATTTCTTTGAAAGTGGTACTTGCTTAAAGTTTTACGTAATGTAGGGCCCTATGAATTCCACTGTGGGATAACGCGGACGGAATCCAGTCATAAAAAATGTATTTAGTGTGTAACGCGAAATGTCACGAAATTTGCTGAATTTTGGATGAATAAATCAAAAGTGGGCCAGTAGAATTAAATCAGAACATATGGATTAGTGTCTGGTGAATATCAAGCCACAAAAATACTGTTTAAATATGACCGATATCCTGTCATTTTTGTTAAACATTTAATAAATTATGTTAGTTTCATGATTTCAATTAATTAGACATGTTTTTGACTAATTCAATTTAATCATTAAAACAGAGTCTAGAAAAATTTAAATGGAAAAAACTGAATCCAATTTTTTTATTTATAATTAATAATTAAAAAGTGAATTTGAGGGAAAATAAAATGGATTTCGTAGGTTCCTGCTAATGCAGCGAAACTGGCTTATTGATGATTTCTTTTGGTAGTGATTTTGTTTCTGGAGTACTTCATGCTCTTGATTTCGTTTGCTTCTTCTGAAATCTTACTCCTTTCCTTTTGTTGTTGATGCTCTCCAGATGATGAGAAGTATATTGTATTGATTTTCGAGAGCGGCCCCTCATTGCAAGAGCAGGTGATTCTGGAGGATATCCTTGCTGAAATCGGCAGAAACAACAATCTGTCAGATTTCCCCAAGAAGATAAATTTTGATGAGGCCAACGTTCGACTGGTTGAGTACAATAAAACCTCCAAAAAAAAAGAAAAGGTGATTGCACTCAATCGTGATAATTATGACTAGATGTGTTTTATTCTCATGTATTAAAGGTGCCAATGTTTGTCCTTCACCTCAGGTTAAGGAAGTGAGAGCTTTAGTATCAGCAACACCTTTATCTTCAACCCTATCAGCCTCAGCATCCTTTTCAGTAGTGACAGTTACTGTGGCATCAGTAAATACAGCCCCAGCAGCCTCCGTCACTTGTGCAGCGACGAGCGTGCGAACGCACGTGTCTGCTCGGCTCCAGGAGTACTGCGAAGAGGACGACGAGATGGCAGAGCTCCAGCCAACCTTCACTGGTCCTATCATAAAGTAAGACTAACCAAAAAAAATTATTCTGCTAGCTTAATCAGGCCAGTTGTTCAAAATGTTACTTCCCACTTACTATCTTCTCTGGCTCCAACATTTAATTTCAGCTTGGCAAGAAAAATAAATTGTTATTAAAAATGTCATTACTTGATTTCGTAGTGAAAATGACAGACTTCTCTCTTCATGACTTCTCCAATCAACAACCGAACATTTTATTCCGTTGAAGAGAATCGCGATGCATTGGAGAATCGATTATTTCCAACACCCCTAATAGACAGTATATAGTACATGATCACTAAAGTTTAGCATTTGCATGTTTTTAAGTCTTGCCTATTTAAACGTTCAAGACATTAAACCATTCAAATCTGATGAGAAGTGAAAGAGAACTCCATTCGCTGAACTTTACATTAGTTAGGCTAGTAGTTCATTGGTATTGAAATTGAATTTTGAAATGCATAAATGTAAATATAAATATAAAATGTTGGTGTAGTGGCAGCCTTATTTATTACTATACAAGGTTGCATGGGTGTAAAACAATACAAAAATAATATTTTTTTATTGTGGGTCATTGACAGTTTTGCGAGGCCAGTGCAAATTTGAGCTGATGAACAGAGATAGCCAGTAGAAAAAATCAGGAAATACAATATTCCATACGTATAGAAAAGGCCAAAGATATGTTTTTGTTTGTGTTGTTTTTGTTTGTTTCTGCAGGTTGTTGGTTTACCCCCCGCCGCCTGCTAAAGGAGGAATCTCTGTAACCAATGAGGACCTCCACTGTCTGAACGACGGAGAGTTTCTCAACGACGTCATCATCGACTTCTATTTAAAGTCATTATCTTTATTTCAATCAATATTAATTGTTGTGACCAAATAGTGTTTTTATAAAAAAAAAAGTACAAATTGTACTTTTCATGAAAGTGTTTATTTATTTATTTAGATTTTTTTTAAGTGGCCATATATTCGACATTTATCTGATAATTGTGTGCTGTGTGCTACTAGATATCTGTTTTTGGAGAAGTTGAAGAAGGAAGATGCTGTCCGCTGTCACATGTTTAGCTCGTTCTTCTATAAGAGACTCAATCAGAGAGAGCGGAGAAACACGGTCGATGCGTCCAACTTACCGTGAGCTCACGTCATCATCTCAAATATTCACATTTCCTTGGAACTCAGTTACTGTGCTGTTGTTTAGTTCTGAGTTCATTTTAGATGTGACTTTATGATGTGTTGCAGCATACAGAAGAAGAAACACAACCGAGTGAAGACATGGACACGTCACGTTGATCTCTTCCAGAAAGACTTCATCTTTGTACCCATCAATGAGTCGTAAGACACTGTTTATTTATCTCCATTGATCTATTGGTTACATGAGGAATTGGCCACAATAGGAAGAATTAGAGGTGGCCGATATATACGGAGGTAGACACGATTAACCGGTAGAAATTTGTATCATTGCGGTTATGCACTCATGTCAAGTGGCGGTGCACTGTGGTCACGAAAATCTATAGTTTGCACACATTTTTAAGCATTGCTGTTTAAAGGGGTCATATAATGCCCATTTTCCACAAGTTGATATTATTCTTTAGGGTCTTAATGAAAAGTTTGTAACATCACTTTGGTTCAAAATTTTCATTGGTAGTGTAAAAAACACCTTTTTAAGCCTGTCAAAAACAGCTCTTTTCAGAGCAAGCCGTATTGTGTCATTCTCCTTTAAATGTTAATGAGCTCTGCTGACCCCTCCCCTCTCTCCCTAGCTGCTAACTGAGGGACTGTTTACTTTAGCTGCATTGTGAAACGTGCTAATTAGCACATTATTAGGAAAGGTGATTTGCAAAGATTCATTCATGCGAACATAGACTCATTTAGGTAGATCGAGGGCGCATTCCCTTCAGAACCAAACATAATCCTCTTCAGCCACTCTGATGATGGGAGTTAATGACGACTGCTATGTTCATTATTACATCCAACAACAAAACACCTCAATCCCTTAGGAGTCATTCTTGTCGTGTACCTTGTCCCAGTACCTGGATGAGAAACCTCCTGGGGAAAACTAGGTTGCTGCTGGAAGAGTTGTTAGTGAGACCAGCAGGGGGTGCTCTCCCTACAGTCTGTGTGATATTTTTTGTGATATTGACACTGGTGACGAATTATTAAAATTATATTGGTATCAAAAACTTTGATATCATAAAAGCCTAATTAAAAGCAAAAGAAAACTATATTGTGATATACAGTGGGGCAAAAAAGTATTTAGTCAGCCACCAATTGTGCAAGTTCTCCCACTTAAAAATATGAGAGAGGCCTGTAATTTTCATCATAGGTATACCTCAACTATGAGAGACAAAATAAGACAAAACAATCCAGAAAATCACATTGTAGGATTTTTTTAAGAATTTATTTGCAAATTATGGTGGAAAATAAGTATTTGGTCACCTACAAACAAGCAAGATTGCTGGCTCTCACAGACCTGTAACTTCTTCTTTAAGAGGCTCCTCTGTCCTCCACTCGTTACCTGTATTAATGGCATCTGTTTGAACTCGTTATCAGTATAAAAGACACCTGTCCACAACCTCAAACAGTCACACTCCACTATGGCCAAGACCAAAGAGCTGTCAAAGGACACCAGAAACAAAATTGTAGACCTGCACCAGGCTGGGAAGACTGAATCTGCAATAGGTAAGCAGCTTGGTGTGAAGAAATCAACTGTGGGAGCAATTATTAGAAAATGGAAGACATACGAGACCACTGATAATCTCCCTCGATCTGGGGCTCCACGCAAGATCTCACCCCGTGGGGTCAAAATGATCACAAGAACTGTGAGCAAAAATCCCAGAACCACACGGGGGGACCTAGTGAATGACCTGCAGAGAGCTGGGACCAAAGTAACAAAGGCTACCATCAGTAACACACTGCGCCGCCAGGGACTCAAATCCTGCAGTGCCAGACGTGTCCCCCAGTACATGTCCAGGCCCGTCTGAAGTTTGCTAGAGAGCATTTGGATGATCCAGAAGAGGATTGGGAGAATGTCATATGGTCAGATGAAACCAAAATATAACTTTTCGATGATAACTCAACTTGTCGTGTTTGGAGGAGAAAGAATGCTGAGTTGCATCCAAAGAACACCATACCTACTGTGAAGCATGGGGGTGGAAACATCATGCTTTGGGGCTGTTTTTCTGCAAAGGGACCAGGACGACTGATCTGTGTAAAGGAACGAATGAATGGGCCATGTATCGTGAGATTTTGAGTGAAAACCTCCTTCCATCAGCAAGGGCATTGAAGATGAAACGTGGCTGGGTCTTTCAGCATGACAATGATCCCAAACACACCGCCCGGGCAACGAAGGAGTGGCTTCGTAAGAAGCATTTCAAGGTCCTGGAGTGGCCTAGCCAGTCTCCACATCTCAACCCCATAGAAAATCTTTGGAGGGAGTTGAAAGTCCGTGTTGCCCAGCGACAGCCCCAAAACATCACTGCTCTAGAGGAGATCTGCATGGAGGAATGGGCCAAAATACCAGCAACAGTGTGTGAAAACCTTGTGAAGACTTACAGAAAACGTTTGACCTCTGTCATTGCCAACAAAGGGTATATAACAAAGTATTGAGATGAAATTTTGTTATTGACCAAATACTTATTTTCCACCATAATTTGCAAATAAATTCTTTAAAAATCCTACAATGTGATTTTCTGGATTTTTTTTTCTTATTTTGTCTCTCATAGTTGAGGTATACCTATGATGAAAATTACAGGCCTCTCTCATCTTTTTAAGTGGGAGAACTTGCACAATTTGTGGCTGACTAAATACTTTTTTGCCCCACTGTATATCGTTATTGTGATATAAAATTACCCGTATCATGATATAATATTTTCGATATAAGATATCGCACACCCCGAGGAAGAATGCATGTGAATGTCATTCAAATGAAAGTTTGACAGTGCAAAGTCTTCCTTCAGTTGTCTCCTGTGGTTTAGGGAAGGGCATTGCATGTAGTATCAGCTTATTATTTAAAAACTTGTGGTTTCTTAACAACTTGAATGTTATACTTCAAGCTTAAATTGCTCAGATGATAGGAAAATCACTTCTAAAATCAACTTCTGTATGGGATGGGGGAAATGGAATGCTTGAATTTCTTTTTATATATGTATTTACTGGTTATTTCACATTATGTTTACATGTTAAATTGTCCTTCAAATGCGTTGATTTATTTTTAATCAGCTGTCTAAGTAGTGTGCGTATTGTCATGTTTTTTTAATGAGACTTCTAATCTCCTGATCTGTCTTTCTGTGTCCATCTAGTGCACACTGGTATCTCGCCATAATCTGTTTTCCGGGTCTGGAGAAGGCTCATGTTGAGCCAAACCCACTGTACCAGCCTCAGACTCAAGCCCATAGCACTGTTGTTTCCACTGATGGAGGTTCGGATGAGCTGGATGACATCAGGCAGCACACGGCCGTCCCGCACAGATCTGCGGCTGATGTGAACAGACAGCAGCAGTACACAGGTGAGCACGTGAGCCACACGAGTGAATGAATGCAGACTGCCGCTGTGTCACTGCTTGATTTCCGTTTGGTTTTTATTCCAGATGGTTTACACCGAATAATCGAGTGTTATGGAACAGATGGCTCCTACCACTCAGATGACCAAAGCTCATGTCGGGTGAGTCGCTTCAGTTTGGCTAATCTGTGGGATCAGAGTTCACTTTTGTAATGTAGTCATCAAAAGGAGCGTATATTGTAGGGATGTAAAGATTTATTTATGTTATCTGTGCAATGCTACAACATATTTATATTTGAAATTAATGCAGTTCTTTGGAATTTTCTATTTTTCATGGAATTCTAAGAGAAAATTATCACAGTTTCAACAATTTTAAGCAGCACAGGCAGTTTTCAACATTGATAAAACAATTCTTAAGCAGCAAATCGGCATATTAGAATGATTTCTGAAAGATCAGGTGACACTGAGGACTGGAGTAATGATGCTGAAAATTCATCATTGGTGAGGCTTTTAGAAACATTAACAAAAAATCTAATTGACCGCAAACTTTTGAATACATGCTTAAATGTAAATAAAAAGGTTGCACATGCAAACTGCTTGTGATAAGGCAACAATGGAACTATTTTCGGTAACAGAAATGGTAATAAAATAGTTTAGTTTCCAACATTGTGTTCATTTGTTAAAGAGTTCCTTCATATTTACATGTAATGTTGTGAGGTCATTTAAAGTAGTGATCGACCGATACTGATTTTTTTTATAACCGATACCGATTATTTGCATGTTTATGTACCCAATAACCGATATTCAGAACCGATATTTATTTACTGTTATAAAGTAAATAAATAACAGAGTGAAGTAAGTCCATTCTTCGCTTTCAGTCATCTTAACAACAACAAAAAAACTGTTGAAAATTAACATTCTTTCATGTAAAATTGAATCTTCAAATTACAACAATAAAAACATTTTATTTTTAAAAAGCATCATCAGCAACACTGATATTAGCAATATGCAAAATAATGTCTAATGTCTTCAAATGGAGAAAATAAAGGACAGGTCATATCAACTTCATTTTAAACTACAGTTTTAGGTTTATACGCTGTTTAATAGACTAAAGAGTGAAGAATAATTCACTGAATAATCTCTGAAATATTGAAATAAGCTATAACAAACAAAACATCGTATTTTATTGCATTTCTTAACTGGCATGTTTTAGAATTATTAAAATGTTTTTGTCATTCTAGATTATGAAAACTGCTGACAGCACGGTTTATCTATGCATTTACACAGAACAATACTCAAACTGCGATCGCTTGAGGAGATAACAAATAATTAATTTCGATAGAGATGTATTTATTTAAATGTTTATTGGCGAAATAATGGTTCTATAGTAAATGTTAATATAATTCAGCATGTTTCAAACAAGTGAATCTTATTAAAAGTTACATGCGGTGGTCGTGCTGGAGCTTTTCCTGAATGAACAGTGCCCACTGCTCCAGGTGTGTGTACACTTGGATGGGTTGAATGCAGAGAACAAAATTTCACTGCTGGTTATACTCTGTATAATTATGTATGTGACAAAAAAAAAAATTCTAAACCTTTTTTTTTTTTCTTTTTTTTACAAAACCGATAACCGATTATGGTAAAATGCTTACATATCAGGGAAAATATTGGTAAACTGATATATCGGTCGATCTCTAAATTAAAGCTAACTACAATAGTCAGATTACATTAAATTGGTGATGTTTGATTACTGACTTCAGATCACCTTTACTGGAATACACCATTCGTGATATTAAAGGGGGCATAACACACACAGTTTCACCCAATCTCGTGTTAATCTTGAGTACCTATAGAGTAATACTGCATCCTTCATATCTCCAAAAAGTCTTTAGATTTATCATATTTATAAAAGAAAGATGCAGCTTAATGATTCTTTCCGAAAAAAGCCGAGCTCTTGGAGGCGGTGCGCCGTGGGCGGATCTAAAGAGTGACGAGCACTTGAGCGCGATTATCAGCAAAACACATACATTTGATGCTGTTTCACTTACCATCTGCAGTTCTGAATCATGACCAAGATCTTTTATAGCTGAGACTGTTCCATCTTTCAGTATCAAATGATGAGCAAATCCAGCGTCGAACTGGGCCTTGTTTATAAAACATTCGTCAACAAACACACTTGAGAAACTCAGTTGCTGCCCCGGAAAAACAAACGGCATCCACTGTTTACGTAACGAAGCTGAACAAGGTTATCTTTCCCTCACAACCAAAAACACACTTCTTTAGAGACACTCTTCCCGAGCGAGTCCCGTGCTGTGCTGCCGGATGAAGCGCGTTGATGAAGGAAGCTGTCGCTCTTGCTCTGATCGATACGTGCACGGGCGCGTTCTTCCAGGAGAAATGCCCATATAAGGAGTTCCACCGTCGTTTACGTCAGCAGGAGTCACGATCGAAAAAAACTCTGAAACTTGTATGAACCCGGAAGTGCGATTTTTGTCACAGAGATACTGTTATAAGTCCAAACTGTTTTTTTTTTACTTTGTCAATGCTTAGCATGAGAATCTTTAACAGTGTAAACGATTCTGAATGCATGAAACAGCATTGTACCTCCCCTTTAAAAACAGGCTTACTTTCATGATGGAAAAATACTATTTTCAGTTATCAATGACAGTTTATTATTATGGTGTAGTAGCGTGTGTATTTTGTGTATTAGATTTTGACAAGATTTTTGGGAGTTTTGTCTGTCTCACATGTTATTTTGTTTTCAGGACGAGTGTAGTGAAGATGGCAGTTTGGCCGATGAGTGTGGAAGCTTTGACAAAGCAGAGTTGACGTTCAAACCCACCATCTGCAAACAGTGAGCACATATTCCTCAAACAATTTGCATGCTAATACATTATATTAAATATTTAGATTCAATATACAATTTTAGAACAGAGTGAATCAGTTACATCAAATCAGATAAATTCTTAAATATTTTAATTGCATGCTAGCTTTGATGACCCAATATTAACCTTGTTTGTTTACAGTTTGAAAGCTACAGAAGAGTTTAATCTAGAGATGCACTGATAAGAAATTTCTCAGCCAGTACATGTGCGGTTATTTAGAATGATGTCTGCTGATACCGATGCCAATAATTTAGTTTTATTAAAGTAAAATAAAACTCTCCCAACTACTGCTGTAAACTATACAGGGAGCCCCTCCATTTGGTACATTAGAGGTTAAAGGGATAGTTCACCCAAAAATGAAACTTGTCATTAATTACTCAGCCTCATGTCGTTCCAAACCTGCAAGACCTTCGTTCTTCTTCAGAACACAAATTAAGATATTTTTGATTAAATCCGACAGCTCTCTGATCCCACATAGGGTCCTACCGCGATCAAGGCACAGAAACGTAGCAAGGACATCATTAAAATAATCCATGTGACATCAGTGGTTCTACCGTAATTTCATGAAGCTACGAGAATACATTTTGTGTGCCAAGAAAACAAAAATAACAACTTTATTCAACTATTTGTCTCCCAGTCACTGGGAATTTAGAATTTAGTTGTACATTTTAAATTCCAATTCAGTTCTATTTTTCAGCACTCGTTGTCATGTTGTTAAAATCCTCAGACCTTGTATTCTGATCATGGACTCCCTGCGTGGACCAACCAGGTCGACTGTGGTGAAAACATTACGAGAGTAAGTTATTGCTCTGAAGTAAAAATAAAACCTTTAAATGGATGCGATTTTCTGATCACAGATGTTTTTGCATGTACTTACTAAACGAATAGTTATTTTTCTTTGGGAATCATGTCATCTTCAAACAATAACAAGAGTGGCTGTAAGTTTGCATGCATGTTAGTGAGTGTTTGTCCTGGTGTTTGTGCAGGTATCTGGAGGTGGAGTGGGAGGTGAAGAAAGGCTCCAAGAGGAGTTTTGGGAAGGATGTGATGAAGGGCTCGAGTCCTCGTGTGCCCCAGCAGGATAACTTCAGTGACTGTGGAGTTTATGTGCTGCAGTATGTGGAGAGCTTCTTTGAGGTGAGAGGACTCATGGGAACTGTATATCTAAGAGTGAACTGGACAACATATTCTGGATCCCCCAGAATAGAGTCTAAAAGATTTTTTAAAACTGCCAGAGCTTCCTCATATTCTACGCGTTCGTTCACACTCATCCCAGACATCCTGGTAAAGATGAATGATATTGCTGTGTAAGAGTCTCACATTAAATCTAATAGGCAATTTCAGGTCTCACTTTTAGTTTTTGGGCCAATTCTAAAGGCCATTGCACACTGAGTCAGAACTTTTCGCATGTTGAAAAATAAATAAAACCTCACGTTGTGTCAATGACGATTACACTAAACTTTCGTTCGTCGTAAATTTTTTTGGATCGGGTGCGATTTTTCGCATCCGTAGTAAACATTTTGAGAGGTGTTTTGACAATTCAGAGCCACCATAAAAACTGTACTTCCTCTCTATATCTGGATGGACTAAATATTTCCTTTCCATTTCTCTTTTTGAGAAGCAAGAGGACAACACCCTTTTTACAAGACTGATGCGTTTCAACGGTCATCAGTATCATAAATCCTCCAACATTGTTTTTAATCGTTCTCTCTTCTGACTGTCTTTATCCGTCTCTCTCTATATATATATATATATATTTTTAAGTCATGAAAACATGATCGTGGAGTTTTTCTTTTGCTATTTGAGCAAATTGGAATGCAAAATATATATATATATATATTATATACATCTGTGGTAGTCTCCCATTCACCACTATAGATTTACCCATCTATGATGACTTCAGCTGCTGAGAAACCCGGAAATGTGAAAAGGGTCTATCAAAAAATAAGACCACATTCTTCAAAATATCTTATTTTATGTTCAGCACAAGAAATAAATTAATACAAGTTTGGGACAACGTGAGTGAGCAAATAATGACAGAAATGTTTGGGTGAATTCCTTTAATGATAAGCGGCAGCATGTTTAGTCGCTAGCTGCATGCATCCATTTCAACTGTTTACTTCCATTTTATATATAACCAAATGTGTTTAAATGTAAACCTTGTGTGTTTTTACAGTATTAGATGCTAAATCAATCAGATGCGAAAGACAACTTGGTCTAGTAATCAGGCGCTGTTTTAGTAGGCGCTGTTTTGTGTGCGGTGTGCGCGCGCTTCATGTGTATATGTGCTCCGAAAAAAGTTAATGCCAGAACAGCTTTTGAATTAAATGTTTAAGGAGATGCAAATAATGTACTTTTGTGATTGGGCACATGTTACAGTTTCCCGTGAGTGTAACTCTACTGCTACATTTGATGTGAATGTATGTTGCATTGCACAGTATATTGAGGTGGATGCACCAGAAGTGCAGCTGATAGAATGTGTGCTGTTGCACAATACTACGATATTTCTTTAAAAGCAGATCATGGCGACCGTCATCGCACACCCACAACTACCAAGTATAATCAATCCCATGCACACAAACAAGCACAACGAAATCACTTCACACACGGGATGTAACGATTACCGGGTTGATGATAAATCATGGTTAAATTTCCCCAAGGTTAGTATTACAATTTCATATTTGAATTATCATTAAAACTGTATTCGATTACCACGATTCGAACAACTCACGATAAATAAATACTGTCCAGCATAAAGCACAGCAGCAGAATAGTTTTGTTTTGAGGGAAAATAGGGTGGAAAAGCTGGGAGGTTTTAAAAGAGTGCTAAGGAAATTATACAAATTCATTTATGAATGAATTAATTATATGAATGTACCTCTAAAGTTTCTGACTGTCTTCAGAAACGATTCGATGGCATTGTGTTTTCATCTTCGCTCTATGTAATACCTAAAGGAAGTGTTTTTAATCGCAATGCTGCTTTGTGCATAGAGTTCACGGGAAGCGGCTGTTATTCAGCTTTTCCATATAAAGCGCCACCTGCTGTCAGTGAGTGGATCTACAGAGTATATATTTACAGAGCCTTATATTTACATTCAGCCTGTGCCATTTCTGTCTGGCCAAAAACGGACCGAATTTGCATGCCCTGCTGTAAATTTTGACCGTTTGATGAAAAACAAGCTTATGTGGATTCTACACATTTATACAATTCAGATAAGCTATCTAGAAGTATTTATAGAGCAGATAAAATACTTATAATCATTAATTAATCAATTATAATTTTGACATAACACTTTTCTTTATTTAAAGGCTGAAATGTGAGGTATACCTATTTATGAAACTTTTTCAAAGCTGTATTTGTACATTTACATTAGATATTTGAACATAAACTGCTGTCAGTCAAGCTGTCATTTAAAATCCAAACATCATTTTATTTGTTGTTTGTTGATTTTTACATATAAAACTTGGTGAATTGATTTATGTGTCGTTACTTTTTGAATATCTCCAGCATTTTAACAATACCACGATAACACTGATAACCGTGATAAGAAATTTCCATAAGGTTACATCCCTGATATACATATGTTGCACTGTACAGCCTTCTTGTTGTTATTATTATTATATACTTTCAAATGGTAAGCAGTCAGTTTAAATTTTAACCCCTTTAACCCCTTAATTTATCAATATGGGTATGAGCGGTGGCTACGATCAAATCTGAGCTCGTGTATGCAAGTTTTTGAGTTAGCCTGAACTTTCGTGCAGTATAGAGAATTTCGTAGAATTGTATAATAACAGCATTTTTTTTTCAGTTAGATTATTTTCCTAAATCGACAAAAGCTTTTTTTTTTTTTAAGGATTTAGCTTTATATGCGCAAAAAGCAGCATAAACAACATGCCATGAGGAATCACCCATTGTCTTATCACGCACCTGCAGCACTTCTGTGAATGGAGAAAAACTGAAATTATAAAAGGAATAAAATAAATAGGGCTACACAACATATTTATCTTAATTAACAGATTAACAAAATAAAAAAAAACTGTGCGACAAGTATAGGCCACTTTTGTTTTGCTGATCGGTGATCAGGCAGTTGTCTCATACGCACACTCACATTTCAGCGTTACTAATTTGATATTTCAGCCAATCAATCAAACTAAAATGCAGTCAACCAAACAAAGTTACATTTTGCGCTGCTAAACTTTTTCTCTAATACTGAGCCACAGGAACATGCATAATATTTTACATAGATATTGGAACATAAGTACAGAGACTTGTTTACATCATCGATAGTAGTTTAGCAACTAAATGTTACATGGCATAAATGGAAACATTTTGATGTCGAATGAGAGAGGCTTGTGAGCCCATTGCTGTTTAGTTTCGCTTTAATAAATACATTTTAGCTTTACGTTGTATTACGTTTATAATGAATGCCACTATAGCCCAATTTGTGTTTTACTTCATAGTTTAATAAAAAATGTATAGCTACTAATTTTTTTTCATTCTTATTCTGTAAATTTAAAGAATTTAAAGTAAATTTAAAGAGTTTGTTGTGGATTATGCATAACTAAATAATCTATATAGTGTTTGTAATGTTAATGTTTCGTTATATTTACTGGTATTTAATATGCATATTAATGAATGCCATTGTTTGCAATTATAAGGTTAAAGGATGTTTTTAGAGTAAGATCAATTTCTCTTTCATGAGATTACTTCCTCTTTTTGGCCGGGTTTGGTTTCTCCTTGTCGTAAACTCTAGGGGCGAGGCTTCTAAACCGGAGTGTTTTTAGGGGCGTGATATTCAAATAACGATTGTGAAATGACGACCTGAGATACAGGTTCATCCACTTGTAGATACATCCACTATACTTGTTTTCATTAACTTCAAATTGCACATCATTAGGAGGACAACGTTGGGCGGAATGTGGAACAACCCTTTTTTTATTATTGTGGATTAAACAAAGAAATGATCTACAGAGAATCACCTCTCTTTAGTGACCCTCATATAATGAACTTACTGTTGAGTTGGCAACTAATGCAATAATTGATTATTTCATTTGTTTTATTGTTGTTGTTTTTTCCCCAGAAACCTCTTCCAAGCTTTCATCTCCCAATGCATTTATTGGATTGGTTTCCCCAGCAACGGATGAAAACCAAGCGAGACGAGATCAAGGTGCTCATTCTGAAGCTTCAGACTCAGCAGCAGCTAAATCTGGAGAGCTGCCACAGCCCCTGTGAGGATACCTTAGAGTCAGCTGATCTCATCCCTCCAATCAGCTCCTGAGCTCCGCCCACGCTGCTACGCTTTCACCATCACATGACTTATAAACACTACAAGCCAACCGGCCTTGTGTGATTCTACGCTGCTGGACAACTCTGCCGTTATTTCTTATGACCTTATAGTTTTGATGACATGAAATTTAAAAAAGAGTGTTTTGTTTTTTATTTGTGTCGAATAAATTATGTACATAAGCTAGGCTTTTTTCTTTTACTTTGCTGCCTTTTGAGTTTCACATCTCATTTATTGTCAATTCGTCATTTCAGTTTTGGCCCATCTGTAAAATAAAAGTTTGTGTTCATCTTGATTATTTACTCTGATGTGCCTAGAGGGTTAAAAACAGTATGTTCAGTATTCTGTTTGGACTTCATCCCTCTGAAGGAAACAAAAGCATTTTTTGTAAAATCAGTATCCAAGCAAACTTTGTGTCCACAACAAAATAGAAATCATATTTCAATGATCTGCTACTTTCCGTTCAAGAGTGCTTATTTGCCTTGGTACAGTCCAATCAGAGGTGGAAAGAGTACAAACATATTCTACTCAAGTAAAAGTACCATTACATTACTGAAATTTTACTTAAGTACAAGTAAAAGTACCAGTCTAAAAATATACTCAAGTAAAAAGTAGCTCATTTAAAATTTACTCAGAGTAAAAATTACTTAGTTACATTTTAACAATGGGAGGGAGGAAAAAATGGGATAGACCAAAGGTGTCAAACTCAGTACCTGGAGGGCCACAGCCCTGCACAGTGTAGATATTACCCTAATTAAACACATCTGATCCAGCTAAACTAATCATTTAGGCTTATTTGAAAACTACATGGTTTGTGTGTTGGAGCAGGGTTGGAACTAAACTCTTTAGGGCTGTGGCCCTCCAGGAACTGAGTTTGACACACCTGGGATATGGGCCTATAAATCTCAAACTAGGTGTTTTTAATTAAATGAATCGGTTAATTAGAATAATAAGACATTTGGGCTGTTATCAGGCAAATTAAATCAGTATCAACAAAATGCATCTTTGCAATGCAGAGGAAACACAGAAGCTTCATCTGAAGTGGCATAGATGTATTACACACTGACATGAATGCATTTAGCCTGCAGTTCCAAATGCAGAAATAATGTTTTGATAAATAAGACATAAAATGTGACCCTGAACCAGAAACCCAATTTCCTAAATTGCGATTTATACATCATCTGAAAGCTGAATAAATCATATTTCCATTGATAGGCTTGTTATGATAGGACAATATTTGAAAATCTGGAATCTGAGTGTGCAAAAAATCCAAATATTGAGAAAATCTCCTTCAAAGTTGTTCAAATTAAGCTCTTAGTTTTGATATATTTACAGTAGGAAATTTACAAAATATATTAATGGAACATGATCTTTACTTAATATGCTAATGATTTTTGGCATAAAAGAAAAATGTATAATTTTAACCCATACAATATATTGTTGGCTATAGCTACAAATATACCCCAGCGACTTAAGACTGGTTTTGTGCTCCATGCCAGGGTCACAAATGTTAAATAGTCATTTGAAATTAAAAAATAAATACATCAAAAGATACTTTAAATGTTAAATTAGAACCACCAGTAGGTGTCAGCAAGTCACTGATAAGAGAGTCATTGGGATTAAACAGAATCATTTAAACGGTTAATTCAAGGAATGAAACACCGTCATTGCTCAGAGTCAGAGATGCAAAACTGTGTATGGAATTATTTTTGTTGTCGAAATAGAGCAAAAACAGGCAATATGGTGTCTAAAACGTAAGTCTCTTAATTAACTTCTTGTTTTTTGAACTGTGTAAAAAGAAAAACTACAGGCCTATGTAATCATGGTGATTTTTTGAGAAAAACGGCATTCTTCATGTGATGTTGACTTACTATATTAAATAATATAAATATATACATTTTCTGCTTCTATATCTGAAATTTTGTGATCATTCTAAACGCATTTTAACAGACTGAATCACGCAGTGAAAGAAAGCAGTCCAGATGCACGCGGATTGGTCTAATCTAACGTTACTAGATTTCACGGCACACTGTTTAGAGTGATTTGTTTGTTTTTTGGCAAAATACTGATAATGTCAAATCGCACATCGTTAAAACAACAATTATTATATTATCGCAGACGATATTGCACACCCTGCACCACTGTCTTTTTGGCTCATTTGTGCAAAACCTTTTGCTAAACCGTCAAAGCTTCATTTTAACCACCAATGCAACGATGCAAGTATTTACCTTATTTCTACATGCTTGCGAAGGGCGATGTTGATATATTTATAAGCTGCTAGTTCGGTCTCCCGAGGCAAACACAGCTAACACTGCATAATAGAGCATGAATATATGGCCAGGGATTCACTTCATTCCTTTGAGTTCAACTTCAGCAGAATACGACGGGATGTCTAAAAGGTTTTAAGCAGTCAAAAACTAAATGCAACCATATAACGCCTGTCATGTCCGTCTGCACCATTTCCTTGTGATTTTTAACGCACGTTAAGTTAAATCTAAGTCTAAATCGTGCCCATTATTATAATGCAGATCTTTCACACGTTTTGATTTTTTTTTACAAGGTAACGAGTTATGTGTAATTTACAAAATGGACGCGATTGAGTAAAGAAGGGACCCATTAATAAACAAACACAAAATATTAGCAAATTAAGTTAAAGAATGGGAATGATATATTGTACACGATTTACAAATGATGTTACTGAAAACCTGTTGTCAAGTACATCAAAAAAGCCACTCAATTACAGTAACTGCGACATAACCATGGACTACATCTCCCATCATGCACTGCACACACACATTCTGTCCACCATTACACCAATCATGACAGCTGTCACCATTCACTCATTCAACCTGAGTTGCCTCACCACACCTGCACCTCATTCAATCACTCACATAAAAGCTTTCACATTAGACACTCACCCAGTGCGACAGTCTTGTTTTCCCTGGCTAACATTTCCGAGCGTTTTCCCTAGTTTCATTCCCATAAAGTTTAAACCTGGAGAAGGTTGACTCCATCTAAAGATTGTTTGCTGCCTGCCTCTCTGACCCTGCCTGCCTTCTGGAAATCCTCTCTGTCTGCCGCATAGCCCTGACCCATTGCTCTGTCACTGATTTCGACATCTGCCTTGTAAAAGTAGCTCTCGATACCTGCTTGATATTTGCCTGTTTGACCTTGTACTAATAAAGCTGTTAGTGGATCTACTCTCGCCTCTGAACTGTCAGTTAGTTACACCTGTTCACGCAGGCCTATTATGAATTCGTGGCCGCGATACATAGTTTGTTCCGAAAAGCAATGGACAAACATACAAATAAACAATAACAACTAAATGCTAGTTCAGATTCTCGTCTTTATACCCGCATTTATGTGAAACTTTAAGTGTTAAACGTGTTGAGGTATCCTTGTGCAATGTAACGTTTGGACAAAGCTAACTCAAGAACAATCTAAGGACATTTCAAAGCACAGGAATATACAGTGATGTACAACACCATCATCTAATAAAATTACATTTCTTGAATAAATGACACACCTAAAAATCCGTAATATGGCCAATGCAGTTTTAAATACTTACCTGCCTAGAAGACATGGTGGTAGATGTAGAAGCCATTGATCTTCGCGAGATCTTTCAACGCATGCGCAGATTCCTTGCTTCAAGACGGTGTACATTTTACATGATTTTTTTATTTGCTTCAAGTACTTTATTAATTCGTGTAAATATGACAGAGTCACAAGTAAAATGTACTTGTCTGTCGGATGTCTAATAATTACAAGAAAAAAAATGAGTATATATTTAGGTTTTACTTAATATTCATGAGTTTTTAATTTTGCAAAAATATTCTTAGCAAAAGATGCATGATTTATTGTTTTATTTACTGAGCCATAAAATAATTTTTTTACAATGTAGTGAGAGAGAGAAAAGTTACAGAACAATAAATTACATTAATTGGCAAATTAGGTAATATTGTATATATTTTAGTGAGAATCCTTAAAATCATGTTCATTTTGATGCATGGGTTTTTACAGTTCATATTGTTTGATGGCAGCTTTGCAGAAAGTAGTCCCTTGCAAACACGTGCCATGTGGACGGAGCCTAAGGTGTGAAGGCGCCCATTTTATCTCACCAGTAGGCGCTGAGGAATGAATAAATCATGGGTTTATATAGCACTTTATTGTGTATTGTTGTACTCCTAAAGCGCTTTACAATAATGGGGGGGGGGTCTCTCCTCAACCACCACCAGTGTGCAGCATCCACTTGGATGATGCGACAGCAGCCACAGGACAACGGCGCCAGTGCGCTTACCACACACCAGCTACAGGTGGAGAGGAGAGAGAGTCATAGAGCCAAACAAGTGGATGCGCTCACCACACACCAGCTACAGGTGGAGAGGAGAGAGAGTCATAGAGCCAAACAAGTGGATGCGCTCACCACACACCAGCTACAGGTGGAGAGGAGAGAGAGTCATAGAGACAATCAAGTGTATGCGCTCACCACACACCAGCTACAGGTAGAGAGGAGAGAGAGTCATAGAGCCAATCAAATGTATATGCTCTCACCATACACCAGCTACAGGTGGAGAGGAGAGAGAGTCATAGAGCCAATCAAGTGTATGCGCTCACCACACACCAGCTACAGGTGGAGAGGAGAGAGAGTCATAAAGCAAATCAAGTGTATGCGCTCACCACACACCAGCTACAGGTGGAGAGGAGAGAGAGTCATAGAGCCAATCAAGTGGATGGGGATTATTAGGAGGCCATGATTGACACAGTGGTGGGAATTTGGCTAGGACACCGGGGTCACACCCCTACTCTTTACGAGAAGTGCCATGGGATTTTTAATGACCACAGAGAGTCAGGACCTCGGTCTCATCCGAAAGACGAATGACTATGGTGCTTTGTAGAATTTGAGCTAATTAGCTAGCTAGCACGGCTAAGGCTTCATCTTCGTGGTCTTCCCCTGAGTTCACACTTTATTTATGCAATGCGGTTTTGAAAGTCGGGTGGTCTACTGCGGAGCTCAAATGTGAATTGTGGGAGCAATTTCTGAAGATAATGAATACTGCACCACACATTAACCATGTAAATATATAATAATACTGTGACGAGTAGGGCGGGGCCGAGAGCCGTGGGAACGGAGCGAGGCCGGTGGAGTGAATGATAATGAACGACACCTGCGCCACTCACCGGTCTCGAGTCCCACGGAGGAGCTTCGGAAGGAATAAAAGGAGGAGTGACGACAGTGGAAGACGAGAGAGGACCAGGCCTGGATTTTAGTTTGTGTTTTGTGTGTGGCAGTCGTCCGTGAGGGGCTGCCGCTTTTCATTTGTGTTTGTTTTATTTTGTTATTAAATGTGTTAAATGTTCGCCGGTTCCCGCCTCCTTCTTCCCGTACTTATCAACTGCGTTACAAATACTTATTAAAAAAATCACTTATTTTATACATGTTGGGCAGAATATATCATGCGCTTACAACATTATTTAGGCTTTGTTGCTTTTTTAGACAGTGGCCACAAATACATCAGATCTCAGCAGCACAAAGATCAGTCTTTAACATATGTTTGAAGAAAACTTAAAATGTAATTCTAGTAATTTGGATAAAATATTTGAAAAGGAATTGGAGGTTTGTTACTGAATGACTCACACACCTCTAAAATACAACAGCACCAAAACAGCTTTAAGCTCAAACTTACAGATTTTTAAGACATGACAATTATTTATATCTACTTCGATAAAAATAGGGTGAGTTCAGGTAAAGTAGGTAATTTAAGTTTCAGAGCATAACAATGTGGTAATTAATTAAAGGGACACAATTTCTCTAAATGATCAGATCATTTTGGTTGATGCAACACCTCAGAGGAGGACTGTGTCGTGGTGAAAGTTATAGAAAACCCTTCAACGTTTTTTTGACAACCCAGATTTTCATTTCTAAATGATGTTGCTCACTAAATGGAAATGAACATTATTGGGACAGGTCCTGCTGTTTTTGTTTCCACAGTTAACAGGGAATAAAATGCAAAGAACAAAACGTTTAAAAATGTGTTAGTTTTCCTGTAAGGTGTTAATATTGCTGGCCCACTTTGGTTGAATGTGTTCAATAAAGTGGGCCAGTGGGATTCAGGTAAAGTGGGCTTACCTTTCACCTTCAGTAATTATATTCAAATTCATTAAATAAATTGGCATGCACTGTTATTTTATAGTTGACATGTATCATTTACTTTTTTAGAAAAGAGAAATGAGTCTGCAGTCAGGAAATTCAAGTCAGAGATGGAAGAAATGAAAGAGAAAGAAAGGCATGAAGTTCAATCTGTGGAGTGAAGAGAAGATGAGAGGAGCAAACTGTAGATGCAGAAGCTTTAAGATATGGACACAATTAAAGTTATTTAAAGTGTTTAGAAAACATAGATTTTTTTTTACATATGGTTTATATTTTAAATGTTCCTCATTATTATAATTTTTTGACTATTTGTTGTTGCTTGTGTTGTGGTTACATTTTTAACATTGTAGAGTTCATTTTATGAATATTCTGATTTATTAATATTCTGATATTCAGATTTGATCCAATTGAATGTTAACACAACATGTTCTTTTAGTTGTTTGAAATTGCCCTCATCAATTGAGATGAGGATTTACACATTATTTATTTGACTCTTAACCTGTGGAATAAATATGGATTTGTTAAATTCGTTTGTCTTATAATATGTGTTAATTATTCATGTGTTTTTAATTAAAATGCAGAATATATTTTGTTAAATAAGGGATGGCCCACTTTACCTGAAAATAAATTTGTCTGGAGTAGGCCCTACATGACCTCAAAATGTTTATTAATATATACTGTATCTTGCTATATATATTATTTTAATTTAAATTCAGTTCATATAAAGTGTCATTCATATAAAGTGTCAAGCCTGAATTCAGCCTACTTGAGATGTAGATGTACACCCAGAAATGGATTGCCTCAAAAATGGCAGCTTCAGAAACGTCCCTAAAGAAAACTTTAAAATGACACCAGAATATATACGTATATATATATATATATATTAGTGCTGTCAATTGAAAAAAAAACACGAATTAATCACACATTTTTCTAAAATTAATCGCGATTAATCCCATCTAACATTAAAGTTTTTAAATATACTTTTATATTTCAATAATTTCACACTCAATCTTCAAATGTACAAACAACATAAAGACAGTATATTTAATATTTCTTGAATGGCATTTTTTTATGATTGAAAGCCAGCATCACTGGTATCAATATATATAAATATAAAATTGTTTTTCCCCTTCATATTTAACCATTGACTTTTCAGCATTGCAGTATAATTGAGAACTATCAATTGTAACATTTAGTAGACTCAACTACTAATTTAAATGAACTTAAAACAATCTTTACATGAACCCATTATAATAAATGACATATTTAGCTGTGCCCTTCAGCAGAAATATACAGAAAATGAATAGTAACCAAACACTAAATTCTAAATTATATATAGATGAACCCCTTAAAGCTATACAAGTTATTGATTTCTTCTTTTGTTCTTGCATTAATGGACATCACAGCCTCTGGTTATTAGCTTATTTGCCTGCTATTGCTTTAAAAGCTGCTGCTGCTGAACGTGACGCGGATCTGACACGCATCTTATTTTCTCTCAACTCTCTTTTATGACCTACGTCAGGTCTTCAAGTTTCCATTAATGAGCTGGCGAGTTGAATCGGGAGTGTTAGATGACAGTGCTGGGGTGCCTCAGGACAGTTAAAACATTTCAGAAACATATTCTTACATGTGACGCATATAACATATTGCATGCATGCACAAAGTTTTAAGGCAGCTTTAATTGCCTTTTTGGTAACATGCCTTAACTGACGGCATAACTAGCCTAGGACATTGCATGCACATAGTTTCTTTCGCTGTTTGATATTAAATGATACAGGCTAAGAGCATAGTATCTTTTCCACGCTCGTTTGACTCGCGCGTCTGAAACGTCTCCAGTTTGATGTGGTCATAAAGACATTCTGCATCTAAATAAACGCAATCCTTTTCAAGAAAAAAGAGACAGAGGCAGCAGTTGTGAATGGGGTAGCCAACCCTAGTCCCACCCCAGCGTTAATTGCATGCAGTTGAATATTTTTAACGCGTTAATCTGAAAAAATGTATCTCCTGCGCTAACGCGCTAATTTTGACACCACTAATATATATATATATATATATATATATATACAGTATCTCACAGAAGTGAGAACATCCCACACATTTTTGTAAATATTTTATTATATCTTTTCATGTGACCATACTGAAGAAATGACACTTTGCTACAATGTAAAGTAGTAAGTGTACAGCTTGTATAATAGTGTAAATTTGCAGTCCCCTCAAAATAACTCAACACACAGCTATTAATGTCTAAACCGCTGGCCACAAAAGTAAGTACACCCCTAAGTGAAAATGTCAATATCTTGTGTGGCCACCGTTATTTTCCAGCACTGCCTTAATCCTCTTGGGCACGGAGTTCACCAGAGCTTCACAGGTTGCCACTGGAGTCCTCTTCCACTCCTCCATGATGACATCACAGAGTTAGTGGAGGTTGGAGTCCTTGCGCTCCTCCACCTTCCGTTTGAGGATGCCCCACATATGCTCAATAGGGTTTAGATCTGGAGACATGCTTGGCCAGTCCATCACCTTTACCCTCAGTGTCTTGGAGGTGTGTTTGGGGCCGTTATCATGTAGGAATACTGCCCTGCGGCCCAGTCTCCGAAAGGAGGGGATCATGCTCTGCTTCAGTATGTCACTGTACATGTTGGCATTCATGGTTCCCTCAATGAACTGTAGCTCCCCAGTACCGGCAACACTCATGTAGCTCCAGATCATGACACTCCCACCACCAAGCTTGACTGTAGGCAAGACACACTTGTCTTTGTACTCCTCACCTGGTTTACACACACGAGGAATTTGTTATAGTGACAGAAGCTCCACAGTGCAACAGAATGACAGTGACAGGACACAGATAATAAAGAATAATATACAAATAGTATATTAAAACACTTGACATTAAATGTGGAACACACAACACTATTTTACAATTTTTAATTTAACACTGACTATGTTTGAGAAAAAAATTACTTCATTCTGAAAATATAATTATATTTTTATTATTTATACAATTATTTATTTAATATACAAAAAAGCAAAAACACAATATATATGTATATTGTGTTTTTGCTTTTTTGTACATTGGCAACTCATGGCGCCTCATGGCAGGGGCAGTCGTGGATAGAGCGTTGGACTTGTAACCCGAGGTTGTGGGTTCGAATCTCGGCTCCGGCAGTGAATTGTCCACGACTGAGGTGAGACCCTTGAGCAAGGCACCGAACCTCCAACTGCTTCCCGGGCGCCGACAGCGTCGGCTGCCCACTGCTCCAAGTGTGTGTGCACTTAGATGGGTTAAATGCAGAGAACACATTTCAAAGCTGGTTATACTCTGTATAATTGTGTACATGACAAATAAAAAAATCTTCTTCTACATTGCCTATTTGTATATTATTCTTTATTATCTGTGTCCTGTCACAGTCATTCTGTTGCACTGTGGAGCTTCTGTCACTATAACAAATTCCTCGTGTGTGTAAACATACCTGACGATAAAGCTCATTGTCTCTCATTCTCAATCCTAAATTATTTCATCATGTTTTATGTGCATACGTTATGTGTGGTATTGCCAAACACTCTTGACTAGTGTGGGTAAGGTAATAGGTGATTGTTGTCATTGTTGTAATAAGTAAATAAATAGAATATGTAGCTACTTTAGATGTTTTGTATATTACAGATTTTTCAAGTGCTCACACACAAAATCTTTACTTGTCACACAATTTCTGAAAGCTGACACTCAAACAGCAGAAGCACACACCAAATCTGCAAAAACATACACTAATTCTCAGCCTTTGGCTCAGTTTTCAATTTCATAAAACACTTTTTTGCAAAACACAACTCACAATTATCTATGTAACATAACAATCTAACTTCTTGGATTTGTGTGTAAAGTTTAGAAAAAAAAGAGGCAAAGTTAGTTTTGAACGTGTGTAAGTAGTTGAAAAAAACTATTAGGGTAACACCCCCTACTGTTTTCCCCAAATAACCACAAGATAAAGTCAAGATAATTTTGTATTGTAACTATGGACTGTTGACGAGATGTAGAAGTTTTCACCATGAAGCTTACACTGTGTACCGGAGAGAAAATGATCTAATGTTCAGCAGTAAGAAAAAGTGTTTTAAAGCTTGTTTTGTAGAACATCACAGATATATGATATGAGAATAGTTGGGCCTGTAGATAGGGAGTACGTGTTATTTAATACAAATAGAATTATATTTTCAGAATGACATAATTTTTTTCTCAAACATAGTCAGTGGGGTAAAACCAAAACTCTCCCAAGAGGCAATGGGATATATTACTGTAGTTATTCTGTTCTGAACATCAAATCCTTTGTTTTTCCATCAAATGTATTCTAACTGGTTGGTTGAATAAACATATTTTATATTAAAAATGACCTCAAGTTAGCATCAGGTAGCTAATTGGCTAGCCAGTTAGCATTAGCTAACAAAAAAAATATATATGCTATTATAATTTAGTAATCATTAGCTAACAATTTTTTTTAAATATGCTATTGTAATTTAGTAATTATAGATTATATTATTTTTAAATGTTAAGCAAAAACTGTCTGCACTCTGATTTTGCTGTAAACGTTTAAAGCAAATAGCTTTATTAGACTGGGGGGCGTTTTGCGCCATATAGGTGGTTTAAAACCACCACCAATTAATTTAGTTCAAATTAAATTTTTGTAAAAAATCTGGACGTTTTTCATACTTTGTTTATCATTTATGTCAGTGCAGGCGCAGACTGGCCATTGGGAGCACCAGGACGTTTCGCTGATTTGGCCCGCTGCCGTTTTTTTAATATATAGGCTATATATATATATATATATTTATTTTTGCCTTCCCAATGTGCCAAAGTGATCATTTCCGACTATGGCACTCCCTAATAAATCGATAATAAACCATAAATCGGTTAGTCTTGACTGGCGTCAAACGGTTTTGAACAGAGTTGATGCGCAGGACTCGAGGAAGGAGAGGAAGAGGTCAGAAGAAACACTTAAATGTAGTGAAATGTAGTTTTGTAGTAGTAGTAGTAGCCCTTTATTGTCACTAGTCACAAGTACCAGTGAAATTAGCCATCAACCTGTCCATACATACACAACGTACATATATGACAAGGGGGTAGACAGGACAGGAAGACAGGGAATTGAAGAAAAATACAGCATAACATGAGGAAGGAGAGGAGAAAAAAATAACCCCCAGACTATGCTCCTTGGGGAGTACAGTGTGAGAACAGGAAAAACACCTCAGCAACAAAAAGCACATAAACCATAGGCACACGACTTTGCAACAGGGGAAGTAATCCAGCTCCAGCATGCAGTCATCCGGTCCCGCAGCCATTCTCGGCGCTGGCCACAGACCCGCCTGTCAGGCTGGCGGTTCAAAGCGATGCAGGCGAGGGATCGGGGGAGGGGAAGTGAGTGCATATGTGTGTGTGTGTGTGTAGTAGTTTATAATCAATGTCTGTAGAATGGGGGAGGAAGCAAGAGCGTCTCACTGCAGTGCTCTTCCCAGGGTTATTTTCCAACAGCAGCCTTGGCCGAGGCTGTGCGGGGGAGCCAAAAAAGATAAGATTGATTGTTTTGTCTTAGGGCGAGTAGCCACATTATAATTCCACGGCTACTCTCTTTGTCCATTCTGGTCTCCAATATCAATTTTCCTCCGCAAAGCTGTGAGCTTCTCCATGATAGAATCCATATTGCAGTTAATAGTCTCAGTCTCAATGCTGACCACTCTTCCCACTGCTTCAATCATGACGGGCAGCCTTGTGAGGCTTTGGACAGCTGTTCCCGTTTTCTGAATTCTTCGATAACCCAGGGCAAAGCCTAATCCAATCAGCAAAATACCTGTTATCATGGTTCCGATTAGGTAGATATCTTCAATGTCCTCCATGGCAAGAGCCGCTAGACATACGATTCGCCACCTTTCCCACGCGTCCATCGTATAGCCAGCTGCGAACGTTCCGTCAGGGCAGTCAGGTTCCCCAGAACCCAGGCTTCTCGACGAGAAGATGATGTCAATTGCGTTGAGAGACCAGTTGATCAAATCCATAATCTTTCAGTTTGGAGAGCCGTGCAGAGAGAGTCTCTCAATAGATGTCTCTCAATAGGTGTTCCTGTGTGGCTCAGTGGTAGAGCATTGCGTCTGTTGCGCAAAAGGTTGTGGGTTCGATTCCCAGGGAACACATGTACTGATGAAAATGTATAACCTGAATGCAATTGTAAGTCGCTTTGGATAAAAGCGTCTGCTAAATGCATAAATGTAAATGAGACGAGGCAAGCAGGGAAAATAAGGGCGAGGACAGGGAGTGAAAAAATGCAACCGCCTCCGTTGAGTGCCAAAGAAGAAACATTTTGTATTTTGTCTTTATTAACCTAGTTGAGTATTAAACTGCTAGCACCCGTTAGGCTGTCAGTATCATCATCATTCAGAATACTGTGCTAAAGGACATCATTATCGATTGGAAAGTACATTAATAAATGCAGCAGGCAGATATTCACATGGATGTATTGTATAGAAAGGGAGGGAGCTAGAGCAAACAGCAACACAAAAATATCTGTCTGCACAAAAATACAATATGTGTTCAGTATTAGGATGTTCAATGTACAAATGTTGGCATTGAGGCACTTAAGAACATGTATTTTACTGTATTTGTATGAATTATAGGTTTGTGAAACATTTTAAGAGAAAAAACAACATTATATTCAAACAAATTGCAATGAGGTATGTGTTTTGCAACAAGGTGAACACTGGACACACTTAGACCTGCTGGTGAAGAAGTGATGGGTACAAGAAAGAAGGGATTGACAGAGATATTGGAGAAAATGAAGAAAAGGATGGGAAGGTGCAGGTCAAGAGAGAACCTTTAATTATTTTCCACGGCCCTGACTAAGACCTTTTTTATGTGATGGTTACTCAAATAGGCTAATAGGGTTGTCCATGCTCAGAATTTGTTGTGGGTATGGGATGGCCTCGATGAGTGACAGTGTCACTAAAACTATGATAACTATTGTTTCACAGGAAAAAAAAAGGAACCGTCTTCAGGGCCCCCCCCACCCCAATATTCATTTTATTCAATTAATAATGATTTTTCAATTGGAAAACACTAGAGTTCATTTTTCCATTAATTTCAAGCAAACAAAAAGGCACTAAAGATAAAATCCTATTAATACAAATCATTTGTAATGGACATCTAACATATAAATGGACATATAATCAGAAAATGCAGCGTGTTTCATAAAGCAATAGCATTTTTCTCGCGGAGCTGAATTCACATGCAGAAGGCAGGCGCTTCCAGCGCGCGGAGGTCAGGCGCATCCCGGGACGCGCGTGATGTCACGGAGGTTCAAATCCGGGACCTAGGACTTCACGGAATCGGACACTTCACCGACGGACTGTACAGGCGGAGAGTTACGTAGGTGAGTTTCATCTGTTATGGGGATCGCTTTCGCTTTTACTGGAATGCGAAGGTTTTTGGTTCCTTCGAAGCAAAGGAAATGCGATAATTGGCAGCAAATAAAACTATCCCAGATAACGAAGCAAATTCAGGACTCATGTGTCATGGCTTTATTCTGGCTGTGTGCTGTGTTCATGCCTCTTATATCTCTGTGTGATGCATTTACTGTCACCCTCTGTGTTCAGCTGCTGATGTCAAGGCTGCTTTATATCACCGTTCATTAGGCCTTTACTTTGATCAAGTTTAGTTCTTCATTAGGCCTTTACCTTTAGAAATACAGCATAGTTCCTGCTGGAGGAATTTGCTTGCAAATTTCAGGTGTGCTTGTGTGAGGAATTGATTGTCATCTGCTAACTTTCCTTGCATACCATTTTGGATTGTTTTTTTATTCTGTCTTGTTTCCCTGAATGCATTGCTGGACGTTGTTTAAGGAAGTCTTAACAGCCCTTTGCTCCTGCTGTGTCACAATATGTTGCCGTGCCCTTTGCTCCTTGGGACCTGTTACATGTCCGCGTCCCTTAGGTTTGGGAACAGCTAAAAGAAGTGGTATAGCGTAATTTTGTGAAGTAAAAGAAATCAGAAGGACTATAATGCTGTGCTTGTGTTGTAATGAAATGAATGTGAGAAGGAGAGACAAGAGTGAGAGTGTGTGTGTGTGTGTGTGAGTGAGAGAGTGGTGGTGAGAGTGGTGAGTGGAGAGAGGTGTGTGTGTGTGTGTGTGTGTGTGAGAGAGAGAGAGAGAGGAGGAGAGAGAGGTGTGTGTGTGTGTGTGTGTGCATGTGTGCGCGTGTGCGTGTGAGTATGTGTGTCTCTGACCGACCCTGACTACAGTGACACACCTACAGGTGCGGCTGCCAGGGAGTCATGACTCACTTCACTTGCACTTTAAAGACATTTCTGTAATTTGTGCCATAATTGAACGTGTAGGCCTGTAACTACCTTGGAAAGTTTCACATATGAACTGTATTTTGTTGGTTCTACATATTTGAAGGGCTGGTGTTTTTTTGGTACAGTGAGAGCTTGCATTCTCCAGTCAACCACAGGTATATTGAACCAAGTCCGGCTGTACTTATGCTTTACAATAATCCCTTTCACTTTGACGTACGTCACAATTCAGAGGAAAATATCCGTCGCTTCTTCCATTATTCTATTATGTTGCGAGATATTGGAATAATTTTTTGTTAGATTTTTGGTGTCGTAATTTCTCACACAAAGCTATCATAATTATCATTTTATTGTGATTTATGAAAAACACATTTATTATTTAAAAATTCCTTCACTGCTCATTAATAAAAAAAAATGTGGGTCATTTTTTTGGTCATTTTTTTGACCAGTCAAGGTTAGTTCATGTTGTAAATTGTCATCTGGTGCAACTACCTTAAAAAGTATGGTTAAATAATTTAAATGTATACCATAATTCATGATATTTGTAAAATACTTTTTACCTTATACAAATATATTTACGATCTGGACACTTTTCATGTACTCAAGGTGTATATACAATATGCTATTACTTTTTATTTGAAGGTTGCCTCAGATGAGTAAATACATGAGTAAATTAAATGCAGTCTTTTCATGAAAATGGCACAACTTTATTTCTTTCAAAAGCAGCTGCGCCGATACAAAGAGTACAACTCTAATAACCTGGCTTTGTTTTAATCTATAATTTAATTCGTTCGTAGACACTCTTAATACATCATTGACCCACACATGTAGTACCTCTTGTCCAAGGATTATGGGATCCCTGCTACTATGATATTACCTTGTCTTCTGTACTATTGACATTCATTATTCATCTTTGACAGCATTCAAATATATGCACTCTAGGTAGAAGATAACCATAAAACTCCCCATTGGTGGCTGCTGTCCCACCGAGTGGTGGCTAAGTTTTATGACAAGCTTTGTACGTCTGTACATCACACTTTCACTGATGCCCCAGGGTTACACAAACTGAGATTTATTTTCCTTTCTTATTTTTTTGTTCATTTCACTGCACTGGTTTCTTATGACTTATGCTAAAGACAAGAGTGGATGTGTTGCAAAACTTGTTGGCTGCCTACCTACCTAGGCAGCGTTTTAAGGCAGCGTAGACATGTTTTGTCTCTTGAAAATGCACTGACCTTGATTTGGGGTACAGACGTAAATTTACTTTCCCTAACAACAGTAACACTGTATGGACAAACGTATTGCATTAAACCAACAGTGACTAAAACATTGCAATCTAAATACATAGACCTTAATATGGGTTTGGTCCCCATTTTGCAGCTGTAATGGCTTCCACTACTCTCGAAGGCTTTCCACTTGATTTTGTAGTGTTTCTGTGGGGATTTTTGCCCATTCATCCAGCAGAGCATTTGTGAGGTCAAGCACTGATTTTGGATGAGAAAGCCGGGTTCGCAATCTCCGTTACAGTTTACCTCAGCGGTGTTGGATGGGGTTGAGGTCAGGGCTTTGTGTGGGCCAGTCAAGTTCTTCCACACCAAACTCATCCAACCATGTTTTATGGACCTTGCTTTGTGCTCTGAGTCACATCTGAGCCTTCTGCAAATTTTTCCCACAGTGTTAGAAGCATAGCATTGTCCAAAATGTCTTGATATGCTTACCCCTTCTTCAAAAAACTTTACACAGTCGGCACAATGCAGTCTGGCAGGTAATGTTCTCTCAGGTGTCCGCCAAACCCAGATTCGCCCATCAGGCTCTCAAACAGAGACGCGTGACTCGTCACTCCACAGAACAGGTTTCCACTGCTCCAGAGTCCAGTGAAGCTGTGCTTCATGTTTGCCATTGTTCATGAAGCTTGCATGCAGCTGTTTGGCCATTAAAACCTATTTCACAAAGCTCTAGCCGCACAGTTTTTGTGCTGATATTAATGCCATACACCTCAGCACTCAGCGCTCTGTGATTTTATGTGGTCTTCCACTTCCACAGTTTGTTGCTGTTCCTAAACATTTCAACTTTCCAATAATACCACTTACAGTTGACCATGGACTATCTAGTAGGGACCTGACTTGAAAAAGTGCTGTCCTATCACAGTAATATACTTGAATTCACTGAGCTCTTCAAAACAACCCATTTTTCTTTACAAATGTATATGATTGGCAATGAGTCTAATTTAAACACTTGAAATCAGTAAGAGCGGTGTCCCAATACTTTTTTCCATATAGTGTAAAGAGCTAATTTTCCATTTCTGCCACTGAAAAAAGGAAATCAAGGTAATTACGACTTTTTATCGCACGATTCTCGAGTTGCGAGATATATATACTTTTTTCTCACAGTTCTGACTTCGTCTCTCAGAAATGCGAGATATAAACTCACAATTATAAAGTCCAATTTTCATCCAAGTGGATGCTGCACACTGGTGGTGGTTGAGAAGAGACCCCCCCCCGCCACATGATTGTAAAGCGCTTTGGGTGTAGAACTATACACAATAAAGCGCTATATAAATGCATCATTCATCCATTAATTTTGAGAGGAAAAAATACAATATTCTTACAATTGTGAGTATGCAATATCGATTTTGAGATAAAGCATGTATCCTTTGTGGAAAATAAATCCCAGAATGCATTGTCACAAGATCTTTGTAGAAAGAAATTGAAGATGGAAAGCTGAGAGTATAAATTAAACTACAGGTTACTTATTTAATTCAGTTCAGGAAAGTCCTATTTAAAGTTATGTTAAAATAAAAACTGTGTATTTAGGAGCTTCGGGTATTTAGTTTTGTGAATCGAGTCTCCAGTAAGTTTAGTGTGTCGTACAGACAGCGTTCCTCTTGTAGAGTTGCTGTCTATGCAGAGTTGCAAATAGGTCACTTATGAGGTTTCATTTCAGTTGATGACTACAGCCTGCTTAACAGCGCCCTAAAACACAGCATTATTAGCTTTTGGAACACAGCCACTGTGTGTGAAAGCTTTGTGTCGTGCTAAGCAGCCCACCTCACTGAGAAATCACTAAATCAGGTTCCACATAACTGTGAAGGAAATATTAAATATGACCTGACAGGAACTTAACCTGACATTGTCATGTCAATGGCTAGGATAATTTGCATATTGAACGTTCATGTGTTCACAGCTTGGGGACTTTTACTCTACGATTAACTGGAACAGGTTCACCTTAGACAGACATGACGGGAGTGTTTGTGAAGGTCTCAATAGGCTTTTGTATGTGTGTGGATGAACAGACCGGTTGCATGTGTGACCTTTCTGCTGGGAAACAGGTTTTGGCTCTTCAAACTCTTCAGTATTAGTAGGACTTAATATTCTATAGTCTATGTAAAAAATACAATCATTAACCATTCTTGGTCAGAAATGTAGCACACTTATTTTAAGAATAGCTTGTCTGCCACGTGTGTATCTTGCGATGTAGAAACCTCTGCTACTGATTAACTTTTTTACCAGTGCTGTCACACCATGATCAGGTCTTTTACACTAGTCTGATAGTTTGACCTGTGATCGGATCGTGGTAAATAGTCAATCTTTAAGCCGGCGTGAAAATAGCTGATGCTCAGCTCAGATTGGAAACTAATATGGAAGCAGCTTGATGTTGAATAAAGCTGTGCATTGTGTTGTGTGTAATGAGCTCCACCTGTACTGCTGTCATTGTGCGGGTTACAGCTGACACCCTACAGTGCTTTGTGTTCAGTCTGACTCGGTCACTGCATGTGCTACACTGTGCTACATATTCAAGTACTAAAGCTGCTCTGATGTTAATGCAGCTACTGGAAAATATGCAAAAGCTGCACATATTCATGTTTTAATATTCATATAATAGAATGTAAATTCAAAGTCACAAAATCCTATTTGTAAGTTATACTACATTATTATAATATTTATTATAAAGTCGAAATGTGTCCTTTTATTATTGCTTGGACAATATGCTGCACTTTCTTTGTGAAATTGAACTATAACATTATACTAATATAGCACTTTATTGCATATCATTGCTCTTTTGTTGGTTTTGATTGCTTCTATTCTCCTCATTTGTAAGTCGCTTTGGATAAAAGCCTCTGCTAAATAGCAAAATGTAAATATAATGTAAATTTAAATAACAAAACTAAATTGAAACTTTAAAACAAGCCCCAAATCAAATAAATAAGTCAAATAAATGAAATCTCTTCATATAAACAAAATAATATTTTTTTTCTGTGCTCTTTCCATTTAAAATTAGATCATTAATATGCAGCTATTGGACAACTGCTGGCAACTGAAATTCCATTCAGCCAATATTGTGCTAACTCATTTTTAATGTAGTAAATTGTAATGTTGTAGTTTTGTATAATATTTCAGTTTTGTCAGAAGTAGTTTAACTGTCTTTGATGGGATGAGTGCTGGACTTCTTTATTGCTAGTGTTTTTGTGCGGTGGAGTCCTCTCATGATCTCATGCGCTGGGACAGTGAGCTCTCAGTCTCTGCCAGTTCGCTTTCAACAAGCCAGATCTGTGTGCTGTGAGGAAGAGTGGGCCTGCAGTCAAATAACTCAAACTGCTGTCGAAATGTCCGTTCAGAGCAGCGGTTTCTTCCCTTCGCAGTGTTATCTTTCATCGAAGTCAGATTATCAGGATCATGTTTCAATCATTTATTAGTTATTTTAGATATCCGTCTTGGCTCAGGAGAGAGTGATGTCATTATTTAAAAATTAAAATGTAATTTATGTTTTTTGACTAATTAACTAACCCTAACAAAGTAACGTTTTCCACTTAAGCTGTATTCATAATTCATGAACGTAAATTAACTTGCGTTCATTTGTATCATCAGTATTCGCACACAGTTAATCTGGTTTAGTGCACTGTAATGCTCTTTACAGGAACCACACACTAGTATTCCCAGGCAATACTTTATCTAATCAGTTATGATTTACAGTGCAAACATGAAGCAATACCACAACATATACACATCAGTTACACAGTGCAAGTGTTCACAAACAATCATACTGTATCGTTTTCAATGCTTAGTCGTGATAATGATATCAAATAATATTCTAAATGAAAGAATAAAGGGGATCGATGATCATGGGTAATGTTAATGGAAAATGGATTGGCTCTAATATTGGCTAAAACAACTTGTTTTTAGTTTTGATGTATTGATTAAAAATCATAAAATCTGTAATGTGATAATGTAAAACAACTCATTGTCAGGCATACCATTATTGTCCAGCAGATGAACCATTGATGTGCTTGATGTCGCTTTTTTGACCTTGAGTTGATGTAAAGTAGTTAAACCAATAAGATAACATAATTTCCATCTTGTGATTATTGGATTAGGTTATTGAACACTTTCTTATTTTATTGTGTTTTTTTTACTGTTCAATTAGTTTGTGAGTCTTCATATGACGACAAAACATGGTGCCTTGTGTTTTTTTTATTTTACTGTCTGGTGCTTTTTGAGTTTTGTAATAATGATTCTATACAAGACACTGACACAACCCCTAAAGACATCCATCTGATGGAGATGCATGTACTGTAAACCTTTTAAACAGCACAGATGAAACTGTTCCCATCTGAGCTCTGAGTTAGACTAAAACTAAAATGCTCATCTCTAGTTCTCCTGCAGTCATCTTATTGATTCAAGCAGCATCCTAAAAAAAGTCCTAAACAAATGTTCCTTATTGTCTGCGTAATATGTTTACATTTACAAATGCAAATTTACTTTTGGTTGATAACCAAATATCTCTTCCGCATGTAGTTTACAAAGCATGTAGTATTAGTAGTTGTTGTGGGGCAAGCCATACAAATAATTTTGAAATAATATGTTGTCATCATTATTTTAGAAAGATTTCTGAAGGAACATGTGACACCGAAGACTGGAGGAACGATGCAGAAAATTCAGCTTTGGTCACAGCAATCAATTACATTTTACAATGCATTCACATAGAAAAGATTACAATCAGTGTTGGGGGTAAAGCATTACAAGTAATGCAAGTTATTTAATAATATTACTTTTTTCAAGTAACTAGTAAAGTAACGCATTACTTTTTAATTTACTAGAAAATATCTGAGTTACTTTTTCAAAAACGTAACACCAGTTACTTTTTTCTTATTGACAGTGCGCCGTGTGAACATGATCTTACTGTAGATCTAATCTAGACTAAATGTGAATGTGTATTAATTCATCCCACTCGCAAAAAAAAGATTCAGTATTCATCAAAATGATCTAAAACAGTGAAATGCAAACTCAGAATATGACGCAAACCTGCAATAATTAAATATGTTAAACAACACAAATATATCTAATCTCATTTTATTAACCATTGTGTTTGCTGCTGACCTTTGATGATCCAGTTCAACCATACTAATAAGCAAAAATTACTTTAGATAAACTAACAATTGTGCTTTTTATTTATTTTTTTTGCTGAAGAGTGTTGAACTTCTCCTGCGTTTACTTTTTCTTCAGCCTGAGGTTTATTCATTACACTTTTTGGTGTGAAAGGGTTTTTACATTTACTATAAATATAACATTTTATATTAAAAACAAACAATCAAGCCCTGCTCATATTTAAAAAGTAACGCAAAAGTAATGTAACGCATTACTTTACATAAAAAGTAACTAAGTATTGTAATTAGTTAATTTTTAGGGGGTAACACAATATTGTAATGCATTACTTTTAAAAGTAACTTTCCCCAACACTGATTGCAATATTTCACAATATACAGTGGGGCAAAAAAGTATTTAGTCAGCCACCAATTGTGCAAGTTCTCCCACTTAAAAAGATGAGAGAGGCCTGTAATTTTCATCGTAGGTATACCTCAACTATGAGAGACAAAATAAGAAAAAAAATCCAGAAAATCACATTGTAGGATTTTTAAAGAATTTATTTGCAAATTATGGTGGAAAATAAGTATTTGGTCACCTACAAACTAGCAAGATTGCTGGCTCTCACAGACCTGTAACTTCTTCTTTAAGAGGCTCCTCTGTCCTCCACTCGTTACCTGTATTAATGGCATCTGTTTGAACTCGTTATCAGTATAAAAGATACCTGTCCACAACCTCAAACAGTCACACTCCAAACTCCACGATGGCCAAGACCAAAGAGCTGTCAAAGGACACCAGAAACAAAATTGTAGACCTGCACCAGGCTGGGAAGACTGAATCTGCAATAGGTAAGCAGCTTGGTGTGAAGAAATCAACTGTGGGAGCAATTATTAGAAAATGGAAGACATACAAGACCACTGATAATCTCCCTCGATCTGGGGCTCCACGCAAGATCTCACCCCGTGGGGTCAAAATGATCACAAGAACTGTGAGCAAAAATCCCAGAACCACACGGGGGACCTAGTGAATGACCTGCAGAGAGCTGGGACCAAAGTAACAAAGGCTACCATCAGTAACACACTGCGCCGCCAGGGACTCAAATCCTGCAGTGCAAGACGTGTCCGCCTGCTTAAGCCAGTCCAGGCCCGTCTGAAGTTTGCTAGAGAGCATTTGGATAATCCAGAAGAGGATTGGGAGAATGTCATATGGTCAGATGAAACCAAAATATAACTTTTTGGTAAAAACTCAACTTGTCGTGTTTGGAGGAGAAAGAATGCTGAGTTGCATCCAAAGAACACCATACCTACTGTGAAGCATGGGGGTGGAAACATCATGCTTTGGGGCTGTTTTTCTGCAAAGGGACCAGGACGACTGATCTGTGTAAAGGAAAGAATGAATGGGGCCATGTATCGTGAGATTTTGAGTGAAAACCTCCTTCCATCAGCAAGGGCATTGAAGATGAAACGTGGCTGGGTCTTTCAGCATGACAATGATCCCAAACACACCGCCCGGGCAACGAAGGAGTGGCTTCGTAAGAAGCATTTCAAGGTCCTGGAGTGGCCTAGCCATTCTCCAGATCTCAACACCATAGAAAATCTTTGGAGGGAGTTGAAAGTCCGTGTTGCCCAGCGACAGCCCCAAAACATCACTGCTCTAGAGGAGATCTGCATGGAGGAATGGGCCAAAATACCAGCAACAGTGTGTGAAAACCTTGTGAAGACTTACAGAAAACGTTTGACCTCTGTCATTGCCAACAAAGGGTATATAACAAAGTATTGAGATGAAATTTTGTTATTGACCAAATACTTATTTTCCACCATAATTAGCAAATAAATTCTTTAAAAATCCTACAATGTGATTTTCTGGATTTTTTTCTTATTTTGTCTCTCATAGTTGAGGTATACCTATGATGAAAATTACAGGCCTCTCTCATCTTTTTAAGTGGGAGAACTTGCACAATTGGTGGCTGACTAAATACTTTTTTGCCCCACTGTAAGTGTTTTAGTAAATATTCGATCAAATAAATGAGCCTTGCTGAGCTACCCTCTGTAGAGGAAGTGTTCCTGCTGCAGTGATTGGAAGGGTGTTGCTGTCTGGATGCTTGATAGGGCATTGCTGCTAAGTTGCAGGTGCATTTTGGGTGGGGACTAGAGTGAAGTGAAACTGCCAAAGATGTTGGTCTTGCACTTGTTTATATAGACCACCATATTTAAAATCAATCAGAAGAATGTGCAGTGAATGGCCTCTAAATCATTTAAATCTCATTACAGTGGAGGGCACTGAGTTATTCAAACAGTCTGAGAGATGTGTCAATAGAGTCTGGCTGCAGACTTGACTTGCACGCTCGAAACTTGCACGCTCAGGCACTTGCACGCTCAGGCACTTGCACGCTCAGGCACTTGCACTTCTGCGAGTGATGTCACTTGCAGTCTTTTTTATTTTGTTCTATTTATTGATAATGTTTTGTTTTAATCTCTCAACATTTTACAACAGTAGCCAGGTGGTGAAGACAAGAAAAAAGAAACTAAAATACAATGTCACTTGCAATCGTTGCTTGCACTTTCTGCTACCTGCGACGTCACTTGCATTCGACACGAATCGTGTAAGTTGCCAACGGAGACAAGACGCTGTGGTGGTTAAACGATTAAAACTAATTTAATATCATAACATACAAGGTCCTGCAAGTCATCTGTAGGAGAAAAATACAAGACCCGCAAATCCGTGGCTACAGAACAGCAGAATATGAACGCAATGCGCAGTTACAGCAATGCGGAGTTTCTCGTTAAGTGTTTTCCCCACGTAGAAAAACGAACAATTAATACGGCTTAATGCATCAAGATACATTAAGTGCAATTAAAATATAAAATTGTATTATTTATGATGGATGTGGCACAGAAAAAAACACACTGATTCTCCGGATTCTGATCAGCTGAAGGGGGTCCGATTGGTTCATCTGAAAACTTCTGATCCACAGATCTGGTGTGCAGCTGTGTGTTACTGTGTAGTTTGGATGTACAAATATTACGATGCAGTCTGTGAGTCATGTTTTGAGTCGATCCACAGACATAATTGACAAAATAAAATTGATTATTACAAATGTGTAAATTACAACAAAAAAAAATCCAGTCAGACTAGGCCAATTTATTTGTTTCTGTTCACCGTGTTCATTTTGATGAGTTTCTGTACCTCACAGTTCATGGTGGAGACGTGCTATCAATTGAAAGATATGCTCAGTTGTTTTATAGGAGACACAATCTGTTACAGTCATCTATCTGGGTCAGTTTGATTAGGACTTTCATTGTGTAACAGAATGAAATAAATGTTGTTCTTATTTTGTGTAATTTCTGGCATTTGGTATTGGCTTTAATAAACAAGTTTGAAAATGAAAATGAATAGAGTAAAGCCACGTGTAATGTCATCGACCCATGTGTGTAGTATGACAAGTACATTGAACAGCATTTCATGCACATTTGTCTAGTTTATTCTTATAAGAATCATTGTAAAAACTGGTATACTGGTATATTTAGTATTATTTTTTGTTATTATTTGAAATGAACGTGATTGCACCGAGTACATTCTTAAGCAATTGGCACACGCGTGTTAAACTAGGCTAGATTTTTCCCTTATCTTTATCATGGGAATTTTTATATGTCAGTGGGTCCAATAAATGGAAATGATTATACAGCAACATGAGACTAGAAAGAAATGATGGGTTCAGTTTGCACAGATCCAGCTGTACTCAATAAATTTTACAACATTGACAGAAGTTACTTTGCGATCTTTGGCCTCTTTTTCTAGTCTTGAGCTTGAAGAAAAAAAGTTGTGGTGGCAACATTTCAATGAACTTGTGTGACTTTAAAAAAAAATTGAAATAAATTGAGTGGATGCTATTAAAGTCTCCAGGTGGCTCTGACGGTGGATGAAGGTGGTGTACATTGTGTTGTGGGATGGGTAGTGACTTTGTAGTGATCTTGCTCTGATGTGTCAGTCCTGTTTGTACTGCCAGACTGGTTTCAAGAAAAGTGATGGTGGACTTACACAGATCAAATCCGTTTAACAGTTTATTTTACAGACTTTATTTTAAAGTCTTCCACACAACCTTTTGCTCTTTAGAAACCATGTCAGTTTCGGTTGAAAATATTTCAAGTTCAAGTGTTAGCATTAATATGTGTCATAAAACTCAGCTGCCTTCTGCTTGACAAGTTCAAGGTTCAAGGGTTCAAGGTTTTTTTATTCGTCACATACTCAATTATACAGAATATAATCAGCAGTGAAATGTAACTCAGGTCAGGTTCTCTCAATGGACAGTGCAAAATATGTAACACAACACAAGAGAATGTATATAAATATAGGTAAAAAAAAAAAAAAGTGCTATAAAATTAAATTTACAATACAGTATACTGTGGACTTAATAAATAATAATATAAACAGGGATGTGCAAGAGCAATGTGTAAACAGGTTGTACCGGGTATATATAAATAGCAGTTTATTAAAAAGTTTTCAGGATTGCTGGTGAGACCCTGAATTTCTTCAGCTGTCGCAGATGGTACAGTCTATGCCTGGCTTTCTTAACCTGTGTTTGACTGTGTGCAGTCCAAGTCAGGTCCTCTGAGATGTTTACACCGAGGTTGCTCGGAAGCTGCTCACCCTCTCCACAGGGGTCCCACTGATCATAAGAGGGGTGTAGGGCTGCTGCTGTCTCTTCCTGAAGTCCACAATCAGCTCTTTAGTTTTGTTCACGTTCAGAGAGAGACAGTTGTCCTGGCACCATGATGTAAGTCCCTCTACCTCATGCAAGTATGCGGTCTCATCGTTGTTGGAAATGAGGCCCAGAACCACAGTATCATCAGCAAATTTAACAATAGAAGTGGAGCTGTGAGAGGACACGCAGTCGTGTGTGTAGAGAGAGTAGAGCAGGGGACTCAGGACACAACCCTGTGGGGCTCCTACGTTCAGGGTGATGGAGTTGGAGGTGAATTGGCCCATTTTCACCACTTGAGGTCTGCCGGTAAGGAAAATCTTGAATCCAGTCACAGAGTGAAGAGTTTAGGCCGAGGTCTGTGAGTTTAACAGCTAGCTTGATGGGGACTATTGTATTGAAAGTGATAGAAATTATTGCAGTTATTGGATTTGAGTAGTGATCGACCGATATTGACTTTTTATAACCGATACCGATATCGATTATTTATAGTTTATTTAACCGATAACCGATATTCAGAACCGATATTTATTTACTGTTTTAAAGTAAATAAATAACAGAGTGAAGTAGGCTTGCCGCGATAGATGTGACGACGGTTATACTGGTGTTAAGCCGCAACACTGTTACATCACTTGCTCACCATGGCACCGTCCCCCACCTTCTTTAGATTGTTTTTATAGTAATAAAAATAAATCCGTTCAGATAGAGGACACTAAAATTAAAACTGAACGCGGCTGCTAAATGCAGCGCACCGAACGAACGAGAGTCTTGCATCACAGCAGTCTAGGTCTGGCGGCTGTCCCGACCAGATTTCTTACTCCGCTGTACTTGAAGGACGTGGAATTCTCTTTCCTTTTTTTTGTATTATGCTTATCCTATCATGTTAAATGACAGACTGTGTCGAATGTATTTATTTATTCTCTGCTGCAATTTTCACTGTGTTAATAGCAAGATGTTAAATGAATTTAGTGTTTTTACAAGACTAATAAAATAGCTATTAGGCTAAACCTACATTTTTTTCCTATTGTGTTGTAGGCTGAATGTTAGCATAAACGAATTATATCCTGACAAAACAAATTATAATAGGGATTACAATTTTTGTATAACTTTTTTCCTCTCTGTGAAACTTTATTCCGTGTTGGCAGCAAAATGTTATTGACATTTATCAGTCAATAAATTCAAGACTCTTGACAAGACAAAAATAAAATAAATACACTTTTGTGTAGACTAAACTTTTATTTGTTAGCCTAGCTCTCTTTCTTTCAGCAGAAATGTGAACAAACAGAATATATTGCGGGAGCGGTTGTGTGCGGAATACAACCTAAAATAGTCCCGCGCAGACCTCTACATCACAGATCAGATTTCATTTATCACGTGAAGAGAGATGACTGACAAGAAGAGTGAGGTGACACAGACAAGAAGAGTGAGGAGACACAGACAAGAAGAGTGAGGTGACACAGACAACACGATGTGGAAGAGTTTCAAAACCAAATGTAAAAGCGCCCGTTTTGACTTCTGAGTCTGACATTAATCTTAGTCTGGAAGAAAACTCACCGAGATCTACCAAGTGAAAAGTAATGATAAAATACACATTAAATAAATAATTAAAAAGGCTTGTTGTGATGTATATTTATGTTGCATTAATTTAATAATGATAAATAAAATAGTATTTTATTATTATTCACTATTCACGTCGCTGTATTCAACTATATACTGAGCTGTATTCAAGCAGAAATATGTTATAGTGATCGAGAGCGCACATACACGGTTCGTTTGCGCATCATTTATAACGGACATAACGCGCGCCTAATGCACGATCATGTCACTGTAATCAGCTTTAACTTGATTACAAAACTTGCCCATCCAAACTTGTGTGTACTGGTGTGACACTGGCTTCTTTTATCCAGCGAGAGCAGTAGTTTGTGTATCATGTTCTCATACAGAGTTTGAACCGCCGTTCAGTCTGTATTCACAGCGCCATGAGAACCGTATTTCTCCTCCTAAACACAGAATACGTAGAGAGGTGAATACGATCTATTACCCCTGATCTAAGTGATAATGTTTAAAAAAAAAAAAAACATTAGTTTCTCATTTATTTGGTTCCACAGTATTTGCTGTTTTTTATTTTAAACACTGCTTGACACCGAATTTGCTGCTGATATTAAAGTCAAAGTAAAACGCGCACGGCGCTTGCAGGCTTATTTAAAACCTATAAGGAAAAGACCGAAAACTCAAACAAAATATCAACTTCATTTTAAACTACAGCTTTAGGTTTATGGTTTATGCATTTCTCAACTGGCATGTTTTATCAGAATTATTCAAATGTTTTTGTCATTCTAGATTATGAAATAACTGCTGACAGCGCGGTTTATCTATGCATTTACACAGAACTATACTCAAACTGCGATCGCTTGTGGAGAAAATAAATAATTAATTTCGATAGAGATGTATTTATTTAGATGTTTATTGGCGAAATAATGGTTCTATAGTAAATGTTAATATAATTCAGCGTGTTTCAAACAAGTTAATCTTGTATAAAGTTACATGCGGTGGTCGTGCTGGAGCTTCTCCTGAGTGAACACTGCTCCAGGTGTGTGTGTACTTGGATAGGTCAAATGCAGAGAACAACATTTCACTGCTGGTTATACTCTGTATAATTATGTATGTATAAAAAAAAATAAATAAAAAAAAATAAAAACCGATATTTTTTTTTTACAAAACCGATAATGGTAAAATACTTAAATATCGGGAAAAATATCGGTAAACCGATATATCGGTCGATCTCTAGATTTGAGCAATGTCAGTGTGGCAGAGCTGGGTCAGCTTTATATAGTTTAGGTGTGTCCTTCCTGACAAGACAATAACTACCCATGTTTTCACAGTTAAATTTCTTCAGCCAAGCATGATGACTACAAATACTAGAAGGTCACCCAGGACAGGTAGGTCACATTTCCAGAGTATCAGCCCACATCCAGGTCAAAAACATGGACCTGAAAATAGATCCCTGCTGCCAAACAGTGAGCAGACTAGAGGTCTTCACGGGTCCACTTGCATCTGAAAACCAGCTCCCTCGCACAGAAAATTCACAGATCCAGCCACAAAGGCAGCAAACTCTTTTTCCACCGTGATATCGATAAGTAAACAGAAGATATAAACGTTGTGAATGCAGTGGCGGTTCTAGACCATTTCAACTGGGGGGGCCAGGTGTACTGTTAGAGGGGGCAGTTACATTTAGACCTTATTGTTGTCATATCATTTTCTGCACTGCAGGCATTAACAGGCAAAATACCATGGATATAATCATTCAACAATGAATTTGCATTTACATTTTATTTTTTACATTCGCATTACATTCAGTATTAGTCACAGTAACTGTAATTGCATTTCCATTATATATTTACATTTGCATTACATATTCAGTATGTCACAGTAACTTGCATTTTAATTATTTTTACATTTGCATAACATATTCAATATCACTGATATTATATCAGTCACATTAACTGTATTCTACGATTTTTGTGTTTTTTTGCAAAAAGATCAGCAAATTTGTCTAGATTTAAGGCCTTTGCCCTCCTTGACTCAATACTTAGAACACCTAAATTGCTTAATCGGTCATCTGACATTGTGGACCTGAGATAGGTTTTCACCAGCTTTAGTGCAGAAAAACTCCGTTCACAAGATGCAGTACTAACAGGGATTTAAACAGCTATCTTGCATAGTTTAAAGAGCTCAAAGAAAACCTCTATGAGGTTCAATGAATAATGCCAGCTCTACTACACTGGAGGGTTTCTGCATGCCACTCTGTATTTTCCTTTCTAAAATTCTTCTGAACTGATGTAGTTCATGCCCCAAGTCCTCAATATTTGATTCATACATTCTAGCAAATGGAAACAGGGACTTTTCTTTGAGAAACGCATCACTTGTAGGGTTTAGAGTTTGGATGCCAGTCATTATTTCACAGTTTTTGCAAGAAAACCTTCTGTTAAGCTCATTGAGCATCTGATCTAAAACAGGGTAGAAAAGGGTTGTACGAAAACTATCTTTTTCTCGTTCTGAATCTGACCTCTGACCCACTGTACTGAGTACACAGTCTGCATTAAATTGAGAGCTCAGCTTTTTTGGTCGTTTTGCAGGGGGCTGTATTGCAGTATCACATTGCTCAGCTGTGTTCAACACTTCATTCCATAGGTCATCAAAAAATGACTCATCCCTGTAGTCATTCAAAGTCTGAACTAAGGCTTCAACTAAATCAACAGCCTTTGATAGGTCAAGTGATGAAGACTGTTGCATATCTGATAGAAATTTTGCTTCTCCAAACACTTTATGGAGGGTAACAAGGCACACAATGAACTGTAAATCTATCTGTGCAAGCAGACCTCTAGCCTCAACAGATCTGTCACCACTGTGTTCTTGGACTATGTCTTGCAAGACTCGCTTAATGGCAGGCAATCTATCCATAATAGTATGTAGAGCCATATATCGGCATGCCCAGCGAGTGTCACTTAGCCTCTGAAGTAGGGGTCGACCGATATGTGTTTTTCAGGGCCGATACCGATACCGATTATTACAGATCAAGTAGACCGATAACCGATATTTTGAACCGATATACGTGTCTGGTGTAAAAATGAAAATGAATGCCAAAATTAATAATAACAAGAGCTCTGACAAAAAAAACGTTCTTTAAATGCTTTTAAACATGTCTTTAATTCTGAAAACTGTTAATAACAACAACAACATTAAATAAACAGTAATATTAATAATATTAATAATAACATAAGTACAGAGATCACCCAGAAGCATTCTGTAAACATTTTGTAAAATTTAAAGTAAACGTATTTAGCGTATTGTGTTATTATTCTCAACAAAAGTTGTAATAATTGTTGTAGTTGTATTATGTATACAGTAATATATTCGGCTAAACCGAACTTATATTTTGACAGGTTGCCATGAGGACCTTTTAAGTTTCTGTAGCCTATGTATATATGATATGACGATCGTTTTACTCAAATGAAACGGTCAAATGCTCATGAAGTGACTATGCGAGCAGTTCTGGGGATGTTGTTCATGTATTTATGTCCTCATTTAGTGAGACGGCAGACGCTGAAAACACCGCGAGAATCACACGCGCTTCAGTATGTGTGTGTGCAGTAAATGAAACCGCAAGTCTGTGTCATTCATTAACAGAGATGCAGAACATGCAGGATTCATATTTAAAGTGTTTTTGCGGCTTAATATTTATAGATACTAGTCCATAGCGCGAGTCGATTTAAGTGTACTGACCTACTTTTGATTAATTCATCCAAACTTCGACACATTCCGTGACATTCCGCGTTATACGGTAAATTCCATTATATGACTGCATTCCGCCCGCATTTTCCGCATCGCGGACATCATGGGTTATATTGAGGTGTTTTGTAACTTCAGCAACGTCTGCTGCTGCTTTACCTTTGAGAGACAACTGATGCGTGATCACTGAGGCAGCTCCAGTTAGCATGTGCTTTCGGTGTGAGACTGTCTTCAGTTTTCCGCGTTGATTGGTCGGACTCGTGACTCTCTACATATCAGATGAGCGGTGTGTGGAGATTGCTCTCAGAGATTGAGAGATCGCCTCACTCTCACAGAGTGTTGAGCTCAGACAGGCTGCATCGAGCCAAATAGTGCATTTAAACATTAAATAGTTTCACCTGTATTATTTATTCACCAATAAATAATGTCACCTGTAAATAGTATGTTTGTTTGCATAAAAAAAAAAAAAAATTATCGGCAGATCTGTTTTTAAAATGGCCGATATCGATAATCGGTAAAATGCTTAATATCGGCGCCGATAATCGGTCGACCCCTACTCTGAAGCTCTCTAGCCGGTGCACCTGGGTACATTTCTTTCTGTATGCCAAGCCATTTTTGATGCACATATGACCCAGATGTGAAGACATACAGTCTTTCTAGTAAGGAGAAGAACTCTCCTACCTCAGGGATAGCTTTGACTGTATCCACTAAAACTAAATTTAGACAGTGTGCATTGTAGTGGATGTAAAAAGCATGCTTTGCTTGTTCTTTAATGCGTGCCTGGACACCTGAATGCTTCCCACTCATAACTGAAGCACCGTCATATGCTTGGCCTACTAGGTTGTTTTTGTATTCAAGACCATGACTTTCTAATATGTGTACGATTTTGTCAGTAAGCCCTGCTGCATCTAGTCGATCAGCTGATTCAAAGTGGAGAAAGCTCTCATGGACAGCTCCACTGAAATAGTACCGGAGTACTAGAGATATCTGCTCTTTTTTTTTTTTACATCTTTTGTTTCATCTGCCATTATGCTATAGACCTCACTGTTTTTCACTTCTTCTATAATTTTAGTTCGAACCATGTCTGCCAAACAACTCAGAACCTCATTCTGAATCCCTTTGCTGGTATATTTTGCATTATGAATGGAAGTCAACCTTTTTTGCACAGTTTTATCATGCTCAGCTACTGTTTCTAAGCTTGCCATGAAGTTCCCTTTATTATCTGACTCTGCAGACTCATCGTGTCCTCTTTGTGCAATGTTTTGTGTGGCTGTAAGTAGTAGTATTTCTCCTATTGTTTTAATATAGTCCTGATTTTCTTGAACCTGTTTGTTGTGTTCTTTGTTTAGGGCATTTACCAGTGTTGCATTACTTTTTACAGCTTTCTGATAGTCTCTCCATGTAATCATTGCTTGTTTGTGCCGCTCAGACCTTGCATGAATTGCAAATAACCCCTGTTTGTAAGTTGCCTTCTTCCAATTGTTAAACCCCAATTTTGAATCAAATACCGTCTCTGAGGCTTTAGGAGGGCTAAAATGCCTGCAGGCATAACAAAACACAGAGTCTGATAGTTTGGAATATTCAAGCCAAGGGTGGATATGGTACCAGGCTGCCTTGAAGCTCCTCCTCCGGTCCCCCATCAGAGTTCTTGGGTATATATTCATCATTGGCTGCACCGGTGGTTCTTCCCGGGATTTGCTGATATCTGCCAAAGAAAAAAAAAATATATATATATTAAAAGTATGTATACCCTTTTCAGCAAATAGTTTTCATTTACATAAATATTGAGAATTAAGTGCACTTATTACTTCGTTTGTCTAACTTAGTATTTTTCAGTTTTTCATTATTTGCTGATGAGAATGTATTTATATATTTATTTTACCACCTTCATTTTTACTCTATCATGTCTTTTTGTAGTTATTACTACTGTTATGATTACTTATGCCTGTTTATTTATTTGTTTACTGTTTTTTTTCCCTTAACCTTAATGTATAATGTAAAAAAAATCATAAAAAATATTTGGCTAATTTTAGATATACAATTGGTATCAGACAACTTCTGAAATCCACCTGATATCACAAGCTCATAGCATGTTAAATAAGAATTAATTTCAATCACAAATTGATTCATTTCTATACACCATATAACCTGACTTATTGCACTGCTTTACATATGTATTCAACAGCACAAACCTGATGGTCCACTGTTAGTGGACGCACGTGGCTCCTCTGTAGTTGTATCACTCTCAGCCTCAGTCTCTCCATCTGTCTCACTTTCCTCCTCTAATATTCCTTCACTCTCCGTCTCTCCAATGGAAAACTCTTCCTGTTCTCTCTCTGCAGGCTCTCTGCTCTCTCTTGCTCTCTCCACACCTGAACCATTTGGCTCTGTCTCACTGTCTACCTTATCTTTTCTTTGGAAGAACGACATGATGTCCTTCTTTCTCTTCATTTTGGTTAGAAGCTGAGAACTATAGAGCAAAAGCAATGGGGACCAAGAAGCTTTTGAATTAATTTACTGAAAATAACTGACTTGCTAGGAAACTAACTATGTCTAAACGTTTAATGTTACAACTCGTTTACTGAGTAAAAACACTCAGAACCATGAGTTTGTTGATCAGATATTTTATCCCTTTTCTGCCACAAAATAACAAACGGCCAGGTTAAAATTAGCAGCAACATATTAATAGAACATATTAACAACTTTACTTACCTCTATATTTCCTTCTTTGCTTGAAGTCTTCAATTATAATATTCACGCAAAACTTCCAACTTCTGAGTAGAAAAAAACCTGCAGATGCATGTTCTACGCACTGTTGTGTTCCGCTTTAAACAGCCCCTCTAGAAAATGTGTGGGTGACATTTCTGTTCCGCGTTGCCACGGTCTAATAGGTCTAATAACGGATGTAAAAAACGATCGCGAAAAAAAAGTTTTGTAAAAATAATTTCACACTCTACATTTAGGGGGGCCACAAGGGGGTCCAAGCTTGTTGTCACAGGGGCACTGCCCCCCCCCCCCCCCCTAGAACCGCCTATGTGTGAATGATAAAATAAATACAATAAACACTCGACTACGACAATGCATAGTTTATCTGTGTTATTCAAGCCATCGCTGGTATTTTCATAATAATTAAGTATATATATATAATCCATTGCTAATCAATGTTTAAGTAGCCCATGAAGTAGTAGTAGCGTAGTTCATAAATGGAAGGTCGTCAGAGTAAGTGTAATCACTGCATTCATGCGCTCCTCAAATACTCTCATTCCCTGAGTTGTGCTTTTAAGTCTGAATGTGAAAACCGCACACTCGGGTTAACTTACTATAAAGATTTGTTGGAGCTTTCCAAAGTGAGTTAATGTGCATTTTCTCAGTCGGGAAATTATTTTGCACGTGTGGTGCCGGTGATGATGCTTCTTACGTCCGTTTCGGAGAAACAAAGGACAAATATTTCAACCGATCGCTCAGGCATGGCACCGAAATCTGCGTTTTGATTCGGTACATACCGGTTCCATAGGTACCGGTGTCATGTTGGTCAACCCTATGCATGACTCGCATCCACTGTTCTGGTGCAGGTAACAAGCACATCTGGCCGCTGCCCGTGCAAAACCGCATGTGACGTCAGGCGTCATCACGCCCGCTGTGAGTGATTGCGTGTTATCTTGAGATGAGACGAGTTATGCTCGTCTCCTGTCCTTGAAAATATAATTGGCTGAATCGTATAAATGCTGGATTAAGATCGCGTGGGGGGTCGAATCGAGATCGCAATCTTTTAACGATTAATTGTGCAGCTCTAGGCGAAACTCTGATGCTTTTTGGGTAATAGCCACAGCTCCGCTTCGGGAGCGCGGCCGCCATTTTGGGGTGAAAATTCCAACTTGATAAAGTTACAAATATACAGAAATAGACAGAATAACAGCGAAAAAGAAGTCAAAGTAGAAAAAAAAACAACGCAATTTTGGGCAATCCACTGCAAAAACTATCAGCGTGACAGAAAAAATCTTGCCTTTCATCGTTTTCTCAAAAGACCCTGACAGGTAATTATTCACAAAAGTTTAAAAATATTGTGTTAAGTGGGACCTAGCCAGAGGTGGAAAGAGTACAAAAATATTCTACTCAAGTAAAAGTACCATTACATTACTGAAATTTTACTTAAGTACAAGTAAAAGTACCAGTCTAAAAATATACTCAAGTAAAAGTAAAAAGTAGCTCATTTAAAATTTACTCAGAGTAAAAATTACTTAGTTACATTTTAACAATGAGAGGGAGGAATAAATGGGATAGACTAAAGGTGTCAAACTCAGTTCACGAAGGGCCACAGCCCTACACAGTGTAGATATAACCCTAATTAAACACATCGGATACAGCTAAACTAATCATTTAGGCTTATTTGAAAACTACATGGTAAGTGTGTTGGAGCAGGGTTGGAACTAAACTCTTTAGGGCTGCGGCCCTCCAGGAACAGAGTTTGACACACCTGGGATAGGCCTATAAATCTCAAACTAGGTGTTTTTAATTAAAGGAATCAGTTATTTAGAATAATAACACATTTAGGCTGTTACCAGGGAAATTAAATCAGTATCAACAAAATTCATCTTTGCAATGCAGAGGAAACGCAGAAGCTTCATCTGAAGTGGCATATATGTATTTACACACTGACATGAATGCATTTAGCCTGCAGTTACAAATGCAGAAATAATGTTTTGATAAATAAGACATAAAATGTGACCCTGAACCACAAAACCATAAGGGTCCATTTTCCTGAATTGCGATTTATACATCATCTGAAAGCTGAATAAATAATATTTCCATTGATGTATGGTTTGTTATGATCGGACAATATTTTAAAATCTGGAATCTGAGGGAGTAAACAATCCAAATATTGAGAAAATCTCCTTTAAAGTTGTTCAAATTAAGCTCTTAGTTTTTATATATTTACAGTAGGAAATTTACAAAATATATTAATGGAATATGATCTTTACTTAATATGCTAATGATTTTTGGCATAAAAGAAAAATGTATAATTTTGACCCATACAATGTATTGTTGGCTATTGCTACAAATATACTCCAGCGACTTAAGACTGGTTTTGTGCTCCAGGCCAGGGTCACAAATGTTAAATAGTCATTTGAAATACAAAAATCAAAAGATACTTTAAATGTTAAATTAGAACCACCAGTAGGTGTCAGCAAGTCCCTCATAAGTGAGTCATTGCGATTGAACGGAATCATTTAAACGGTTAATTCAAGGAATGAAACACGTCATTGCTCAGAGTCAGAGACGCAAAACTATGTATGGTGGCTGTGTTTGGTATTATTTTTGTTGTCGAAATAGAGCAAAAACAGGCAATATGGTGTCTAAAACGCAAGTCTCTTAATTAACTTCTTGTTTTTTGAACTGTTGTAAAAAGCAAAACTACAGGCCTATGTAATCATGGTGATTTTTTTGAGAAAAACGGCATTCTTCATGTGATGTTGACTTTCTATATATTAAATTATATAAATATATACATTTTCTGCTTCTATATCTTCAATTTTGTGATCATTCTAAACGCATTTTAACAGACTGAATCACGCAGTGAAAGAAAGCAGTCCATATGCACGCGGACTAGTCTAATCTAACGTTAGATTTCACGGCACACTGTTTAGAGTGATTTGTTTGGTTTTTGGCAAAATACTGATAATGTCAAATCGCACATCGTTAAAAACAACAATTACTATATTATCTCAGATGATATTGCACACCCTGCACCACTGTCTTTTTGGCTCATTTGTGCAAAACCTTTTGCTAAACCGTCAAAGCTTAATTTTAACCACCAATGCAACGATGTAACGTTAAGTATTTACCTTACGTTACCTCTAGATGCTTGCGAAGGGCGATGTCGAGATGTTATAAGCTGTTAGTTCGGTCTCCCGAGGCAAACACAGCTAACACTGCATAATAGAGCATGAATATGGCCAGGGGTTCACTTCATTTCCTTCGAGTTCAACTTCAGCAGAGTACGACGGGGTTTGGTCTTCAGCTGGGTCTGCACCAATAACGTCTGTCTTGTCCGTCTGCATCTTTCTTGTGATTTTAGCGCCAGTTTCTTCTTCTGCCCATTATTTGCTGCAGTTGTTTCCACGGAGCGATTTTTTTTTACTCAGTAACGAATGTGTTTTAAAATGTAGCGAAGTACAATACTTCACACAAAATATACTTAAGTAAAAGTAAAATTACAGATTAAAAAAATTACTTAAAAAAGTACAAGTACACAAAAAAGCTACTCAATTACAGTAACGCGAGTAAATGTAATTCGTTACTTTCCACCTCTGGACCTAGCGTTGTCTTATGCACCTGCTAACTTTAACTATTCTTGAGTCATAAATCCTTTTAGGAACTGCTGGTAATAGCCATAGAAATCATAATAATTATTTATATGGATATGACTCTAGAATGAGCTTATGCAACTTTACACATTTACAATTACTTACTATATTATTATTTACTATTACTCTACTAGGTCTGAAATATATATTGTATGTTTTAATCCCCTGGAACACACTACAAACATGATGATCTCTAGAACATGATGCATTAATGAAATAATTAAACAATTTTGTGTGTTTTACATTAAAAAAAAACATTTGTTGTTGTTTACAGTCTTCCTTTAATGGGCATTAATATAAGACAATACTGCAAAAACTGTTATATTCATGTCATAGCCTATATTTATTGTCCAACATTCCACATTTTTCGGTCTTTAATTTAATTTCATATGTTGGTATTCATTCAGTAAACACTGAATGAATACCAACATATGACATTAAATTATGACTTCAGGCCAGAAAACAGATCCGGAGTAGATCATTTAGCTTGAACTGATGGATCATACATAAAACATTTTAATTAAAGTTTTGTGGCTTTTAGTCCATGTTTGTTAGTTTTGGTGTTTGTTGTGACAACGTGTCCAAAGCAGTGCTGCCAAAATTAGAGCGTTAGCGCGGGCTATTAACTTTTCCAGTTTAATAGCATAAAAAAATAGATTTTTGTCCTTGACAAGAATTGTGTTCAATTAAACACAGAATATCTTTACGAGTGCATCAAACGGGAGCGCACTTCACATCCCGGCTCTGGCAGGAAGTCCACGACTGCTCCCCGGGCGCTGCAGTCGGCTGCCCACTGCTCCAAGTGTGTACACTTGGATGGGTTAAATGCAGAGAACACATTTCACTGCTCATTATACTCTGTATAATTGTGTATGTGTCAAATAAAGCTCATCCGAGCATCCAAGCTCGTATGCGCCGATCCCCGATCCCCACAAACGGAAACATTACAGGTGACGAGGAGCTTCAGTATTGCACTCGGATGAGATGTTGTCAGGTCATATGAATGAATTAATTTTCTTGTCCTGTCAGCTGTTATACTGTGCTCGTAAAGCACATGCTCTTCAATTATATGCAGCAATGCGGGAGCGTGTGTTGTGTAGCCTGTATCATTTCATATTAAAGCGTGAATGAAACTATGAGCATGTGTGACAAATCCGTGTCACGTTCAGCAGCGGCAGCTCTTAAAGTAATAGCAGCCTAATAACCTAATAACCAGCTGCTGTGACGTCTGTTAGTCAATGAACTAGGGATGCGCGGTATACCGGTACTGTAAAATTACAGGTATTTATTATGTTTAAAATGGTACGATATCATAATTATGCATAATTCGGTATTTCATATGCTGCTGTTAAGAAGTTCACCTGCAGGTCTTCTCAAATTGCTGTGCATCCGGTAAATGTGACACCAGAACAAGTGAACAACACGATGGATCAAACAGATTAAACTATATCAACGCGCTCGAAACAAACAAATGAAGAGAACAGTAGAAGTGAAATATGGCATTACTTTGCATACAAAACAGATAATAAAGGTGAACAAACTGACCACAGGAGGCAAGACATCTAACATCTAATCTGGCTTAGCATTGGTCGCTTGCGCATCCTGATCTTTTCCGAGAATTAGAGATCGACAGGTTAGTAAGCGCATCATAAATTCATAATTGTAAGTTTTATTCACAACTTTTTTGCGTGTTTTAAAGGCTTTCCGGTTAAATGTTTCATTCAACGGTGGTCAGACGTGCACTTTTTCTGAGCCCTGTACACCAGAAGCGCGCGTACGAAAAAGCCTGTCTAACAGCGCCTGATAACTGTACCAAGTTATCTTTTGAGCCAATACTGTCAAAACACAACAAGGTTTATATATAGACTCAGTTGGTTGTGGCTAAAATGAAAGTAAACAGCCGAGACAAACGGATGAGAGCCTGGATATTAGATATGTGCAGGTCTTAAAGGGACAGTACTGAACATGCAGCTGACTGTAATTAAAGGGATAGTTCATCCTAAAATTGTATTTCTATCATTATATATACTCAGTCACATGTTGTCCCAAACCTGTAATAATATCTTTCTTTTGCTGAACACAAAATAAGGTATTTTGAAGAACGTGGGTAACCAAACAGTTGCTGGTCCACATTGACTTTGATAGAAAGAAAAAAATAATATGTCACTGAGGACCAGCAACTGTTTGGTTATAGCATTTATGTTTAGCCGAATAAATAAACTCATTTAGGTTTAAAACTAAACTCGAGTGAGTAAATGATGGTATAAATATAAAACACTACGACAGAATTATTATTATTATTTAATGCTAACACTACAAAACACAAAGAGAAAAAATAACTCTCTACTTTTGACAGAAAAAACAATACAGCTGCTTTAATAGGAATTAATCTATATAGTGTTTTATTTTTATATTTGTTCATTCAATTTCTTGAATGCTCTGCTAAATATACCTATTGTACCTGAAAATAAAACACTGTTTGTTTTATTTGTATATTATGTGTATCTTTGTTCTTATTTTTAATAACAAAGATAAAATAATGACAGATTTTTATCTTCCCCCACTTTGGTCTAAATATTCACCATACTTTTTATATTTTGTAACCTTGAAAGGATGTGTCTTTGTTAGGGGTCGACCGATTATCGGCCTGGCCGATTATCGGCGCCGATATTAAGCATTTTACCGATTATCGATATCGGCCATTTTAAAAACAGATTTGCCGATAATTTTTTTTTTTTTTTTTATTATGCAAACAAACATACTATTTACAGGTGACATTATTTATTGGTGAATAAATAATACAGGTGAAATTATTTAATGTTTAAATGCACTATTTGGCTCGATGCAGCCTGTCTGAGCTCAACACTGTGAGAGTGAGGCGATCTCTCAATCTCTGAGAGCAATCTCCGCCCACCGCTCATCTGATATGTAGAGAGTCACGAGTCCGACCAATCAACGCGGAGAACTGAAGGCAGTCTCACACCGAGAGCACTTGCTAACTGGAGCTGCCTCAGTGATCACGCATCAGTTGTCTCTCAAAGATAAAGCAGCAGCAGACGTTGCTGAAGTTGCAAAACACCTCAATATAACCTATGATGTCCGCGATGCGGAAAATGCTGGCGGAATCGCGGAATGCAGTCATATAATGGAATGTACCGTATAACGCGGAATGTCACGGAATGTGTCGAAGTTTGGATGAATTAATCAAAAGTAGGTCAGTACACTTAAATCGACTCGCGCTATGGACTAGTATATATAAATATTAAGCCGCAAAAACACTATTTAAATATGAATCCTGCATGTTCTGCATCTCTGTTAATGAATGACACAGACGTGCGGTTTCATTTACTGCACACACACATACTCGAGCGCGTGCTGCTCGCGGTGTTTCCAGCATAAATGAGGACATAAATACATGAACAACATCCCCAGAACTGCTCGCAGAGTCACTTCACGAGCATTTGACCGTTTAATTTGAGTAAAACGATCGTCATATCATATATACATAGGCTACGGAAACTTAAAGGGTCCTCATGGCAACCTGTCAAAATATAAGTTCGGTTTAGCCGAATATATTACTGTATACGTAATACAACTACAACAATTATTACAACTTTTGTTGAGAATAATCACACAATACGCTAAATACGTTTACTTTAAGTTTTACAAAATGTTTACAGAATGCTTCTGGGTGATCTCTGTACTTATGTTATTATTAATATTATTAATATTACTGTTTATTTAATGTTGTTGTTATTAACAGTTTTCAGAATTAAAGACATGTGTAAAAGCATTTAAAGAACGTTTTTTTGTCAGAGCTCTTGTTATTATTAATTTTGGCATTCATTTTCATTTTTACACCAGACACGTATATCGGTTCAAAATATCGGTTATCGGTCTACTTGATCTGTAATAATCGGTATCGGTATCGGCCCTGAAAAACACATATCGGTCGACCCCTAGTCTTTGTAATAGGGAAATTATTTTGGCTGCACTGCTCAGACATAATATTAAAATCAACATGACAAAGAATCGTGAAATTATGATATTTAAAAAAATAAATAGTGATGTGATATTTTTGCCATATCGCCCACCCCTGCTTTGACTGTTAGAATAACACTTTAAAGAAACATTTGTTATAATTCATTAACAGCATTGATATTATTATAGCACTTATAAATGTAGGTCAATAATTATTTATACATTATAAATGTTTACTAATATATGTTTAGTATGTTAACATTATGCATTAAACACATACCTAACATTAACCAAGATTAATAACTACTATATATATATATGATGATCAATCACATTAAATTTTTTTCAGTTCACTTATTTTTTGAGGCTGGTTATTTGTCACCTATGGTATCGATTTAGTATTGATACCGAGGTATTACATTCTGGTATCGTACCGAAGCCAAAATTATGGTATCGAGCCATCCTTACAATTAACACAAGAAAAAAAGAGGAAATCAATCACTGTTGTAGCTTTAAGGATTCTTCTATATTTAATTTAGTCTAATATAGGCTAAATGTTAAAATTGCTAGCTTTCAATTATGTTGAATGGCAATGGATGAATGTTGGGGGGAAACTATTTCCTTGAGACATCAGTAGTATTGGTATCAGTGATACTTGATGTCTGTCAAAAAAACAACAAAAATTTCATTAAAAAAATATACTGTCTTTATGTTGTTTCTTCATTCATTTCTAGATTGAATGTGAAATTAGTGCAATGTAAAAGTATATTTAAAAACTTTAATGTTAGACAGGTTTAATTGCTATTAACCGGGATTAAATTTCAGAAAATAACTGTGCCATTGATTAGTATTTTTTTTTTCTTTTCGTTTGACAGCAATGTGATGAGATTCCAGCAACAAGCTAATTGTCTAAAGTTAAAAGGTAAGACACGACAAAAATCAATCACAAATCTCAGCCAGTAAGAAGGTGGCAGGGGCGGGCTCACTCTGCTAGCATTATCGCGAGTACATAATCAAGATTAATACATTTGTTTGTTCACAGATTCAACATTCAGCCATTATTCTCAAGATCTCTCCGGTAAATTATACACGGCTGCTTCCATTGAGGCTATTAAAAATATGCAAAGTGATAGCCTACCCAATAAGTTAGATACAAAACACAAGAAGTACCTCTCTGTATGTTTTTTTTGGAAATGGAAATATAAATATTTTCAACAATAAAATCCCCTGTCACTGTATATTACTGTTCAAGACAAAAAATGATTAACATGGAAAAGATAGCTTTTATTTTTCATGCGTTGTAAAGCGTCGCTTAGTGTTGTGCTATTGCATACTCATAAAATTAGACAAAATAATTGCTTAAATATTTAGAAGTCTGTCATGATTTACATGGATTACATGTTTTTTGTCAAAATTGTCAGTAGTGACTCATATGATCTTTCATATAGGCCAAGTTAAATAAGAATAAATTGCTTCATAAGGCTTAAGTTGTACATTAATTAAACATTAATCATATTTGGTAGCCAAAATTCAAACCAAGAAATTGCAGTTTGGGGAGGAATTATCACTATTTACTAACTATTAACTGTGGCTTTTACCTCAATAAACTCCTAATGTGCTGCGTAATAATAGTTAGTAAGGTAGTTAAATTTGTATGGGGTCAGAATAAAAATATGGTCATGTAGAATAAGGCATTAAAGGGTTAGTTGAAAGAAGAAAGTCACATTCACCTATGCTTTAAGAATGAGTAAAACAGGATCATATTTGGGTGAACTAACCCTTTAAAATGTGCTTGCATGCTAATAAACAACTAGTTAATTGTGACAATTGGTCCCTACACGAAAGTGTTCCTGCTTTGAGTATACAGATGTGATGCCCTGTTCATTTAGAGCAGCTCCAGTGCACAGCATAATATCATGTTTAGCTACAACATAACCAGCGCTGAGAATGTCAGAACGGTTCCCTGTCCCTTCCTAAATAATAATAATACCAGAGTTGATGTTGTAAAATCATACAGAAACATTATTGTATTTAAACAGCTGGACAGTGGAGATATTCAGACAGAGATCGATCAAATGGAGAGGTCTCAGTCAAGAAGCATTTTAAATATAGAAACTTCTGACCTGACTATAAAACAAACATCAGTCCAATGCAAAACTGATGCAAAAATCATAAGGTGTTTTTAAAAAGTGTTGCATTCAGATGTGGAGACTCGCACCACAGTCGGTCCATTGTTGTATTGGCTGTACTTTGGCATGATGTCCTGCAGACAGATTTGTGTTCATTATGTGATCTCTCTGTGTTTTGCTCCATTTATCTTTCTCTCAGTAGCCATTAGTCTTTCTAATGAAGCCCATCCCAGTATATCAAGTTATTGAATTTATCAAACGTTTATTTACAATTACACAGTGGACCTTATGAATCTAAATCTGATTGGTGTGAAATTTATGGCCATACTAATAATAATTATCTCTCTACACCAAATAAAATAAATCAGCTGAGAAACACCTCTTTGAGATTTGAATTTTATTAGTGCTACAATTTGCCGTTATATTCATCATATTAATTTTTGAGTAGAAGGTTAGGCTTTGTTTGGATAGTTTTATCATTAGCAGACAAATTTCTTTAAAAGGCCAATTTTATCCAATCTGTTAGAGAAATGAACTAACATTTATTGCATATAATATTTAAATATGAAATATAAACCAAGTACCATCAGAAACCAGAAAAGTGATGTGCAATTTAAACAAAAACTAGGATAAATTGTGTTTGATCAATGATCATTTTCAGATTTTCCATCAGTTACCAAAAGCTCTTATTTTATTTAATTTTATTTTTGATAAGGCGCAATCAATTGTTTAATACTACAAAAACTACATAATTTTTTTATGAAATTGTGAAAAAATTACAATTTCACCACAAAAATGTACATTTTAATGTGTAAGTGCATATACTATTGTTCTTGATATATTCTCATTAAACATTTAGATATGTATTGATATTTAAAAGTATATCAAACATATGAACACATGTTCAATGCTTCAAGCTAACTCTTTCAGTGATTGATTTGTCAGTATTGCAGACCCCAGTCATCCTCTGGCATTTCATTCATCACCCTGTGTTTCTTCCTCAGCGGTGAAATGGATGATGGGAAGCCGGTGTGGGCGCCCCACCCTGCGGATGGGTTCCAGCTGGGCAGAATCATTGACATCAGTGCCGATAGTCTGACCATCGAACCTCTCAACCAGAAAGGGAAGGTGAGGAGGCGCGTTTGCAAAAATACCACACACAAGTACACAAACACGCATGCTTCCAGTTACACAAGCTGTTCTTATAAGAAACAGAAATCCGTTGATAATGCAGTGTACATGTGCACTGTATACATGCTCTTCTATGCTCGGTTTTCTTTTAAGGTCAGGTACTGTTATGCAGATCAACAATTTAAAGTGAATTTTAATATCAGCCAAATATGTCATTTGCTCAACCTTCTTTCATCTCAAGCATGTATGATTTTCTTCTTCTGATCATAAAAAAGTATATTTTGAATATTTTTAAAAGCTGGTATCTGTTTGTAACTTCCATTGGATGTATAAATAAAGTACAAAAACAACATTAACACTGATTCATTTCTTGAAAAACCTTTTATGTTCCACAGAAAATAAAAGTCATAGAGGTTTGGAGCAACATTAGTAAATTAAGACTGGATTATTAATTTTTTGGTGAACAAATACTTTTATGGTACCTACAGAATTCTGTTGCCCCATTATTACTATAATAATGCAAGAACTTGTGTTATTTATCTACAAGAGGACCATGCTCTTAAAATGTGTTCGCTGATCATTTACACTCTTAAAAATAAAGATTCTTCACAATGTCATAGAAGAACCTTTTCCTCTAAATGGTTACATAAAGAACCTTTAACTACTGAAGAAGCTTTCTGTTTCACAAAAGCTTCTTTGTGGTGAAAGAAGGTTCTTCAGTTTATAAAAAGGTAAGAAAGAGATGGTTCTTTAAAGAACCTTTGACTGAATGTAGGGGTGTGCGATATGACTATGTTGATCGTGGACGATAAAAATGTCTCCACTGTCTGCTTTTGGAGAAATATTGTAGTATCGTGCTACAGCGCACATTCTTTCAGTTACAGTTCTGGCGCTGCCCCCATATCTATATACTGTACAGCACCACATACATTCACATCAGTGTTAACACAGCAGTAATCTCACGGGACACTGCACTTATTCGCAATCACAAAAGTACATTATTTGCGTGTTTTAAAGCCTTGCCGGTTAAAGGTTTCATTCACGCGCTGGTCTGAGGTACGCTTTTTTGAGCCCGTACAACTGAAACATGCGTACGAAAAAGACTGTCTAACAGCGCCTGATTTCTGAACTAAGTTATCTTTTGCGCTAATACTGTCAAAACACACAAGGTTTATGTATAGACTCAGTTGGTTATGTCTAAAAATGAAAGTAAACAGCTGAGACAAACGGCCTGGATATTAGATGCGTGCAGGTCTTAAAGGGACAGTACTAAATTGCTGCCGACTAATTAAAGGGATAGTTCACACTAAAATGTTATTGCTATCATTATTACTCACTCACATGTTGTCCCAAACCTGTATTAATTTCTTTCTTTAGCTGAACACAAAAGATGATATTTTGAAGAACGTGGGTAACCAAACAGTTGCTGGTCCACATTGACTTTGATAGAAGGATAAAAATACTATGGAAATCACTGAGGATTTTCATAGCAACTGTTTGGATATAGCACTTATGTTTAGCAGAAGAAATAAACTCATTCAGGTTTAAAACTAAACTCGAGTGAGTAAATGATGGTATAAAAATAAAACACTACGACAGAATCGACAGAATATTTATTCTTTAATGCTAAAACAACAAACACAAAGAGAAAAAAAATCACTTCTCTTGACAGAAAAAACAATAATACAGTTGCTTTAATAGGAATCAATCTATATAGTGTTTTATTGTTATATTTGTTCATTCAGTTTATTGGATGCTTCTGCTAAATATGCCTATTGTACCTGAAAATAAAGCACTGCTTGTTTTACTTGTATATTATGTGTATCTTTTATTCTTATTTTTAATAACAAAGATAAAATAATGACAACGACTTTTATCTTCGCCCACTTTAGTCTAAATATCCACCATTCATTTTTATATTTTGTAACCTTGAAATGTTTTGTCTTTGTAATAGGGAAATTATTTTGGCTGCACTGCTCAGACAAAATAGTAAAACCAACATGACAAAGAATTGTGATAAAATCATGAAATTATATTTTTGCCATATCGCCCACCCCTAACTGAATGGTTCTTTGTGGAACCAAACATTGGTTTTCTATGGCTTTTAAGCACCTTTATTTTTAAGAGTGTAGACCTGTATATTTGTGTTTTTGTATTAGCCTTACAAGCTATAAAAGCATTACTCTGACATCAGAGTGTTTAGAATAGGGTTTATTGAGAGATATTCATGATTTCTTAGTTAGTTTTAATGTAGAGCAGTTAGTTCTCCCCTGGTTTTGTTTCAGATTTCAGTGGAAAAAAAATGTGCAGTTAGTTATGAAGGTATGACAAGATATAGCAATTGGTTTCACCTCATTTTAAAGTTTATAAGCTTGAGTTTATTGTTTTGCAATTGTAACGTTGCAGACTTATACGGTTAGGTGCATCTTACTATTTTCCCTTCTGTGTGAACAGACCTGACTGCCAATTTTGTGTTTTACCCAAATTAAGAAACACTGAAAACAGTTTTTCATGCACAACTTTGTAAATCTACTGCTCCCCGGCATAAATCACATTGTATCTAAAAGTTTACTTTCATTTAGAAAGTAAACATTTCTAAATGAATTACGGCAAGAAAATAAGACGTCGTTCCTCAAAATGATGACAAGAAAACATGTCTTTCTCTCATTATATCATTATATGACTGACTTCTGAGCTGAAAGTTATCATTGCTTATAGCCTTGTCCATCTTGAAGTGTTGAAATGCAACTTTGTATCAAAACACTTTAATCATTACTGGCTCATTGTTCATCTGAATATAGTTTGTTTAAATATGTATCTTAAACTACATGTTGTCATATGAACCGTCAGTTAGTAATGATGAAAAGTAGAGATCGACCGATATATCGGTTTACCGATATTTTTCCCGATATTTAAGCATTTTACCATAATCGGTTATCGGTTTTGTAAAAAAAAAATATCGGTTTTGAATTTTTTCTTTTCTTTTTTTTTCACATACATAATTATACAGAGTATAACCAGCAATGAAATTTTGTTCTCTGCATTTGACCCATCCAAGTACACACACACTTGGAGCAGTGGTCACTCAGCGGTTGATGCTCAGGAGAAGCTCCAGCACGACCACCGCATGTAACTTTTAACAAGATTCACTCGTTTGAAAGACGCTAAATTATATTAACATTTACTATAGAACCATTATTTCACCAATAAACATCTAAAGAAATACATCTCTATCGAAATTAATTATTTATTATTTCCGCAAGTGATCGCAGTTTGAGTATAGTTCTGTGTAAATAGATAAACCGCGCTGTCAGCAGTTTTCATAATCTAGAATGACAAAAACATTTTAATAATTCTGATAAAACATGCCAGTTAAGAAATGCAATAAAATACGATGTTTTGTTTGTTATAGCTTATTTCAATATTCCAGAGAATATTATTCAGTTAATTAACATTATCCAGTGAATTATACTTCACTCTTTAGCCTATTAAACCGCTTATAAACCTAAAACTGTAGTTTAAAATGAAGTTAATATTTTGTTTGAGTTTTCCGTCTTTTCCTTAGGTTTTAAATAGCCTGTAAGCGCCGTGCACGTTTTACTTTGACTTTAATATCAGCAGCAATTCGGCGTCAAGCAGTGTTTAAAATAAAAAACAGCAAATACTGTGGAACCAAATAAATGAGAAACGAAGTTTTTTTTTAAAAAACATTATCACTTAGATCAGGGGTAATAGATCGCTCGAGCTTTAGGTCAGTGTTTCTCAACCAGGGGGGCGAGAGATCAAACTACAATATAATACATTCACTAATATTATGACTCACATGTTAAGTCATGTAAAAAAATATATAGGCTATAAATAAATAACAGTACCACCTCTCTATGTATTCTGTGTTTCGGAGGAGAAATGGGTACTCATCAGACTCTCAGACTGAACGGTGGCTCAAAGACACTTTATGAGAATATTATACGCAAACTACAGGTCTCGGCTGGATAAAAGAAGCCAGTGTCACACTAGTACACGCAAGTTTTGTAATCAAGGTAAAGCTGATTACAGTGACATGATCGTGCATTAGGCGCGCGTTATGTCCGTTATAAATGATGCGCAAACTAACTGTGTATGTGCGCTCTCGATCACTATAACATCATATTTCTGCTTGAATACAGCTCAGTATATAGTTGAATACAAGCTTAGTGAACAGCTTAGTGTATAGTTTTATAGTGACGTGAATAATGAATAATAATAAAACACTATTTTATTTATTATTATTCAATTAATGCAACATAAAGATACATCACAACAAGCCTTTTTAATTATTTATTTAATATGTATTTTATCATTTATTTACTTTTCACTTGGTAGATATCGGTGAGTTTTCTCCTTGACTTAGATTAATGTCAGACTCAGAAGTCAACAGGCTTTAAACGGGCACTTTTACATTTGGTTTCGAAGCTCTTCCGCATCGTGTTGTCTGTGTCACCTCGTGTCACTCTTCTTGTCAGTCATCTCTCTTCACGCGATAAATGAAATCTGATCTGTGATGTAGAGGTCTGCGTGGGACTATTTTAGGTTTTATTACGCTCTCACCCGCTCCTGCGATATATTCACTGTTTGTTCACATTTCTGCTGAAAGAGATAGGCCAACAAATAAAAGTTTAGTCTGCACAAAATTGTATTTATTTTATTTGTCTTGTCAAGAGTCTTGAATGTATTGACTGATAAATGTCAATAACATTTTGCTGCCAACACGGAATAAAGTTTCACAGAGAGGAAAAAAAGTTATATAAAAATTGTAATCCCTATTTGTATTCGTTTTCTCAGGATATAATTCGTTTAGGCTAACATTCAGCCTACAACACAGTAGAAACAAATGTAGGTTTAGCTTAATAGCTATTTTATTCGACTTGTCAAAATACTAAATTCATTTAACATCTGGCTGTTAACACAGTGAAAAGTGCAGCAGAGAAAAAATAAATAAATTCGACACAGTCTGTCATTTAAAATGATAGGATAAGCATAATACAAAAAAAAGAAAAAAGAAAAGACGAGTTGAACATGCTTAAGGACATCGCATCCACGCTTTGCTCCATTCTTATTCTGCTCTGTCACTCATCACAACCTGCTTCTGCAGTTCTGTCTGAGAGCTGTATATTATATTTGCTAGCCTGCTCTAAGCATCTTTGCACACGCTGTGCACAGACAATAAAACGAAGCACTGGTTCATGTGTGCAGCGCGCACTCAAAAAAAAAAGTTGTTGAACGAACTTAAAAAAATTAGAGTAAACTTTTCCACGAAATTTAATTACATATTTCCACCAAAATCTAATTTGTTTGAAATGAGTTGTTGTAATCTTGTTGTATAAACTTAAATTCCTTGAGTGAAGACTAAAAAAAAAAATTGGGTCATTCCTACTAGATAAAGTTTTGCCATGCCATGCCTGTGCACAAAACAACAGCAGGGCACAGTAAAATATAAAATATGATAAGCAAATAAAGAAACATACAACAGATAAATTAGGTATATACGTACAAAATAGACAATGTAAATAGGCAAATTATATATGTAATAGTTGCAATCCAGCCGCTACATTGTGATTTTAACATCAGTAGCCTACACTCAACAAAAAAAATATTCATTGGATGAATTGTAATTGAGTTGGGCCAACTCAATTTGATCAAATATAGTTTAAATTAAATTCATACAGTGATGAAGTGATGTTTTTATGCTTGCTAAAACATTTAACTGGATAAGAAATTGTTTCTACACTCAAAATAAATTATTTGTTGGATTTACTTAACTTTAGGCATTAGCCAATTTGTTAGGCATAGCATATGATGATATTGTTACATCCATGGCATGCCCATAATTGTTTCTTTGTTATTAAAACAAATATGTGTCATGTTAGCTGGTCTTCAACCCAAGCACATGCTCTACACTTTACCACAATGGTAACCCCCCAAAACACTAACATACCAGAAACTCTTTTAAATACAAACATAAAAGAACATTAAACATTAACAAGTCTCCCAATTTTATCATCTAAATAAAAAATGCCTAAAATAACATTTTATTTCAAGATTTACTGTCCTTATCCAGCCCTGTGCAAAGCATGATGGGAAGGGAAATCCACTTCCTAGTTACACAAGTAAAATCGAACGAAAAATATTCTTGTTGACTCAATAAAAAAAAAACGTGTAAACCTAATTGTTTTTAAATTACATTGTTTATATTTAATACAATTAAGTTGGGACCATTTTTACCAAGAGTTATGTTGTATGAGCTCATTTTAATTAATGCAATTGAACAAAGAGCAAAAATCATTTTTTTGAGTGCGCGCATAACGGTCCGGGTGCTGGCTGAACTGATCGATAAGAATAAAGCGCAGATATGCTGTTCTGAAAGGACGTATGGGAACGGGATATTGTTAGACTGCCCGCTCAAATTAAAATTGCGCCAGAGTTACCGACCGTTATCCATTTGTTTTCGGGAAATTAATCCCGCGGCGTAAGAAATCTGGTCAGGAGAGCCGGTTATGCAGACCTAGACTGCTGTGATGCAAGACTCTCGTTTGGTCGGTGCACTGCGTTGAGCAGCAGCGTTCAGTTTTAATTGTAGTGTCCTCTAACTGAACAAATTTATTTTTATTACTATAAAAACAATCTAAACAAAGGTGTGGGAGGGTGCCACAGTGAGCGAGTGATAATGGTGTTGGGGCTTAACACCGGTATAACGTCTTCGCCGTCTAACGCGGCAAGCCTACTTCACTCTGTTATTTATTTACTTTATAACAGTAAATAAATATCGGTTCTGCATATCGGTTATCGGTTACATAAATGTACAAATAATCGGTATCGGTATCGGTTATAAAAAATAAATATCGGTTGATCACTAATGAAAAGTTTGATTTATGTTTCACAAACTTTAAGCACACAAAAGTTAATTTCAAGACGGCCGGTGTAATAAAAAATAATGGGGAAGGGTGAACAGGAGACCGAATTCTGTAGAAAACACAGGAAGACAAACGTGACCTATACCTCAGGCTGGAAATAAAAGTGCAAATTAAAAACTAAATTTCCATGTTAAAGTTTGATGATTTACAAGCTTTTGTTAAAATGCTTTTGCCTTAAGAACAAGGAGCTGCTAATGCAATCTCACAATGAAGGTACTCACATTTCCTCTCCTGTTCTATTTCTGTCAAAAACATTTTTGCACTTCACAGATTCTTTGCAGAATGGTTTAAACTCTTCGGATAAATGCTTCTGTTTTCAGAGCCACTGCAAACACATCCTGTTGGCCATATGGAGTCTGGACCTTGACAAAGATTACAGTAGCAATAACTCTGTTTTTGTGTGTGTGTGTGTGTTTGTTTTCACATGTGACAACTACAAGAAAGAGTGTAGTGCGCAGCATTACATCTAGCCCATGTGATTTGTGTGCACTGTGATGTCGCCGGGATATGAAAGCACAATGGGCCATCTGTTCACACGCTACAAGTGTGTGTGTGTGTGTGTGTGTGTGTATGTATGTGTGTGTGTGTGGAGTACACACTACTGTCTGATATTAGAACAGAAGCATGGAGGTGGAATACATAAAGCAGGAGCCTTTACTGTTGCATTTGATGTGGTTGCTATAGAAAGCATCAATATTGCTTTTGAACAAACTAATCTCTAATCGCACATATTAAGGGGGCAGTTCACCCAATAATGAAAGGTGTTACTCACTCTCGTGTTGTTCCAATCCTGTAAGGCTTTTGTTCATCTTTAGAAAAACAATTGAAGATATTTTTAATGAAACTTGCCCCTTGATAAGCCATGAAACCAAAATGGTGATGCATCAAAAAGTTTATAAAGAAATAGTAAAAGTTATAGAAATAAATGAAGAGGTCTTCTGAAAAAACACAATGGCTTTATTTGATGAACAGATTTAATTTAATGATTTATTTACATATTAAAATCAATCAACACGCATACATAGAGCACATCTAATTAAGGCTGTAACATGGCGGACCAGTTTTTTTTTGTGGGGCCTCTAATGATAATAGCCTGCAATATATATATAAAAAAAATTGGAACAGTTGTCAAATATTAGTACTTAGCCACGTGCATCGTTCACTGTTAAAACTCAAGCAGTGCATTTTCAGTGGAGGGACAAAAGTCATGTTTAATCACAAATATCTTCATTTGAGTTTCAAAAAATGAAGAGTCTTTTTTGTTTGGAAAGACATGAGGATGAGTAAAGCATGTAACTAACACAAGTTGTCATGCTTTCAGCATGCTGTATGTTTAACATTAAAGTCATTGTGTTCCAGAATTTTCAAGCTCCTGTCAATCAAGTCTTCCCTGCTGAAGATGATGTCAACAAACATGTGGAGGACAACTGTAAGTGTCACTATGTTTGAGATCTTCATGTAATCATGTGTTGGATAAAATGACAACACTGACTAATGATTTCATCTATTTGTGTGTTTGTGTTACAGGCTCACTGATGTACTTGAATGAAGCCACGCTACTAAATAATGTTCGTGTGCGCTACAGTAAAGATAAGATTTATGTGAGTATTTTTGTCTTACTCACAACACCAAATACTGAAACGTGCTGCAAATACTCGTAACACAACCAAATACAGAAACGTGCTGCAAATACACGCAACACAACCAAATACTGAAACGTGCTGCAAATACATCCAACACAATCAAATACAGAAACGTGCTGCAAATACACGCAACACAGCCGAATATGGAAATTTGTTGCAAATACTCACAACACAACCAAATACAGAAACGTGCTGCAAATACTGTCAACACAGCCAAATACTGAAACGTGCTGCAAATACTCGCAACACAACCAAATACTGAAACGTGCTGCAAATACTCGCAACACAACCAAATACTGAAACGTGCTGTAAATATATCCAACACAACCAAATACTGAAACGTGCTGCAAATACTCGCAACACAACCAAATACAGAAACGTGCTGCAAATACTCGCAACACAACCAAATACTGAAACGTGCTGCAAATACACCCAACACAATCAAATACAGAAACGTGCGGCAAATACTTGCAACACAACCAAATACGGAAACGTGCGGCAAATACTTGCAACACAACCAAATACGGAAACGTGCTGCAAATACTCGCAACACAACCAAATACAGAAACACGCTGCAAATACTCGCAACATAACCAAATACAGAAACGTGCTGCAAATACTCGCAAAACACAACCCAATACAGAAAAACGCTGCAAATACTCGCAACTCAACCAAATACAGAAACACACTGCAAATACTCGCAACACAACCAAATACAGAAACGTGCTGCAAATACTCGCAACACAACCCAATACAGAAACACGCTGCAAATACTCGCAACACAACCAAATACTCGCAATACAACCAAATACAGAAAAGTGCTGCAAATACTCGCAACACAACCAAATACAGAAACACTCTGCAAATACTTGCAACACAACCAAATACTCACAATACAACCAATTACAGAAACGCTCTGCAAATACTCGCAACCCAACCAAATACAGAAACACGCTGCAAATACTCACAACACAACCAAATACAGAAACATGCTGCAAATACTCACAACTCAACCAAATACAGAAACTTGCTGCAAATACTCGCAACACAACCCAATACAGAAACACGCTGCAAATACTCGCAACACAACCAAATACTCACAGCACAACCAAATACTCGCAATACAACCAAATACAGAAAAGTGCTGCAAATACTCGCAACACAACCAAATACAGAAACTTGCTGCAAATACTCGCAACACAACCCAATACAGAAACACGCTGCAAATACTCGCAACACAACCAAATACTCACAGCACAACCAAATACTCACAATACAACCAAATATAGAAAAGTGCTGCAAATACTCGCAACACAACCAAATACAGAAAATTGCTGCAAATACTCGCAACACAACCCAATACAGAAACACGCTGCAAATACTCACAACACAACCAAATACAGAAACACGCTGCAAATACTCGCAACACAACCAAATACAGAAACTTGCTGCAAATACTCGCAACACAACCCAATACAGAAACTTGCTGCAAATACTCACAACACAACCACATACTCGCAATACAACCAAATACAGAAAAGTGCTGGAAAAACTTGCAACACAACCAAATACAGAAACACTCTGCAAATACTTGCAACACAACCAAATACTCGCAACTCAACCAAATACAGAAACGCTCTGCAAATACTCGCAACCCAAACAAATACAGAAATGCACTGCAAATACATCCAACACAACCAAATACAGAAATGCACTGCAAATACTCACAACACAACCCAATACAGAAATGTGCTGCAAATACTCGCAACACAACCAAATACAGAAACGTGCTGCAAATACTCGCAACACAATTAAATACAGAAACGTGCTGCAAATACTCGCAACACAACCAAATACAGAATCGTTCTGCAAATACTCGCTGCACATGTGCTGTCAAACTGAAGGATATTTTTTCTTAATTTGCTGGTGTTTTTTTTCATTTGTATGTGTTGTCTTAAGTTGCAGCACGTTGAGCTCTCTCGGCCACCGTACTTGAGCCCACTGTATGATTTTCTTGTTTATGCGTCAAGTAATTTTCATAATCCGCACAGTCCGCTGATGTCCATGTGTTTCACAATTTTTCTCTTTACGTGGATTTGTACGTGAACAGCAGTGCATGTGCAAGTGATTCAATGCTCAAATATTCAATCAGCATGTATTGGACATACATCATCTGGACGCATATTTTTAACGTGTGTGAAACGAAGCAGCATGCAAAAAACCTAGGCTCAAATATACCCAGGCCTTTAGTGTCACCAGAAGATCGCTTCAGCTTTCTGAAGACATAGTTGCTTGCTTTATTGTAAATTTACTAAATGAGTAAAATAAAACTGTATATTTGCATAAATAGGCCAATAAATTATATATATATATTTTTTTTTTTGCTTTATATTAATTTATAAAAAAATACATATACACTTCAAAAGTGTTTTTAGGATAATTATTTATTATTGAATACAATTTAATGCAAATATTAAA